>VXAY01000977.1:19520-32273 GCA_013399855.1 Oxyruncus cristatus
TTAAAGGGCCACCCCTCCCCCTTTTTGGCCACGCGTGTCACATGTGCACACGCGTGTGCCCCGGGCCCCCGCGGCGCCGCCGGTGACTCAGCGCGGCCCCGGCTCTGCAGTGATTCATCCCCTCACACCCCCGCTGCGCGCGGTGGGCAACACCCCCCCTCCTTTCCCCCAACTCCACTCCCCCCATTCCCCCGCGTCGCTGCGACCACGCACACGTGCGTGCAAGGGCACGGGCCGGTTGTCTGTGTGTTTCTGTGCGTCTTGTACACACGGGTGTGTCCTGCACACGTGTCTGTGTCCTGCACATGTCTTGTTGCATGTCCTGCAACAAGAGCTTTCTGCGGCAGCTCTTTCCCCCACATAAGCAAGCCCTCGGATTCCAAGGCAAACCCAGAGACCCTCAGAGAGCGGAAGCGCCTCAGGCCGGCCCACCATGGCCTCCCCCGCGGTCACCCGGCCCCTGCTGTGCAGCGCAGCATGCAGGGGGATGACATTTGGATTAGCGGGTGGCACTGGAGAGTCGTCGAAGTCACTGTGCACGCACCGCCTCTGTCTCGGGGGCGCCCTTACTCCCCATGCGGTAATTGGCGTCTTTCAAACGACTGCGCACGCGCAAAAGGGCGCTGCCTTGCCCCCCCTCTTGACGTGCTGCTTTGGCTTCGTTTTTGTTACTGCGCATGCGGCGCATCGCCGCCATCTTGTGCTCCCATGGCACGTGACACACTCAGCGCCACCGCCGCTCCACTCGGTCACCGCCCCCTCCACTCCTTTTATAGGCAAGGCCCCGCCCACGCCGCGGTCTCTCGCCCGTCCCCCCTCTTTGCCCCGCCCACTCCCCCGCAGCCCGCGACGCTGGGGGGGCGTTTTCTATACAGACATCCCCATGTATTTTCAAGAATTTTGGGGTTATAAACTCCCTTTTTTGGAGGGACCCCGCGTGACCCACCCTGATCCCCCACTCACCTGCTCCTTCAGCACATCATCGCTCTCCCCGGTGACACTGGGGTGCTCCTAACGGCATCATCACCCCCCCAGACTTCCGCACGCCCCCGTTTTTACTCACCCCCAAAGGCGGCACAAAATGAGGGAACACTGCCCTGGTCAGTAGCTCATTGCTCTAATGCCATTTACATTCCTCCCCTCAAAGCAGAGGGAGGTGTGCCCGAGGATGAAGCCCCGTCTCCTCCTTACACTTGGCTTTGGAGCCACACAGCATGCGGGCGACTTTGTTGTCAACATGTACACAGGAGTAAAGGCTGTTCGAGACCCAAGGTGGGTGTAATTTTATTTCATACTAACTCTGGCTGTTCTGAAACATAGGGAGATTCATCATCATTCAAGACTTCAGGTTGTCATCTAAATATTCCCTACAAGTACAGTTAATAAACGAAAATACAGATTTCAGCACATACATAATGTTGAAACTCACGTTGAGAACGAACAACAACAACAACAACACAACCACGCAAATCTTACCCCTGCATAAAATACCATTTTCCAGTTTCACACTGTAGACAGATCAAAGCAAGAAACAGCAAGTTATGCAAGCCAAGTCATTCCTAGCTTGGATATATCACTTTGCCATGGAGGAATACATTGCCAATCAAAATGGCCATTGCCACCCCTATTAAATTTGATTGAATTCTGTCCATGTAACAAGAGTAGAATTCGATCCTTCTGTTGGAGAGGGCTGTGCTAGTGCTCTGGTAATAAATACCCTATATGCTGAGCTACTGAACAATGCAGTTTACAAGTTTGGATTACGCTTACTCACTACCAACCAGGAAAAAAAACCCCAAAGCTTTTTCACAGGCTGAGGTGGATTGAGCTGAATAGCAATAAATGTCAAATTTACAAAACTATTGAGAATCATACACAAACGGAGTAGGCAAATGTAACAAAAATTAGCAATATGACACTACCATTCATTAGTAAAACTCTTGAGAATGTGTAATGACTGAGCATTATACAGCATTTTGCTTTTATTTGATTACAATGTCTTCAAACTAAAATTTCATTTAGTTGCAGTATGAGACATACCATTAAGTTACTGACCTCAAGTTCCCTTCACAGTGAGTGGCGACATGGTTGTTAAAATTCAATATGTGATCCACCTAATCAAATGCTGAGGTCTAGCTCTGAACATGTTTGTGGGAGTTCATGTGAGTCAAATGACCCAAATGGTTATTGCAAACTGCTGCCTTTACCTTTACCTGAATGACAGTGAATGAGACAACGGGAGCACAGAGCGAGCGGGCCACGGTCATTGGGAAAGAGGGATGCAGTCCCCAGGAGTCACAGGAAGGCCACTTTCCAATGGGGCCACTTAGAGAGAACTGGACTATGACCAAGCAGCATCACGGATTTTTTTTTCTGTGTCCTGTTGTTTCATACTTCAGGAACAGCCCAAGAGCTGAGCTGCACAAACCCATGTTTCAGCTGGCGTTACACCCTCTGTGGCTTGATCTCCGAACATTTCACTCTGTGACTAAGGGATCTGATCCTTGCTTCATGAAAAAAGCATCTGCGTACATGGAAGACAATGCAGATTTGCAACGAGCTTGCTGATAAACATCATTGGGGCAGGGATCTCTTTGGCCTGACAGTTTAATCTTACTGCCCCTCAAAGTCCTATTATGCTACCTAAATTGGATCTGTACAGAACAATTATGCAAAAAGGATCATTCTTCCCGAAAGTGGCAAAAACCAAATTATGACTTTACTGTAGAACAACTCTTTCAGGTCAGCAGTCTTGAACGCAGTTTATCAGCGACAACTCCTGTTTCATCAGCTCTTAAGAGAGGCAATCAGAGTTCATTTTTCAAAGTTTGGCAGGTAAATTATCTTCCAATTTCATCTCCAGAGCACCCACACTTGGAGAGCTCCTCTGTAACTTGAGATTGCTGGTAGACTGAGTCAAAGCCTCAGCACTTATTTTTAAGGCTTTCAGCTGTATCCTGTCATCACTGTCTTCACCGTCAGAGCCAGGGCTTACTTCTTGAATTTTCAAGAGATCTCCGGTACTGAAAGTCTTCTCTGTGTTACTGGAAGTCATTCTCAGGGCTCTTTGGGGAAGGCTTTCCTTTCTTGAGCTAATCTTCTGAAGTTTAAAAGGGAGTTTGTCCTTCTCTCCCGCAATATCAATACAGTCAAGTGGACAAACCTGTTCTCCTCTGGTCTTGTTATTATCGACGGGACTATTCAAAGGAGAAGACAGGGACAGCTTTTCTTCTTGCTCTTTAACACTGTAAGGAGGAGTGGGGACTTCAAATGTAGCATGAAACTGAGAATAATCGACACGGAAAAAACCATTTTCTAGAGACATCACCGGGAGAAACCTGTGACCCCAAAGAACTTCATCTTCTGTATATGAGGTCCTGGCTTGACACGTCATTCCTATGGAAACAGAGACAAGAGGATGCCATTCTAATGTGAGCAAGTACACTGGCATCTACAACAAAGAATACAAGGTAGGCCTGACAGATAAAAATCAATTGTAGCCTGCAAGATAACATATTTTAAAGATTATAAAATCTGGTAATTTTTCCTAGACAATCTTCTGACGTCAGTGGAGTGCCTCTAGTTCACTGACTAGATTTTTATGCAAATATGGCATTAAATATTGCAGACCTGAGACCAAGCAAAAGCAAAATGTAAAATTAAAACAGTACTAGCTTGACAGCAACAACAATCTTACGGCTTGTATCATAAAATCTCAGAATGGGCAGGGACACCTTCAACTAGACCAGGTTGCTCAGAGCCCCATCCAACCTCGCCTTGAACACTTCCAGGGACGGGGCAGTCACAGCTTCTCTGGGCAACCTGTGCCACCCTCAAAGTAAAGACTTTTTCCCTAACACCTAATCTAAACCTACTCTCTTTCAATTTTAACCCATTCTCCCTTGTCCTTTAAATGCTCTTGTAAATGCTCTTGTCCTTTAAATGCTCTTGCCCCATCTTTCCTGTAAGTTCTCTTCAGGTACTGGAAAGCCACAATTAAGTCACGCCAAAGCTTCTCTTTTCTAGGCTGAACAATCCCAATTCTCTCAGTCTTAAGCGAGGATGTAATACTGTCACTTGGGAGTCACTCCGGGAGAAAGAACCATTGCTTGGCAGAGGCTTACAGAGTTGTCTAGCAAGGATCAGGTGTGGGGGGAGCTAAAACTAAACGAAAGATGTAACATCCCATTCCTTCTATAGGCTAGGCTACTTTTTCTCCAAATAGTATGTCAAGGCAAAAGCTGTGCAGAGACACTGAAGCTGTCTTCCACGCAGTTGTAAATGCATGGAAGATTTTGTTCCACTTAATGCAAACATACATTGCTGGCAGTACTTACAGATGTGAACTCACAGCTAAAATGTGTCCTAACCAAGCTAACACATCTGTTACAATCTCCATGCAACATCAAATAATTTATGCAAATATCCCAGGGGAGTAGAACATTAAAACTTCCCATCAGGGTAGTCTCCAGACGCAGAAGCAGCAGCCAGTAAACCCAGATTCTTATCTGCTCTCCAATTACTGCTATATTGATTTTCAGACAAACAGAAAATGTTTCCCTTGTGATACCCACATTGGTAATTGTATTCAGGGTGGTTCTGAATGCAAGTTTATCTAAGATAGATACATGGTTCAGTTGTGGGGTAAGAAGAGGCTTCTGTGGGGATCTAAAGACTGCCACACTCAATGTGAAAGAGTCTGCCCCAGTGGATTGTGAATTTGTTTTAGGGCTCAGGCTGGCAAGTGGACAGTAATCAGGCAGTTCTGTTTTCTGTCCGGCATGAGATGACTGCTGTGCCAAAGGGACATCACGGTTTTTAAGGCAGAACCCAGGCAACTGGTAATCCCATTGAAAGGATGAAAATGCACTTTGATTAACCAAGGCTTAACAAATCCTCAGAAGAAGGCAGAGGAAGATCAGAATACTGATGAACGTACTGAATGATTTGGACTTTAACAACGTGCACAGATCTTTTATCCAGAGCTTCCTATGTAACTGGAACACATTTTCACAGCATTCATAAAACAATTAAGTTCTCAAAAGACAAGGCCACAAAGTCAGTTGTCATCTCAACAACACCATACCCAAATTAAAAGGAAAAAAAAAAAGCTCTGCTCATGTTTGTTGATAACCATATGTGCCTACAATCCTTGTGACTGACAAGGTCTGTACTTGTGCCGTAAAACTGGATTTCTTATTCTGCATTCAATTTAATGCAAGCTACGCTGAAAGAGATTTTGCAGCACTGGCAGCTTTTGAAGCTCAACATTCTTTCAGAGTGGTGGTCCTTAAAACAGGAGCCTCATCACGGGTGTTGTACTGTTCTTCATTCAGTGAAAGAGTGGCAGGCTGTGTCTCTTCTTGGATGTACTGACCACTTTTGGGAATCAGTAATGCAGAGCCCTGTGGGGGAGGGAGGTCTCCTACTGTTGGTACAGGCCACTGAAGCTCTGTAGCATATGGCAGGATATTCTGAAGCATCCAGGACTAACAGCTGCCTTGCTAAAAATATCAGGACTGAAAAGAAAGACTAAAAATTAAGAGTATGCGTATTATTCTAAAACTTACCCGTAGTCTCAACGATTCCTTCAAGGATGACAACTATTTCAAATTGCTCGCTTCTCAGTGATCTTTGTGAGAGACAAAAAAAGGGGCTCTCTGAGTTAATTTCATGACAGATGGTTAAAGGGGAAACCAAAAACAGCTGGTCGGCTCCAGTTCCAAATCCAACGTCCAGTTCACACTGGTCTAGTGGCAGAAATTCTCCCTCTGGTGTCTGTCTGGACTAAAGATAAAAAGATGGTTTAGTAATCACCACGTGGGGCAAAACATGAAATCAGTGCAATAAAGTTTAAACCTGCCTCTTCCGTGACATTTATCACCCACATATATTAGGTCTGGGGTCTTCATAAGGGAATACAGGTAATGCTAAATACTATGAGGCTACTGCGTGAGACCAATTTTGACCTTTCTTATTGCGCCCTGGAACTCGTCACCATCTACAAACCTTACTATGAGTTACACGTATATGTTTATACTTCAACAAAAATGTCAGGTACCACACTGCATGCCTTGCAAGGGATGTTCAACAGGAATATCCTGCGGCAGAAGTTCCCGTTAGCAAGAACAAAACCTTGCAAGCTGAGCCCGTTTTAACCTGTTGCTTGAATTCACGTTTCAGTATTTTTATATGTGACTAGGTTTTGTTTGGCAGATGGTACGACGTGTTAACTCGAAGGTAAACACCACAGCAATGGTACAGTATGTCTGGTAAGTGACCTTTCCACAAAACCATCTGAACTGATGGTGCTATCGCCCCTTGCCAATTTGCATGTACCAGCTACTCTCAGCTGACCTTTATAATGAACTTATTATTAACTTAAGTGCCCTACTTTTCTTCCCATCGTTTCATGGGTCCAATAAAAATATTGAAATGATAGCTTCCCTCCACCCTCCAAATCTTCCTGATGTTCAAAGTATAACTAAAAACTACATCAGTTGGCCAGGCAGCTCCTCAGCTCAGTCTTTGAAGGTCTCTAGTGGAAATTGTCCATTAAAATCAGAAGCTTTGCACAGCCAATATAAAACCACTTTAAAATCCTTTCTGCTTATTATTTGATTAAAAAGCACATAACTCTTTAAGAAGACAGGTACTGACCCTAATGACAGACTATTCTGTATTTAGTAAATAATTTTAATTGTGTTGCATTCATATTGACAAATGTATCAGTTCCACTGCTTGGAAACGCTGTTCCTTGAGAGCAAGTCCAAGGTAGCAGTTCTGCCATCAACTTAGATCTGACTAGTATTTTTTTCCTAGTCTTTAAAAACACTCCCTAAGCAACTAGTGTTTCTTCATATTGTCCCTCCACTTCACATGTATCTTCAAAACGCTGATGTTATAACTGCCTGGTATTTACTGGTGATTACATAACCAGTTAGGAAGCTGCCAGAGTATCAAATTATTTCATTTCATTATTTCATTTATGTGCTATGTGTTTGTTTTTCTGCTAAGGAAAAAAAAAAAGAATTCCTATCTAAATAACCAAGTTCTCCCTTACACAAGATTCAGTTCCTCCACTACTGATGAAGAGAGAGAAAGTAGCAGCTGATTTCTCGCAAAAGCATCCTCACAAATTATTTGTGATTTGAAATACAGAAGACGATGCTATGAAATAAAAATGATCAAAGCCCCACCACATACCGATCGTGACAGTCTCTGTTATAGGCAAAGGTGTAATCAAACTATTGCAAAACCATCTTTTTTTCCTGAGACAGTCTGCAGAACTAAGCTGCAGACCACGCCACTGCTTCGTTGCCTGGCTACTGCTCCTTCAGTGAGTGCACAAATTCGTTGGCTACGCGTGATCTTTGCTCCACGGTAACAAGGCTCGACGTGAGCTGTATGAACCAACATCTAAACCTCTCAAATTGTCCCAAAGTTTTATCAAATACATTTACCTAGACAAAAACGTGCGTACTTGCACAAACTGCTGCCTGACTGACTTCAGAACTGTGTGGTCTACAAACCATTTTTCTTTGTGGAAGAGTCTTCGATCAAATCCATTCAAAAGCAAACAAATCCAGCGAGGATGATTAGAGGTAACAGATCTGGGAGAAAGCAAAAGGTTGTGTTTGAGGTATTCAGTATCTTACACACAGGATTGATCTATGCAGGGCATGGAGAATTTTTAAAAGAAACTTCGCTAAATAAAAAGAAATTAACCTGAATGAAGATAGCTTAATAGCCCCAATATGTCAGGCTCCCAGCCAGTGACCTCTGTTGCACATACACAGCTTTACTCAAAGGATCACAAAACAAGGCAGAGAACTATAAACTGTCAGCAGTAAGTCTGGAAGGAACACTTGTGATTCTTTATTTTGACTCGTATAACACAAAGCCAGGTAAGTTCTGCAGATCAATGCCTGCTTGAACAAGGGCACAATTACTTAGAAATGCCCTAGCTTGCATTTTAAATGTGGTCAGAGGTGGAGAATCTAAAGGTCTAGATGAATTTCTCCAAAGATTAAGTGCTTCATACCCCCCCCCCCCAAAAAAAAAATAGACTCCCGTGTCTTTAACTTTCTGCCACTGGATCTTTGTGTTGTTTTTTTATTACCAGGCAGACTTCCACTGCATCATTACTTAGTCTGTTTTAGTGAACAAACACCTTACGTCCTTCAAATCCTCACTCCTATCCTGTATTCATTCGTATTGCTTTTCTAAACCCTGTTGTTTATGCACATTCTCCTTTAACTGGACACGATGCAGTTCTATTATTATTAACCCTCTGTCACTTCACTCCTTAGAGAACTCACATAACTATGTTTTGATACCCAGGTGGACTAATTGAGCACTAGAGTATAAAAAAAGCGGGATGCCAAAGGCGCAGCACCATCGAGCTTAATACTGCAGGACGCTGCAGAGAAACTCAGGAATCTGGAAAATGCTAAACTGGTCTGTGGTCATTTGCCAAACAGTACTACAGTATTTTCAGTACTGGTATTTGAGAGGAATCATCTCACCTATCTGGGCTTCTGCTCCACACTTAGACTATCAGCTTGCAAGAAGTTTATATTCTACATTACTGGAGTAGTATGATCTTGCCACTTTGATACCGTTGTTAAGGATTTGCATGGTTTGTGACACTGCCTAGAGCTCTACCTTACACAATTCCCAGGATGACTGCAACTTTTTAAGATAGTCTAGTTGCCTCAAGCTGTAATTATGTGCAAGCTGGGCTTGTTAAGACCAGAGAAGAGAAGGCATAGAGGGGGTCTAATAGAAACACTCCAAAACCTAAGAGGAAGGTAATCAAGAAGGTGGAGCCAGGCTCTTCATAGAGGTGCCTGGCAGGAAGAAGAGAGATAACAGGTGTAAGTTGAAACAAGAGAAGTTTGGACTGGAAAAACTCTTCCATCATGAGGACAGTTAAGCAGTGGAAAAACTTGCCCAGCAAGGCTGTGCAGCCTTTTTCCTTAGAGGTTTCCAAAACCACACTGGAAAAAGCCCGGAGCAACCTGGTCTGACCTCCTAGCATGAAGTTGGATCAGAGACTTCCCCATGTTCCTTCCAATCTGAACGATTCTGTGATATTAAAAAGCATCATTTGTGCACTTTCTGCCCTGCTTACCAATTTATTGAAATCACCATATAATGGGTCCTTTTATTTATTCACAATGCCTGCCACCTGTGAACTTCCTGTTACAAAGTTGTTCAAAGCTGTTGGTAAGCACAGCCTAAAAAATAGGATTCTGCTGGTCATAACCCAGAGTGCCCTGGCTCTTTGGCTATCGTGCTTCACAACTGTATTTTTAATACTGTTGTTAGCACATGTTGAAGACAGGCTATGATGATTTCACATTCCTCAGCTTTCTGAATCAAAACGTCCTACACTACCATCTGCAACACTATATGGACCACTTTACACTCCAGCTCTATCATGTTTATCAATGATATCTGTAATCCCATCAAGAGAAGGTAAAAATAGGTAGCGTAATTAAGTTTTAAAAAATCAATACCGATCACCATACTGGTGGCTGCTGCCTGAGGCACATGAGTAAGGGCCAGAAATCAACAGGCAGAAAAATACAGCTCACTGTGACACTGAAAAGACCAGGATCTGAAACTGCACGTTTTCAGCAGCTAGTTCAAACAGCTTTTTCCTTGCCCCAGGATTTTGGTTTTTCCTGCTTCTGCAGTACTCAATGTAAATTAGAAAGACTCAGGTTTCTGGAGAAGTTTTTGCTGAAACACGCACAATTAGTTTTGTAACTGTTCTCCAGACTCACCACGACTCAGTCTAAAAAGAGCCCCAGACTGTTTCATGACATCACCACGCTCTGCTGCTGCACAGTCCCTGGAGACAAAGAAAAGCCAGCACAGTCTGGGGACAGTGGTGGCACCACTGTAATCTGCTGAGTATCTTAGGGCATATGTCAGTAAATGTCATTCAGACAGACTTAGACTGGTGTACTTTCTTTACAAAGGGTAAAGAGCTCCATTGGTCCAACCGAAACACTACGCTCACTACTAAAAAGATCTCCTGTCTCAAGTACAAAAGTGCGGTAAGACGTATTTCTTCACACTCCTTCACTGTGACACACGTAAAAAACCAAAAAAAATCCCAGCTCTCTTATCAGGTGCAGGAAAAGTGTAGCGAGATCAGCTGTCAACAGCAGTGCATGAAATGCAGGGGACAGAGCTCAAATCACAGAGGCAGAACTCACTAAAGACAAGCGGCGAGTGAATTCAGCGTGAGGTTACAGGACGCACAAAGCTAATCCAAAGCAGCTGATGTAAATTCACATGGTAGCAGAACAGCCACTACTGACTGCTAGAATGATGTGTCCAGTTCAACAGGCACTTTCCCTAAATGAGGAGGATTTTCAGAAAGACATGGGAACTAATACCACACCTTGCAGTTGAGGACTGAGGGGGCGGCTGCTGCACATTCACTTTTAATTTTTCCACTGGTCACAGCTTTTATTTGCCAAAGGTTGCAAAGCAGCTTTAAGACAAGTCATGGGCATGACAATCATACAAAAAAAAAAAAAAAAATCAAGAATTGCTCACTGATTCATTGTCTAGCCTATCCTAAGCTAGCTATCCTAAGACAAATTGGTCAAGCAGATCCATCAATATCCCTGAGTTTTCTGTCCCAATCATTTTGCATATCAGCATTATGTAGCAATAGATTGTCAGCAGGAAGCACACCTTGTATATTCAGTGTCTTAGTTCAAAAGAAGTTTACAATGAGTTACCATCACTGTGAAAACAAAACTATGACACTGCTTTTATTCCACTTTGACTCGCATTCCATCTTGAGAGGAGGCTTTCTGCTGATTTTGAATAGTTAGCAACAAAAACCATGGTTTGGCTGGCTTTCTAATTCCTACAAAAATGGCTCCAGTGTAACTCCGGACAGCTTGTTCCCATATATATCCAGCATTTTTTTGAATCTTAGTAGATTCTCCATTTTAAATGGTATTCTGCAGCAAGAAACGTTAACATCTCAGTCAAGTGTTCTGCCCAGAACAGAAGGAAAACAGCCTTTCATATTTACCATTGCCCCATCACCTACTGCTTCATGCTTACTTCTGCAGGTTATTAAAAAGGGCAGTTGCTCCAAAGAGTGAATTACCAGACAGAATATGAAAATTTATAACACTCAGATAGGATATTCTGAAATTAATGTCATCACTGGGATCCCGCTTCTGACACTCCTCCCCAGGTGTGCTCCTGTGACAAGACACAGCTGCTGTGCTGCTCCATCTCGGCAATGCTATACAGTGTTTTTCTTCCATTCAGCTCCAGCCTGATTTATCTTCCAGACCTTCGTGCCTGCCAAATTCCACTGTCTCCTGATAACATTTTTGTTTTGTTATCATCTTTGAATTTCAGTTTTCTTGCGTTCTGAATTGTGCTAACCGTTGCCAGTGATTATTAAATAGGTACTGGTGACAATCAAAGGGTCTTTCCATTAAAGCACCTGTACAATCCCTCTGAAATGCTAGGAGGTCACTAGCTGGAACATTGGGATAAAGCTCTGCAGGTTCAAGACCACCAAGTTCCCCCAAGGGGAAGAGGAGGTCAAGGCTGGTACTTGCCCTTAATTCTTTCTTTCCAGCCATCACCTGCTAAGGAGCGTGCCTTAGTACCCTTCTTGCAGCCATCCTGCATCCTGACACATCCATCCTTTCTGACCAAACTGGCTTCCTGCCAGCCTCCCAATCCACTGGAATGCCCCTGGGAGGTCTCTGACGAGGCTGCTTTCCCCTGTGCCAGCTTGGCTCTTTCATGGCTCCTCCTATGGCCAGCCACCGCAACTTCTGCCACAGTCCTTCACAGAGCCCCTCTCGCTCACACACCAAGGGACAGGGCAGCTCTCCCCGGGGCAGGGCAGAGCCTACCAGCAGCAGCAGCAGCAGGGGCTGCACAGGAGAAGCCCCATGCTACCTGCACTACGGACACAGCGTTGCACTTGGCCCACACCCTGCTCACGCTGCCCACCGCAACCCGGGCGCCCTATGCCCCCCGCTGTCGTGCCAGGCCTTACCTTGATAAGCTTGCAGCGGATCTGGGCGGACACCATGTGGCTGTTGCGGAGGTTGCCGACGCGAAACATGAGGCAGAGCCTGCCATCCCGCTGCGAGATGACTGCGGCACGGCTGAACATGAGGGTCTCGGCCCGCTTCTTGGGCTGGGACATCTTGATGAACATGCAGCCGATGAGGAACGCATCGACAACGGAGCCCAGCAGCGACTGGAAGAGGAAAAGCACGATGCCTTCAGGGCAGCGCTCGGTAATGTAGCGGTGCCCGTAACCAATGGTGGCCTCGGTCTCTATGAAGAAGAGGAAGGCGGAGGGAAAGTTGTACACGTTGGCCACGCACGGGCTGTAGGTGTCATCATGCGTCTGGTGCAGGTCACCTCGCAGGTAGGCGATGCCCCACCACATCGAGGCCATGACCAGCCAGGCGACTGTGTAGGTCAGCAGGAAAATGAGCAGGTTCCAGCGCCACTTGAGGTCCACCAGCGTGGTGAAGAGGTCGGAGAGGTAGCGGCTGCTCTCGCCACCCAGGTTCCCGTGCTGCACGTTGCAGCGCCCGTTCTTGTCCACGAAGCGCTGCCGCTCTCTGCGGGCGCTGCCGCGAGCAGGGCCCACGGCCTGGTACTCGTCCCCGAACTTCCTGCGCACGGCCGACATGCTGCGGGCCGCCGAGGTGCTCCGCGGGCACGGCGAGAACG
>VXAY01000977.1:32992-59031 GCA_013399855.1 Oxyruncus cristatus
CGGAGGCCCCGCGGAGGTGGGGCTGGGAGGTGCTCGCCAGGCGCGGTCTCGCGGCTGGGAGGCGGGTCAGGAAGGGAAAGTCTGGCTGCTGATGTTGGGAAAGTGCGGTCCGGGACGTAACTTCGCTCCGTGCTCGGTCGAGCCGTGGAGAGGTCCGGCCGCGCAAGCCTTGCCGCCGGGCGCAGTCACCGGTGGCCGGGCTCGGTGGAGCGCCCGTGAGGCGCTCTCCGGGGCGGGAGAGCCCTGTCCAGGGTGCCGGTCCCGCCTCGCCGTGTCCGCCGGGCCCCCGGGTCGCGCTGGGTCCGGAGCGCCGAGCACGGGCCGGGCCGGGGCGCGGAGCTGTGCCCCCGATGTGGGGCCGCGGAGGAAGAGCCTGGCCCGGCGGTGCCGGAGAAGGAGCGGTGTGCTGTTTGCTCCGTGCCTCGGTCAGCCATTAGAGTAGTCGCTCTTTTAGTGCTGGAGCGGGTACAGTACCCAGCGGAAGACTCGTTTCACCCAAATTTGGACGCGAGGAGAAATCCTGTGTAATGGCCATCGGCTCAGGCCCTGTTATCGTACAGGTGTATTGCCTGACCTTATCGCTAGGGTGATCTTCTCCCGGAAAGATGTCAAACAGCTTTCTGAAATGAGATCTACTGCTTTTAGTGATACCATCTGGATTACAGAAGCTTTGTGTTGTATTAAGCTGTGAACCACAATAGGTTTATTTTCCAAGGTAATGGGGATATGCCAAATCACATTATGCCTCTGTTTAATCCCCTGCTTTGACCCCATGTATTTGCCTAGCTCTTTCAAAATATCAACAGTCCTTTTCCTAAGTAAGGAAGGTGCCTCAGATGTTCATTCCTGCGAACAGCTGGGCAGGGATATGTGTGAAAAATGAATTATGATTTAGGGTAGGTATTTTTAAAGAAGAAAGATGTATTTGAGCCTATTCATGCTGCAGTGATGAGAGGACAGATTCATGGTTTTGAGACCCTCTTGCAAAGTATCACATGCTAGGGCTGATTTTAATACCTTGGAGAGCCAGCCCTGAGTATTGACGTGGATGCAGAATGTTTTTCATTCTTTAGAGTCAGTCCTGTGTAACAGGATTTTTACGGGGCATGGAAAATGCCTCTGGGGAAGCCTCCATTTTCACTGCTGTGCCTAACTCCACTAATTCTGATGCTCCTGGGTTTGCTGTCACGTTTTTGAGACACTAAAATATGTATTTTCTATATTCCTGTGTGGGGTGCTTTTTCACTAACAGTCTGAAAAATAACTTGGGTTTTGGTGCTAAATAAGTTTGACTAAACAAACACTGTTGCCAGGATTTAAAGTTCTCTTTCTTAATAATTTGAGAAGCAGCTAAAGCAATTTCTGAGCAATGGAAGTAGCCTTACTTGTTGAAGCATTCTTAGTACCTGTGACCAATGTTGATAGAGTGACAGTCTTACCAGCTTTAACAAATTTGTCACGTGGCATCTTCCTGTGTGCTCTCTCTATTTCTGCATATGATGTTTATCAGTGCTTTTAAACCTCCATCTTTGCTGTCTTTTCAGACAGTTACTTAGAGCTTTGAAAACTACCTCTCTAGAGAGATGCTCTCTTTAGCCTCAGCCTGGTCTGAAATACAATATGGTTATTATATAACCTGGTATTTTTCATTGTTTTACTTGTATAGAAGAATAACTGCAGAGCTCCGCTTGATTCAGGTTAAACTGAACGCTTGAGGGAAAGATGTACTAGGAATTCACTGTTTTTACATGCTTGCCACTTTTCTCACATGCTTGAGCTTAGGTGTTATGTTTGCTCATTTCAGGACTGCCTCTCCGTCCAGAAAGAAGAAACAATCGTGTTGATTTGAGTTGAGCACTTGTCTCTAAGGTTAAGAACAAAGCCATGCCAGTGCTTTCGGAAGACTCAGGTAACTAATCTGCATGTTTTGAACAGAACAGTGACTGAAATCTTAGTAGATGTGTTTCACACAGGAAATTAATTCGAATTGGAGTCAAATAAAATAGAATTAAGATAGTTCAAACTAGAGTTTTTTGGCAATTACCTGTACGAATGCAAGGAAGATGGGGTGATAATTAACAAAGTTACTCAGGAAACACCTAGTTCCCTCAGAACCCTATAGCACCTGAGTATATTCTGGTAGACAAGCTCCTATGGACAAACTTGGACCTCTCACTGTAACAGCGGCTTTTACACATGTTTATTAAAGATCAGCCCATGTGTATCTGCTGCTTGCTGTGTCACTTCTTAATATTTTCTGAACAAGGGTTGGTGAGCTTTGTTAATATTCTTCCTTTTGACTTACAAAGCAGTGATTCCACTCAAGAACAGCTACCCAGGGTGAAGTCATACATACTAAATGATACTGAGTGTTAAAGCAGAAGTGAGTTTGAGTCTCCCGGATCCAAATGCACTCTAAAGTTCGTGGAAAGAATAGCCACAGGAACAGATTTTTTTAATCCCTCCCCTCCTTTTTTTGTTTTGTTGGGTTTTTTTTCTGATTTGTTTTGGTTTTGTCTTCCCAAACATGGTCCACCAGGAAAAACCTCACGTTTTCTGGCCCTGTGCCCTGCAAAATTGATATATTGGTAATTTAAGCACTTTTTAGAAAACTGGCCCCAAGCTTTTCTTCCACCACAGTGGAAATCTACACCAGTTCTTTCTTCCTCTGGTCAGACCTGGCTTCTTACAGGTGCCTTAGAGGTAGCAAGGGCAGGGTAACACTTGTGAGCAAAGCTGCTGGGGAAGTAGATCTGGTACCTGCACAACAAAGGAGGTAGTTCAGTCATTTTACGAGTCCGCTGTGGCACCAATAATTCAAATTAAGTTAGAGGGCTAGTTGTTGTAGAACACAGAGTAGTTAATGTGAAGGGGAAACTTAAAAGGTAATGTTTTTAAAAATATATATTGCTTTGGTAGCTTTTGCCTTAATATGATAAGGCAATGTGCTTAATATTGAGCTGTGCTTGCCACTTATGAAGGGAGCATTGCAAAATGAGTGGTAGATAAACACGAGTCTCTGCAAACTTGATGATCACCAAGATGGGTACCCAAGTAAGCGTAGTAGCTGTTAAATCTGCAGTAGAAGGTCCCATGAGAAATGCTGTTTACAATGTTTTTGTTCTGCCCCGAATCTAAATTTAGGACTGCACGAAACTTTAGCCCTTTTGACATCTCAGCTAAGACCTGATTCAAATCATAAAGAGGAAATGGGATTCCTTAGGGATGTCTTCAGTGAAAGGAGTCTCAGCTACCTAATGAAGGTAAAAGTCCGTTTAAGAAGGTACAATTTCCTTACAGTTTACTTATTCTCTGTTCCCTTCATTTACTTTGCTAAAGCTGCTTTTTTTTTTAAGAATTCTGTACCAACCAGAGTATGTGTGTTTAAGCAGAAATGTTAAGAACATTTGACAATTAACATATCTTGTTCAGGAAAAAACATCTCTGCTCTAATTGCTAAAATGAAGATGCAGTGGGCTGTAACTAAAAGGTAGTCTGAGATGGCTGCATTTTTTTTCCTTACACTGCTAAAGTCTTAACAGATTTTCTGGCTGTCTGAAACTATTGTGAGTAAAAAGAAAACTAAAAGACTCCTAAACAAAGAAAGTAACCTCAAGAGAGATTATTTTCCTGACACATCTCAGAAAAATTATATTCCTTACATAGAAAAATATTCTAGTGTAGATATATTTAGAAAGTTTCGAATCTCTCTGTAGAAATAACTCTGAATAATCTTTTTCAGATTCATGAAAAACTCCGTCATTATGAAAGGCAGAGTCCAACTCCTGTTTTACATAGTGCATCAGGATTAGTTGAAGATGTAAGTAAAAATTCCTGTCTCCTCCTTATCCTGTTATTTAAGCCTGCTTTTCTAATATATCAAAGTTTTGCGATTGTGTACATATTTTTCATCTTCCCCCCAGCTGTCTTCCTCATCTGTTGGCCATGAATGATTCCCTTCCTCCACCCAGTCAGCCCAGTGCAAAAATGCCTCCATTATTTCTCTAATCTTTCCTTTGAAAGGCCTGAGACTCCAGGGCGTGTTTTGGTATCCAGGTTTTGCAGGGGCACAAGGGGAGTTACGTTGCGTGTTCCACGTGGGTAATACTACGTGATTAAAGGAAGGTTTAAGGTCTTTTATCATAGCACAAGCACAAGAGTGTTGTTTCACGCATCACTGACGTATTCCGTACAGAATTTAAAATTTCAGAACTCGTTCCTGAAATTATATTGGCAGAATAACTCTTAAAATGTGCGTTTAGGGATTAGGATTCTGATGCTGTCTTCCTGCGCTATCTAAAAAAAGTAGAAATAGATGAAGAAGCTTCCATTTCTTCCAGTTTTCATGCACTGTTGATGGGGGTCAGTGCACTCTGCTTTGATGGCTGATAGATGTTAGCAAACGCTCACCAGAAATGCAAGATTCAGGATCTTGTTTGGCAGAATCCTTTAATTTTGGGCTTGTAAATTTTTATTTTAAAGGTCATAGAAGAGTTGCAGACCGCACCAGTGAATAATGAAGAAAGAGAGCTACTTCAGCTGTTGTCAACACCGCATCTCAGGGTAAAAAAACACACCAGGGACGTCAACAAAATTCCTTTGCACAATTGCAAGGGAACATTTTGTAGCAGAAAAGTTTTACTGAAGTGCCCCTAAGAGAAAGGAAAAACCTCTTGTAAACCATAGTTCTGTTTCACTATGATTCCCTGCACAGGTTTTGGGATGCAAAGGGAATTGAGAAGACACAGTGTTGGCCTTTCCTGCAGAATGCATCAGGCTGTCTTTCCTCTGTCCCCCCTTAATATTTTCTGAGGGAGCAGAATAGAAAAGGAAACCTTTTTGCTTGTCATAGTCCACTCAGGTCTTTTTAGGCTGAGCCTTGTTGTTGCCTGGATTTATTATCAATATCAACATACACCAGTATATAGTTTACATGATGGCTAATGTAATTGCTGAATCTTTTTTGGAGGTTTTGTGGTGAGGGTAGAAAGGGGGAGATTTAAGTTTGCTGTAATATTGGAAACATGAGAACTGGGAGCTGTAATATTACTACATTACATTACTATTTTTTTTTTCCTTTATGCAGGCAATGCTTGTAGTACATGACACTGTAGCACAGAAGAACTTTGATCCAGTCCTTCCACCTCTACCTGATAACTTTGATGATGATTTTGATGAGGAATCAGTGAAAATTGTTCGGCTAGTGAAAAATAAAGAACCCTTGGTACATATTAGATAATCCATATCTAGTCATAAAACTCTCTACTGCGAAAGTGTTATTGTGAGTATAGAGGAGACACTTGAAGATGCTGTCAAGTAGCTGGCAAAAACTAGGAGTGTTCTGAGGCCAGTAAAGTAACATAAAAAGAAAACTTTGGTAAATGCACCTTCACAATTTTGCTTCGGGATGCTTTATGGGCATGGGTTTATAATACCAGTTAACACAGGGAACACTGTCTCTGAGGAAACTGTATATGTTGAAGTGATTATGCTTATTATATGTATTGTTTTCATGGTGTAGCTAACGTTTAATGACTTAATATATTCACTTGCATTAAAGTCAGTGACGTATGGTAAGAGCACGTTTGATACCTGTGTGTAAACATTCTGTTGTCAAGGTACAAATGGAAATGGATGGATTGATTTCCTAAGGAAAAAAACAATTGTGTTGGGGAATAAATGTGCTTTTTGTATATGACAGCAGTAGAAGAGAGCAATGACTTAATGCCTGATAAAGCTGATTAAAGCTTTATGTTGCCAGCAGAGGTTGGAGAAGGGAAAAAAAAAAATCTAATTACTTGGCTTTTGTTGCTTTTGTGTGTAGAAGTGCTGGCTGTATTGTATAAAGATTAGAAGGCAAAGAGAGAGTTTGTTGTAACAAATCCTGTTTTGCACACTTGAGTGACTTGGATGACCACAATAATGTAGGTAGTGTAAGCACTCAGCAAAGTCAGCAGGAAGGAAGGTGTGTGTACCTTCCCATAACGGGCGGGCAAGAGTTGAATAACGGTGAAAACTGTCAAGGAGAAAGAGCAAATCAATTGAACAAATTAATTCCAGTTTCGAAGATACGGTAGTGTACATGTTCTTTACTGCTTGCTGTGTTCTAAGCAAACTTCTTACGGTTTCCTGTGTGGGGGGATGTGTTTTATTTCAGGGAGCCACCATCAGAAGAGATGAGCATACAGGAGCTGTGGTTGTAGCAAGGATCATGAGAGGTGGTGCAGCTGATCGCAGTGGTATGACGAGTGGTAAATTTCTGAAGAAAAGGGGATTTTAGATTGCGTTTGTAAACTTCTGAGGTTTCCTAAGCGTGCACCTAGCATTTCTGTATTTCATCGGTAACCTGTTGATCTAATTACGTGGGTTTTTTTCTGAAATGGCCGCTAGGATAAAATGCAAACAAAGATAGAAGAAGTAGGTTCGGGCTTTAGAAGAAAGAAAATAATGTTTTTTACTTTTCATCTAGTATCTTGGTTTATTCAGGTTTATGTGTTATTTTCTGTGTGCTTTACTGAGAAATTCTTTTATGTTGGTTAACAGTAGCTATATAAGACAAGTACAGCATTTCTTACTGAACTAGATAAGCAAACCTAAAACTTGTAGAGTCTCTTCATGGCCTGTTAAAAAAAAAAATGAGCCTAGCATTCTTTCTGGGACTGTGTAGTGTCGATCTGTCATGTCATTCCTGCCTTTATAGTCAGCAGTGTGTTTCCTGACTTTACAAGATTTGATCATCCTCATGAAACTATTCCAGTTCTATATTCTTAATGCTGATCGAAAGAGAGGCAGTGGTTTTCCAGAGCATCTTGCCACATGTTGTTTATCTGCGTGCTGGTCTCCTTTAAAACTGTGCTGCATGAAAAAAAAAAAGCCATATGGAATAAGGGCAGGAGACTTGGAGGCACATTGCCAACAAAGGCAACAGTATTAAATCTATCAAGCTGGATGAGGGAGGATAGAAGGTACATGCTAATGACTTAGGCTGGACATCAGAGGAGTAGTAGACCTATTTTAATTTATTTACCATCTTTTCAGGTCTTGTCCATGTTGGAGATGAACTAAGAGAAGTCAATGGTATTACTGTGCTTCACAAACGACCGGAAGAAATAAGTCAGATTTTGGTCTGCACTGATTTTCATTTCAAGATCTTTTCTGTTGGGTGATCTAGTAATTACAATAGATGATAAAATTTAACCATGAGTTTAAAATATAGAGCTAAAAGATGCAATCCCTGCTTGTCTTTGCATTAAGAGTTTTTCTTCTCCCGGTGGATTAGCCTTCTCCTTTTGACTTCAGAAACTTCTGCGAACTGGATCGGTACCAAGTAAGATACAAATACAAAGTTAACATGTTGCTCTGTCAAGAACTTCCCTTTAATCCTTTGTTTATGACAAGCAAATTGCAAATTATAAGTACATTCCTAGAAGATAAGCAATTTATTCATAGTATGGTATGTTAGGAAGCTGAAGAAAGTCTTGGCTGTGTGTCCAGTAGAGCTTCCTGTCTGTTCTTCACCAGCACATTCCTCCCGACGTTAGCAAATTCTTGCTTTGAGCTTCTCTAACATGAATACCCACAAATCCTGGTGGAAAGTGTCGTAGCTCTTAGGTTTCTTTACCTCAGACTTCCCTCCTGTAGCTTGGTTCCCCTTTGTCTTGTTGTGGAGTGGAGTTAGGGACAGTAACGAGAATGGCAACATTAAAAGAGTGAAGTAGCTGGTGTCAGTCCCACCACCTAAATTAAATGTCTGCTTTTAACTTGGAGCGTTAAAAGGGGGTGTCAAATATAGTTTTGAAATAGTGTGTAAAATTTTATTTATGGGGACCCTGGGGTGGTATTCATCTGTCCTGTGTGTACTGATTACATCTGTCCTGTGTAATCACCTGTTATGTCTGTCCCATGTAAACTAATGCCTGCAGTATAATAGTTTCCTTTTCGTGGTTTATTTTTTGTGGAAGAGCTACAAATGTTTGTCTGTGTTTTCTTTTTAATCTGTGCAGAATAGCAGGCTTCTCGGGTACACAGTTCATCTTATCCAAAATGAGGCATCTAAAATAGAGCAGATAAACCTATTCTAGATTTCTGACGCATCTAGAAGTGCTCTTTAATTTACTATAACTAATAGTTGACATTTACTAGCAAGGATTTCTAGAATGAAAGTAGATGTTTATTTTGTTGATGTTTAGTCTGCAAAAATTCAAGTTAGTCTCATACTAAAAGCCACAGAAGTATTTAATGCCCTGTGAACTCTAGTCCAGAAATTAATGCAGTTGCTAAAAGCAAATGAAGGAATTTTAAGGCGGGTCTTAATATACTCTAGCCAAGTAGTTACTGTGGATGTCTCCATGGGCAAGACTCTGTTGTGGAAGATTCATGGAACATCATGGTTGTCTCTGTAATGAAGTTAAAATAGTGGATTAGCTTGGCCTGTTAACGTTCTGAGATGAAGAGGCAGCTGCTAGCTCCTTAACTGGAGCTTGAATAGTTTGCATTGTGTCCTTGTCCTGCTTTCAAAGTAAAAAACATTTCTCTGTTTCTCAGGCTCAGTCTCAGGGGTCAATAACGTTAAAAATAATTCCAGCCATCAAAGAAGAAGATCGTCTAAAAGACAGCAAGGTACTGAAATTCTGAAGCGCATGTTTTCATGTTGATACATTCTGGCATCTCTGTAAACACAACATTCCTGCTGCGTTAGTGAGAAGTGTCACAGACACAGAACTGAACTACGAAGATAGTAGAGTGGTTTCTTGTGCAGTTTCTATTCTTCTATTGAATAGAATTACTTGGATGAGTTTTCCCCTCTTCATCACCTTGGCACGTGTTCTTTCATAGCATTTCTGAGGTCTAGTGTCTTCTTTTTTGTCCATGTAGTTGAAACTGGTGTTCCTGTTAACCTCCTCTTACTATCAGAGCTGCAATCTGTCCATGATCTCTGGGCATTTTGCCACTCCCTTGAGTCAAAACAGACCTGTCTTCTAACAGAGCTGCATCCATCATGTGACCCCCATTAGCCCACTGCAAACCTCAACACACGTCTCCAAGTGCTTTATCTGGAAGCACTTGATCAGCTTGATCATCTCCTTGATAGGGAATCACTGTTCAACTGGTCCCTTAACAAGATTCCTGTGTCACTCTCTTTCTGCTTCCCTGCTTTTGGTTGCCAGATTTTTCCTGGAAGCCCACAGGTCACTTTTGAAAGTGGTTCCACTGTGGTGTGTTAAATAGTGTGAAGATGCAAATCCAAAGGGGAATAGCAGATTTTGATGTATTAAAGGAGCATTTTTAGGGACAGTCTTCATAACTAAATCCATTATTACTGTTTTCTCCCCTTATTTTTTTACCCCCATTTCTCTATTGCGTTTTTTACTTGATATAGACTGTGGTCCGTGTTTCTTGGGGCTTTCATCTTTTGGGTCTCATGTTCCTCAATGCCAATATATAATGATTGCATATGTACTTGAAAGTTAGTTTATTTTTCTGCATAAATGGTTAAGTCATAATACAGATGCAGCTTGCTACGTTTCCATATTTTTGAGTGCTTGAAGGAGAGATGAAGTGTGTATATACAGTTAGCAGAGTTAGCACTGGGGAAAGCCTTTTAAAGGCAGTTTGAAATTCCAGATAGGACAAGAAGAAATGATGTGTTGCTTTCTTTTAAAGGTATTTATGAGGGCGCTTTTCTGCTATAATCCCAAAGAAGACAGAGCCATTCCTTGCCAGGAGGCCGGGCTGCCATTTAAGAGGCGACATGTCCTAGAAGTTGTAAGCCAAGATGATCCCACATGGTGGCAAGCCAAGCGTGTTGGAGATACCAACCTCAGAGCAGGCTTGATCCCCTCAAAGCAGTTCCAAGAAAGGTTTGTCAGCAAAGATTTTAGGTTCATTTTTTTTCACACATGGATAGTGTCACATTGATTTTTATGCCTTTTTTTTTTTTTTTTTCCCCACAGAAAATAAAGGGCAGGGTCATGCCAGGATGAATACAGATGCTTAGAGAAAAGCACTAAAGCTCTGTTGTCCTGTTATATAATAAACTTCCTACTTTGCTTTGGATAGTTTGCCATTGATTTAATGCTTTGTAGTGTGAGAATAGAATCACTTGCTAAACAAACATATGAAATGAGATGTGGAATATCAGTCTCTTAACTCTCTTGGTTTATGAAGAGACTGTATTTCACAGCCTGGTATGTCCACAGTATAAGGGAAAATGTTGATTTATTGTAACTATTTTGAACTTATGCATGCAGTAATAGTAAAAAATGTATCTGATCTCTCTTCTGGCTCCTGAGGGAGTATTTAGCTTGGACTGGGACACCTTCTAGAGCTTGAAGCTTCTCTGTTTTCACAGCAAGATATGTCTATCTTCTCAAGCAAAAATACCCCTCAGTTCTTGCCTTTACAGTACGGAAGTCTGATGTCTAAGTCCTGTATTTAAGAAGGAATCTGATTGAAGCCGGTGGTCTCACTGCATGATTCTTACTGCAAATCACTGGATGTGTCTTCTTTGAGTTGTAGGTGTTAAAATGCTTGAGCAGCATCTTTAGTCTGTTAAAAATACTGGTCTGTGGCAAAAAAACCAAAAAACAAAACACTTGGGAAGAAATCGTGGTTTCCGTTGCCAACAGCAGGGGGTTTCTTGAGGACTGGATTTCTGTGCTGGGTTGCTGGAGTATTTTTGGTGTTGGGCTTTTGGAGGGGTGGGGGGGGAAGTGTTGAGCAAATAGGAATTGAGATCTGGTTCCTGATTTTAACACTTCAGAAAATGTCACTTAGTGCCCTGTTCTTACATTTTCCCACAAGCTGGGTAACTTGGTTTTGTTTACTAGCAGATAACATGTCAAACTGATACTGAAAACAGTGGATGATTCCTAGTGTGCATAGCTGCAGTGACCATTTTGTACACAGGCTTTCTACTTTTCTGAATGATACAAAAAAAAAAAAAAAAAAGACCATGTGGGGAAAAGGAAATTTTAAAAAAATTATATTGATAAACTATAGATTTCTGCACTCTGATATATGAAAGCATAAGATGTTTTGGAATCTTCCCTCTCATTCCCTTATCAGTAGCAATCTGGGACTGTCATAGTTTAAAGAAAGCCCTTTATATTGTCGAATCAGAGGCATTTTAAATTTTAAAGGAAAAGCGCTATTTTATGCTTTATTTTCAATGCTACATGTATAACATGCTATGAATTCTCTATAATTCTGAGCTTACACATCTCAAATGTAATTATTTTCTATTCAGACGACTGACTTACAGAAGAACAATAGGCACTCTGCAGAATGCCAGAACTCTGAAGAAACCATTATGTAAGTCTGTGCTGTTCTTTCAGTAACGTTTTGATACTTAGTTCTCAGCATTTTTCTGTCATTTCAATAATGATGTGTTTGTATTTTGCCATTGATTAATATTTTATATACAGTCTGCCACTGATCCATAAGCTGCCACCTGGGAGGATTTGGGTTTGAGCTTCATCCAGTGTTGCTAGTGCCTGGTGTTTTCAAAACACATAACTGTCCCTCCCATCCTGCTTTCAAGAACATGAAGCCTTACACATTGTTTAGATGCTTTAAAATTTGCTGGTGTACACATTTTTCCTGTAGTTTGAAATCTGAAAGCTGCAAAAGCAACCCAATGGATACGTCTTGGAATTCTTACATAAGTGCATAAAATTACTCCGAACTCGAATGAATACAAACTGTAGCTTTAAGCAGGAGAAAAATCACTGGAGCTGGCAATACAATCTGTGTTTGAGGCTTTGTGTTACAGAGCTGGTCTTAAGTAGACCTTAGAGCGATTTTTTTATTTACAGCTCTGAAGCCTCTCTCACTGAATTACTCCCACAAAAAACCCTACTTGTGATGAAATTGCTGCAAAGTGATGAAAGGCAGAAGATTATCCCAGAATATAATGTTCCTGTTGCTCTTGAGTACTTCAGCACGGGTGTTACTGATGTGTGGGTGTGTGAAGCCAGACGTTGTTCTGGGAGTGCCACCCTCACGTAGATTAGGAATCTGGGAATTGTCCATTTTGAGTGATACAAGTGAACATGGCACGTGGCATGAAATCATAGAGGTATTCTTTCGCTACAAAGAGGAGGGAAGATGCTCCACCAAATGATCAAATAACATTACTGATTTAAATGAAGATTTTGCAAATCGGTTTCCATTATACTCAGTGTTAGGAGGCATGTAATGAGGGTTGTTACTTAAGCCTTTTCTCAGATGTTCCCGAGACAGTTAAACTGATAACTGCTTATAATACTAAATTGCAGCCCAAAAATCTTTAATCAGTTGATAAGGGTATATTACTTCGGTTGTTTGGGGGTTTTTTTAAGATAGAAAAGCCTGTTAAGCAATCAGACCAGAAGAGCCTTCCTTTCCATTCTCTCTGATTTTGCTCAATTATTTGTCTGTCTTTTAATATCATTCCAACTCTCCCTTTCATGCTAACTACAGACGATCAGTCCTCTGACAAAGGTAGGTCCTCTCCTGCATCCAAAGCGTTTTCTAAAACACTTGCTACACCCCCAAACAAAGGGAATGGTTTCTTTATGAGTTATTATTTAAACTAATTTAATTCAGACTTAAGTAATGATAACTTCCAAATTTGCTCTTGATTCAAGAGAAAAGATTTGTGTCTTCTGATACACGTTCTGTAGGTTTCTGAGTGAGCTTGAAAGAGTTGCCAGTTAAATACAGTCTTCCTGTCTGGTATGTTTAAAAAATAAAGAAATATTGGGGTTCAGCATTCTAGGGCACCTGTATCAATCCAAAGTGATTTGTCTTCAGTGTTCTCTTGGGCTGTTTTCCGTGTTATTTTCATTATGAGCAACTGTGGTGGGCTCATGCAGTTTATATGTACCAGACACCTTTCCAAATATCAGGTATTTTGTGTTCAGTGCTGCATGCTGTAGTTTTTTTTCACATTACATGTGCTTCTTGAAAATCATATTCCTGGTATTCATATTCCTCTGTTCCCTACGCCCCACCTCCTTGCTTTTTACTTTACAGAAGACTGTGACTGTGAAGGATATTTCAATGGACAGTACATAGGTGAGAAACCAAAATCCCTTTCCCCTTCCCTAGCACTCTCACCGCCCCACCCCGAAATAAAAACAAAACAAGACAAAAAAACAACAAAACCCCACACCAAATAAACCCACCTCCACATGAAGAAGTGAAAACTGGCCTATTTATATTAGAGTGAATTTCCCATACGTTCATAAACTAAATTATCTCTGTGAAGAGGCATAGTTGGACTTTGGCATAACCAATACTTGGCAACTGAAGGTAACATGAGGGGGGGTTTATTATAGATTGGATGCTCGGTTTTCTACATCATATGCAAACTTCTCATCTATAATATTAGCATATAAATATATTTGATTATTAAAAAAAAATCGGTAGGAATAACTTGCATTCAAAGACAGTAACTTGTACCCGAACAAGCTTGAAAATCTGGATAAGTGGAGACATGTCTTAAAATGCCTTTTTTTTTCCTGCACAGCTGGTTTACGCAGGAGCTTTAGGTTAAGTCGTAAAGAGAAGGAGAACAATCTGAATGAAGGAAAGCAGGCAGAGCAGGCAGATGGAGCAGAGTTCCTAACCTATGAAGAAGTCACAAAGTATCAGCAACAGCCTGGTGAACAGCAGAGGCTGGTGGTTTTGATTGGTAAGATTACACAACTGGTTCAAAATTCTTTGCCTTTCTCCCGCTTCCCTTATCACCTGCACTGCAAGAGGCTTGCTTTAGGTGTTTTGTTTGGGGTTTTGGTGGTTCCTGGTGGGTTTTTTAAAAGGTTTTTCTGGTTTTGGTCAGAAGTTGCTCTTTTATTTTAAATTACATTAAAAAACAAACGAACCAACCAACCAGCTGAAAAAAACCAAAACCCCGCAGTCAAACTCACCAAATCCTCTTAAAAATAATGATGCAGGACTATTTCTCATTTTTCTGATTCACTTTCCATTGATTCTCACTCAGACATGTATACTTAAGCTATTGGAACAATTGATGAAGAGGTAAATGTTAGAATTATCTAACAAGATTTTGCATGCAACTTTAATTCAGTAGGCTTGTCAGCTTTGTGGTAAGCGAGTTTCCCAGGATGGCCTAGAAATCAAGGATATCCCATAGAACTTGAATGCTCAGATTACAGATTTTTCTGACTTGGTGTCTGCCAAATGTTTGTCCAACAGCTGTTCAAGGAATTCAGTTTGTTCCTGGTGATGTTCTTCAAAGTAGAATCTGATGGAGCGGGTCATGAGGTCTCTCATGCACAGTTTTCTTCAAGCACATTCCTGAATCATCTCATTGCGTGAAGCTGATATATTTATTCCCTGCAGTGTTCCATTTCACACAGAAATGGATCAGTCAGTTTTATTTTATTTTATTAGGTTGCTTGGGGGCCAAATTAAGTGAGCTCAAGCAGAAGGTTGTGTCAGAGAACCCACAGGAGTACGGCGTTGCAGTTCCACGTGAGTAAAATTTACTGACTTGTGTGTGTTGCCACTTCATTCCTTAAATGCTGTCTGATAAATGTAGTGCCAGCTGCACTGATGAATGATGATTTGTGTTCTGACTATTGATTATATGCATGTTTTAGGAGCAGTTAAAATTACTTTTCTCATCGTAATATACTGTGTTTGCCCTTAATAGGTGAATAAATCATTATGTAACTTGACACGTATGCATTTTGGAATTCTGTCAGATCAGTGGTGGTTTTTTTGAATTGTGTTTTCCCAAGTGAACAGGTTGCATTTTCAGTGTCTGTTAAAAGACTGAAAAGAAATGTTAAAAGAATGAGAAGAACTGAATACAGGAAGAAAAAATAGACTGTGACTCATTAAAAGAGCTAGTGTGAAAAACTAGTATGTTAAGATTCAGCCAAAATGTTGTGTGTTTAAAAGAGGATGATTTTTCTTGAGAATATCATAACAGCTAAAGTTAAAAAAAGAAAAAAAAAGAGCAGACAGCCAATAAATAAACCAAGTCAAAACTGGGACACGATTTGAAATTGTTGATTAATATATCTTCGCTGTTCAAACAAGCAAGTAAGAGTAATAGAGAATTTAGTGATTCTTGCATGGCTTTGTGACTGGAGTTACTTTGTGACTGAATTTCTTTTGCTGGATTATTTTCTAAAAAAAAAAAAAATTGCCAGACACACACAAAAAATCCATCAATATGTGTATTCCCCAACAAGCTACTTAAAAACAAAAGTCTGTCAGGCAGACATTCAGTTAATTAGCAGAAGAACTCATGTGGGTAATTCCTACTTAGATGTAAACACATACACAGAATAATAGCAGACATTACTTTTATGGCCAGGCATAGATTTGTAGAATGATCACCAAAAGCTTCTCCTACAGTAGGAGGAATTATGAAAAGAAATTACGATGTCAAAAGTAAGGGACACACATAATCATATAGGCTTCACAGTAGCTTAGGAAAAGGCAGCAATCTTCTTCCTCTAAATTCAGAGGCAACATGATAGGACTTTATATATTTAATGGTTTTATTTTTGAAGTTTCAAAGAAAATTAGAGTCCACTATTCCAAACAGTTATTAAGTTACACTGGGTTTTTTGTAGGATATACTCTATTGCTTCTAATTTTTATGTTAGTTACAGCACTCAAGGGCAGGGGAAACTTCACTTTTGGTCTTACAGTTTTTGAGATGGAGTTTAAAACAAAATTATATGGTTTGATTTACATTTTACGTTAATTTGAATTTGTTTAACTACCTTGTTTGAAGTCATGAAAACGTGACTGGAACTGAACAGAGAAAATGTTGCTTTTAAAGGCTGATACGTCTCCCACGTCTTCCTTCCATTCTCTTCCAGATACAACCAGGTCAAAGAAAAGTCATGAGAAAGAGGGAGTAGAATACAATTTTGTTTCTAAGCAATCATTTGAGACAGATGTGCAGCAAAACAAGTGAGTTAATTTTAAAACACTGGTATAATTGACTATTTAAAAATATACCTCGCTCAGTCTTGCATGATGTGAGTACCAAAATCGGATGTCGTAAGTATTGGGATTGGTCAGAATTGAATCCAATGAGAGTAACACACTTAGTTGGGCCTGCTGATTCTGTATTTAGTGTGATGGTTTAGTCACAAGCTGACTTTAAAGTGTATGATAGAGTGAATCTGTGGCTACAAAGGACTTCTTGTGAGATTGTGTTTCCTCAGATTTTTGATGAGTCTTCCAAAGATGGAAATACTGCAGTCTATTTCCTTAGTAGCCTAATTCTGTTTTCTGTGAAAAACATCTTTTCTTCTTCTTCCCCATTTTGTCAGTAGTGCTGATTAGCTTTTAGTGATGTGGGAAGAAGACTATAGCTACAAAGAAACCAGAAGGAGAAAAAAAAAAAAAAGAGAAAAAGAGATACTTTCCTACCTGTCCCTGATTTTCTGCCTTCCTCCTCCTCATTTGACTACTGTGACTTCAGGAAAACAGCTATCAAATGCTCCAAGTTAAATATTCTTTGTAGATGGTATTTAAAAATGTATTGACCTTTTTTAGGTTTGTGGAACACGGAGAATACAAAGAAAATTTATATGGTACAAGCCTGGAGGCAATTCGCTCTGTGATGGCCAAAAAGAAGGTTTGTTTGGTGGATGTGGTACCTGAAGTAAGTTCTGCATCTTATTTTAAAGAGTGCAAATATTGCTTACTACGCTTACCAGCCTAAGTAACTGATGTTGTTCAGCAGTTGTGGCTACTCACCCTCCAGAGAAGAATGATGCTCTCAGAACTTGTGTTTCCTGGCAGGGGGCCTGACCTCCAGCTAAGCACAGTAGGGCTCTTGAGAAAGCAGTGCAGTGGTTACAGTTCCTGGATGTCTTGTTAACACAAGCTTAGATGTCACTTCAGTGGCTCTCACTGTGGGACTTTTCCCTTGCTGTAGGAGCGACGTTGCATCACTGTCCTCACCTGCTCAAGTCCTAGCCAGAATACTTGGAGCACAGTTGTTTTTTTCACTCTAGTTTCTGTTGCCTCTGAAGCACCTGCCAGTAGACCTGGTCTTAATTCCTCCATACTGTGAGTTAATCTTTGGAATTTTGATTCAGATTTTGTAACTGGGCTAGGAGGAGACTTGTAATACTACCTCGGATGAATTCCAGGTTTAAAATTTCCAGTGTTTGGCCACTTAAGCAAAGCAAACCATCACTTGCCCGTGAAGTCAGGTTTTTTTTTCTACTTTCCCCAATATTTTTTGCCACGTCCTTTCTCCTTGGTATTGCAGTGCATAGTAAGGCAGGTGTACACTTAAGGCCATGCTCCGTATACTCTTGTACTTAGCCAGGACACTAACATGAACCTTTCTTTTGAAGACCAAAAGATTACTGAGGTCAAATGTACAGTAAACAGGACTTCACACCACAGGGTGTCAGTGTGTACTAGTGAAACTACTGAAACCAGTTTGAGTAGATCACTGACATGCTAACAAAAGAAGTCTGATAACAAAAAACATCTGTTCACAGGCAGTAAAGCACTTGAGGACTCCTGAGTTTAAGCCTTACGTTATCTTTGTGAAGCCTCTTATTTCAGAAAAGAAAAAACATGTCCTAAAATCTCCCATGTCAGAAGAAATCTCAGCCCCCCTGGTAAGTATGCTAACTTTTAATCTTCTTTTTAGACACGAAAGAAGTATTTGGGCTAGCACTTCCATGAAAGAGCTCCTCTTCCATGACAGCAAGAGTCAGAGTGGGGCACTAAGAAGGTCCTGTGCACATACAGCCTTTCAGCTGAAACTCCAGAATGCGATTTTTGACTCTTTATATACTCAGGTTTTAAAGTAACATGAAGCCACGTGGTACTCTTCCATGTGGATCTGTGTACACCATCGAGCCTGCAGGAGTTCAGTTGCTACTGAACTCAGATAAACTGATAATCCTTTTACATTCCTGTTGAGCAGCCCCATCAAATGGTAACGGTAGCCACCTCTTTCTGATACCTCCCAAGTGACACCCACCCTGGTGTCACCCAGGCTGTTAATCAGGTGCACACAAAATGCAGGATGTGCATGTCTCACAAGGATCAGCTGCAAACTGGCGATGGGTAAATCTGAACAGATTTTACAGTGTTACTTTGGGTAACCTGAACTTGAATTTGTACAATTACAGAACTTAGTTCCCTTGGCAAGTTTTTGTGTAAGCCCTCAAAGTTACTGGACTTGGGGACAGTGGATCCAGCACTCCTTTTCAGCTTTTGAGGAGTGTGATTTTCAGGTCTTAGGGTTAGGCAGCAACTCTAAATGCAGTGTCACCATCTTATGCCCCTCCTGTAACATGGGGAGTTTTTTTCCCCCACTCCATAAGACCTCTTGCATTTTTTGAAACAGCTACTGGTAGCAATACTGCTCCTTAATCTCAGTTGCAATATCTTAAGTACCTTTTCCTAATGGCAGTGGCTTTTGTTTCATTGTCTTTCAAAGTCATGACTTAGTATGCTAATATACTTGAAAATGCTGGTAATTAAAAAGACATGCTGTGCATTTCATACCATCATCTTGTGTTGGTCAGCAGGATGAAGAACAGCAGGAAATTATTAATTCAGCAGCATTCATTGAAGAGCAGTATGGCCATTTAATTGACACTGTACTGGTGAAGGAAGACCTCCAGAGTGCATGTAATCAGCTGAAAACTGTGTTAGAGAAACTAAACAAGGATTCATTTTGGGTGCCAGTCAACTGGGTGAGGTCATAGCTTGTTGTTACCATGTTTAAGGGAAAGATTGTATAAAAATGTCTTGTAAATGCGTGAATTAGAAAAGGGAAATATGTGGAAATACGTCAAATTCACTTCAAAACTGCTGGTCTATCTAAAAGGCAATACATACAGACTGTATGAGGAAATACTAACAAAGTTAAAAGCTGACACTGCCTTCCTGAATCAAAATTTTGAATAGCAGCTGCCATTTAAAAGTGAATACTCAGAGTAAATAAGTCAGTCCAATCTTTTACTGATCCTTAGCCTGTAAATAGTGTATTTTGTACAGTGACGTTTCACAGAGGGTCCCACACTTCCACAGCATTTTAGTGCTGAGACGCTGACCAGGTGGAATTTTTGTCCTTTGGCCACAACTCCTGCCACAAATTTTGTGGCTAGAGTTAAACCATCAGGATAAGGTAGTCTTCGGGAACAAGCTACTTCAGCTACATGGGAGGGGTGTCCTTTGGAGAGGGGTTTCACCGTGTCAGTGAGTCAGAAGTTCAGCTGTCAGGCCAGTGAAATGCGTTTCCCTTCACTCAGAATCATTAGTTGTAAATCCTTTCCAATTAGGCACTAAAAGTAGGCCAGTTATAGAAGGCTTTTGTTTTATGTCCATCCCACATTTCCCACTACTCCAGGTTGTCTTGCACAGGTATTAGTCTGCTCATCCACAGCTTCTGCCCTTTTTCCCAGTCTCTTCCTACGGACACGGGACAAATGTTAAACAACCCTTGAGTGCACCTCTATGATGAGCCAGCTGATAAAACAGACTCTTTCTTTAATCTGTGTGAAGGTAACTGCACATGGTTCTAAAATAGAACATTTAAGCAGCCTTTGGAAGTGCTACCTGGTGGGATACAGTCTTGACACCAATGTAGCAACTCCTAAAAGGAGGAGGCTCAAGTACAAAGTAGCTGAGCTAGAGGTCGAGATCACCATCCTTGCAGCATTTGTGACTGCCTTTGCTCCAAATCTGGTAAAGGCTGCCAGAGCATCTAATTGGCCTGAAGAAATCTCAGCTGTTAAGAGGACCTTGTATGTATTTTGGGAGACTTGAATATACAGTATTATTAGATAGGCCTTGATAAGAAAATGCAGAGACGGTTCTGGATACCTGTGCTCTGTAATTATTTGGGGGGTGGAGGGAGAGTATTGTACAGGTGCATGTTAGCTGTAACTAGGTCCTGTTTGTGCTTGCCTGCTGTGCTCTAATATTTCCTGTGTACTATGCTCTTTAAACAAGACCTTTTGGTGCACCAGTCTTGTTCCTTGCATCTTGACGGTATGATGTTATTCCTGTTCCATGACATTTAGCAGAACTAAACAATGCATATTAAAAGCACCTTTCCTACATACCAGTGTCACTGAATCTACATCACCTCTAGCTCAAAAAGTTGTATAGAACAGCTACACATGTCCATCTTCTCCAAATGTATGCCATGGCAACTTCCATGTGTTGTCCTGCCCACAGGCATTGAGGTTCTGTTCCCACTGCTACAAGAGCTTTTCCCAGTCAGGTCTCTGCTCCAGCTTGTCAGTGCTGCCAGCCTAGTGGCCTTTGCAAATGTACAAGGACTCCTTCACGGGCAGTTGGCCCATCACCTCTGCAACCCCTGTTGCAGCACAGCCACCAAAAGTTATTTGGCTTCTTAGAGAAGAGAGACACATTGCCAAGTGAGTTTTGTGACAGATGTACCTTGGGCCTATGAAAAACTGAGAGTGGTATCCTAAAAACTATTTCAGTAACAGTGTTTCAAACTTAAGTAATTTCATGAAATTATGAAATGAGCAGATTAATTTTACCCTAGATCTATATTGCAGGTTTTTATAGTCTGCAAGACATAAACGTGTTCGGACGATACAGATTTAATCTAAAGAAAACTAACGGTCAGAATTTATTTAAAGCAAGGTTGCTATCTTAATATCTTAAAATATTTTGAATGACTAGCAGTAAATAAAGCTGTATGTTTGTTTTATGATCAAACGTAGCCTAATAGTAGAAACTATATGCATTAAGAGAAGCAAGGCAAGTTACTTGCAAGGTACACCTTAAGTTACAATAACTGAAAACTTAAGATGCCAAGATACAATACCAAGATGCCAGGTGTTAAGGGCTAAAAGGTAACTTCATAATGGGATTGGCAACGGACAGATTTGAAAGTCTTCCACAGCCAGCATATTTTCTAATAAATTGAGTTTGGGGAGTTGCTGAGTGAGGACAGGGTAACTTCTAACTGTTAACTACATTTAAGGGAACTTGGGTGCCTAAAATACTCCCATGCCATCCCAGGGAAGAGAAATTTTCCAATATTCCAAACTGGAACACTACCTTATTTCTGCTGAGGCAGGAATTCCAGAAAAAGTCCGTGTTGACTGCCATACAGCAAGAGCACAATACCCTAAGCAGCACTGTGATTGAATAGTGAAAAAAATCTGAGAGTTACCAGAAAAATATCTGCAGATAGCAGTTGTGCATCAGGGAAGGAGAAATTGGATTTTGTTGATGAACACAAATGTATTTTGCTAACCAGTTTGTGTTTTGGATCTGCACAACTGGTGGCTGGTCAAACATGGCACAGACTAGTGCTTGGAATCCACCCCACCCCCCTTTGTTTTGTGTGTGTTTTTATTTTAGGTCCCCTCCATTCAGGCAGAACAGCCACCTGTAGATTTAAGTAAGTGGACAGTATGTAGCACATAAACTTTTATGCTGCTGTGCTGAAGATTCCGTTAGCCGGACTCCCCGCTTCTCCGTGCTTTTGTCCCAAAGACTTGGGGTCTGCAGGATCTTTCTGACTAGTTCCTCAAAGGCACGTTGCACTCCATCCTGTGTCTTGGCACTGGTCTCTGGTGGAGGGGGAAAAAATATTTTACCTTCTTTGCAGGGAGAATATTCCACTTCGTAAAACATTATTTTGGGACCAGCGAGATGACGTGATTTTTTTTTTTCTCCATTCTCTCCTAAAGGTACACTTAAGGTGACTAGGGTAAACAGAAATGCATCCTGCTAGCTTCAAGAGAATATCAAATTCATGCCTATATAGTACGTGCAGTAAATTGTTTCAGAGGAAAGTGCTTCTAGTTGCAATCAATGCAGAGCATCTGTACGAAAAGCTGAAACCTCCATCCATGCATGTGAACTAATGCAGCAAAAGGAACCCCCCATAAACAGGGACTAAAAAAAAGGCAAATCAACCCATCAACCTGAAATACAATTGTACACTTCATTCATGCTTAGCAATACCAAAATAAACACGGACAAGTTTTTGTCACAGAGGTGCATACCTATAAAAAGCAATGAGCGTTTCCTAGCAAACTGGAGTCCTTCTTTTCTCTCTACTTCACGATCAGGCTGCAGAGACAAATGAAGAACACAGCTAAAATAAGCTGCATTTGCCACTTGTAGGAAGTTCCTGGAAAAAAGCACCACTGCAGAAGTGAGGTTTTGTTGAAAAAATGTCTGCAATATGTAGTAATCAACTAGATTTTCCCACTCCACAGACAGCTTACTACTAGGCCAGCTGTTACAGGGTCAAATTGAACAGTAGCAACATCAAATCAGAATCTCTTGAGTTGGAAGGGACCCACTAGGATCATCGAAGTCCAACTCCTGGCCCTGCACAGGACAGCTCCAAGAATCACACCATGTGCCAAATCAGCAGGAAATGTAGGTGTTGCTATGTTCTGAATCAACTAGGAGCAAGATACATGCCAGAAAGGAGATTTCAGTAGGCAGGTAGCCAAAGAGGTATATCTGAAACTGGGCAGATTTGGAAGGGGGCGGAAGAGAACCTAATTCAGCACAGCCACACTGAAAACCTCTTGTAAAGCAAGAGTGAAGCATCTCACTATGCAATAGGCATCTAAATATGTCAAAACACCCCAGAAAACAAACAGCAACCAGTGCACCTCACAGCCACATTAAATCTTAAACAATACCTGCTTCTAAAATGATGTCGTAAGTGGAGCCTGCCCCACTCAGTTACAGAGCATATCACCACCTCACACAACATGAGACTTGTCACTTACTGCACTTTATCTCACATTTATACTCTATCATGAGTAAGCAATCTGGGGAATAACGGAAAAGGATGCATTCCTGAACTGACCTGATCGGTTTTATTGCCAACCAACATCTTCACAGTGTTGCTTTTGGAGGTATACACGTCCAGCTCACGCAGCCAGCTTTCTAGTCCTGTGAAAGTGTCTTTTCTTGTAACATCGTACACTGATAACAGAGGAAAAGATGCTTAACAGCTGTAGAGTCTTGAACAATGTTCCCTTCGCTCTGGCAGAACTTAGTCCACACTACCTAACTACTGCCCTGAAAAAAACCCAGTGTTAGGGAATTACAGAAAGAGACATCAACCATATCCTCTTCCCAGAGCTGGAACACCCTTGCTGTGCTCACCCAAAGTCACTAAGGATTACAGAACACAAGCATCTCTGTGAGTGAAAATGGGACTTAAAATCCCAGATTAAAAGATTGAAATCTTCTACCTCTTGGTAGTTCTGGATTGGGCCAGGCAGAGTATTTTAACATAGGTATTTTGTCACCTCATTTAATGTGTAACTACATGCACTTGCTGCTGCTAAAAGCATGGACTGAGTAAAAAGCAACTTTTGGGCACTGGTAACTTCGTAACTGCATTCATGTAAATGACTAAGTTTTAAAAAGCTGAATCGCAGTCAGAGTATTTTGTACAGCAAGGTGTTCAGCCTTCACAAACCCTGAAATCAGGAGTCCTTTTGTTTTCTAATTGATGGTGTCACACAGAAGGGGCCTGGCCATCCATTAGCTGTGTACAAACCTCAAGTCAGCATAATCAAATCAATAGTTTCTGGGGAAAAAAAAAAGTAAAAACGTCATGGGGAAGAGAACACAACCCAACCTCCAATTTGCCTTATTACCAGAAAATCACTGAAGTAATTAACTACAAAGCTAATAATTCATCCACTCAACAGCTTACAGTGTGACATCTCTGGTTTTTTAATTCAAAATATTTTGCAGCAGCGCTACTTCCTGCCAGTGGCTTTGCATACTGAGTGTTTGAGCTACTGAGCAGTAATGTCACAAAAAAACATACAAGCACTCCTCTGATTCTCTCAAATAACCTCCTTTTGTAAGGGCATGCACGTTTAGGAGCAACGAAGACCACAGTTGTTGTAATCATATTTTTCTTCCATACACTTCGTACCTAAAACAACCCCTTGAGCTCCTCGGTAATAACTGGGAGTCAGTGTTCTAAAGCGCTCCTGTCCTGCCGTGTCCTACAGCGGAGGGAGGGGAGGGGGAAAGAAAACCAAACACACAACATCAAACATATTTACAACAAAGAAAGTGTTTAAAGCTACACAAGATGAGCAAACTTAAAATTTTCCTGACCAGCAAGGACACAGGAAACCGTAAGACGTGAGAACGAGCGAAGCCGCCAGGAAACATTTAGCAGCAGCAACAGAAAATGGTTAAGGAGGGGTAGAAAAGCACGGAGAGGATTTGACTGGAGGTTAAAGCAATAAGCAGGCACCTGTAACATGAGTGAGACAATGAGAAAGTCAAAGGGACTCTAAATTCATAAAAGGCAAGCAGCCATGCAGCTAGGCTTGATCAGTTAAAAAACAGCTGAACGGAATGAGGTGAGGAGTAACTGGTTTTCCAGTGAGAGACACTGCAGGAAAGGAGACATGGTGGTTCCAAACGTCTCCACACCACAAGGAAGAAGAATCCAGTTAGAAAGAACTACTTCAAGACTGCTATGAATCTAAGCAGATAAGAAATTTAAAATCAGTAGTTTCATTTAAGTGTTACTGCACTATGTCACACTTACTCTCTCGAATACGTCAGCTACTAAGTGCAACATGAAACTCAAAAAACCCCTAAGAACAAACAATAAGGAGGGAAAAAAATCACACAACTATGATTTTTTAAAAAAAGTTTTATTTACTTTTAGGTACAGTTTACAGTTGATAGACTAACACCTATATTGTAATTTAGTTTTTGTTTGTTTGTTTTAAAAAAAACAAACTAAAGTTGGCAATATATTTAGTTAATTCAAATTATTGTTGCTAAAGAGATTGTACTCTTAGGCATCTATGCACACGTGGACATGAAAGCAGAAGCCTCTTTTTGACTTCAACACACTATGCATTAAAGTTTTTATTTAACCTTGTACAACTGTACTGGTGTGTCATTGCCCACCACCACCCCCTGCAATTAGCAGTTTCTCCTGACGGTCTCACAGAATTATTAGGGTATAAATATCTTGCTTACTCTCAGAAAAGCTCATCACCCTGAACATCACTTTTCTGCAGATAACTAACGTCCCAGGAGTGCTTCTGGGTCATACACCCACAGAACCCTCCCATCTTCAGCAGTTTAACACTTCACAGAGCCTTTGAGAGACCCAGTTGTGTAACTGCAGGAAAGAGCAGCCAGGGTCTCTACTAGAATTGAAGGAAGTCCCAAACCTTGACCAATGGAACTTTTAGAAGTGTTTCAAAAGGACATTGTCTGCAACTACTGCTGTATGATCATGACAGACACTCATTCTTCATGTATTGCATCATAAATATACAATCTCAACATGCAGAAGACTTTAGCAAGGGAGGAGGAGGAGGAAAAGATGGGGCAGGGGAAGAAAAACACAAAAAGAAGCTTTGCACATCTGTCGAGAACAAACCTATCCCTATGCGTCTGGAACAAGACCTACCCATATGGCAAGCTGTACTGCATGGCCGTCCACCACCATTTTCTTCACTTTAAAATCAACACCTAAGACGTAAGAAGGCAAGGCTTGTTAGACGAGACTGTCGAACGCTCGCCCTCGCAGCCGCCTCCCGCGTTCACACGATCCCGGCTCCCCAGCCCTTCCTCTCGCCAGCGGGACCGCAACAGAAACGTCCCCGTCCCGCGGCCGGGCGGATTCCGCACTCACCGATGGTGGGTTTCAGGCACGGCTCAAACGCGCCGTCCGTGAACCTCCGCAGGAGGCTGCGGGGGGAGGAAAGAGAACCGCGAGTTGAGTTCAGCTCGGCTCGGCTCAGCTCAGCTCAGCTCGGTGCCGCGCCCGGGACCCCCAGCGCGAACCGCGGCAGCACCTGGACTTGCCCACGGCGCTGTCTCCGACCAGCAGCAGCTTCAGGGTGAGGCCTGCGGGGTCCATCCCCAGCCCTGCGCGGGGCCGGGGCCGGGGCCGGATGAAGGTTCGGGTGGGAGCGCAGCAGACGCCGCCGTCGGGCGCTCGGCGGGGCCCGGCAGCGCCACACGCCCTCGGGGCACCCCGCGCTCCCCGCGCCGTCCCGGCCCCGCCGGCG
>VXAY01000977.1:59296-94569 GCA_013399855.1 Oxyruncus cristatus
CGGGCCGGGCCGGGCCGGGCCGGGCCGGGCCGTGCGGGGCGTGAGGCGCGGGGCGTTCACCGAGCAGCTCCTGAAGGGCGGTCGGAGCCGGAGCCAGTTCCAGGCTGCGGGGTGGAATCTGCTGGGTCTCTGCGGGGCCTGTGGCCCTTCCGCGGCCTGGCCCGGGCTGTGCAGCCGCAGGTTTCCCAGCCCAGGCAGCCGTCAGTCCTCCTGTGGCTGTAAGGCACGGGCAGCCTGTCCGCTGTCCGAGGCTCCTCCTGGTGACTGACACAGCAAACGTTAGGACAGCTCATAAATGGCATCCGCTAAAATGTTCAGTACCCTGTTGAATTCCCAAATACAGAGTTGAAGCAAGGTTAAAACTAATTAAGTTATTTAACAACGAAACACACTTGCTCAGTTGTGTCAGATCTGTTTTTTTTTTTCTTCTCCCGATAATTCCTACTTTTGCTAATGAGTTGTGGTCATCCGTACAGAAGAGGAGGAGAGACAAGGTGCCATGAGGTGTATGTGCAATATCATCTGCAGAAGCTGAATCGCAGCACCGGTATAATAATCGTGTGTCACATGAGTGGAATAATCAGGAACATGAAAGATGAGCAGAGTAGCAGGATGGGTTTTAGAGCATGGTGTAACCATGTGTACAGTGACATAAAGGAAGCAAGACTATAATAGGAGTTGCTACCCCTGTCTGTGATTGGTTTCTGCCCTTAAAGCCCTGAGAAAACTCATCTACTTAAGTATTCGTGCACATGGTGGAAGCCACAGCATCACAGGTATGGCTATGATGAAAGCTGTTAAAAAAGAGGAAAAGTGTCCAGGGTTCAGCAATAGCACTTCTTTTCTTGGCTCCATGATGTTTATGCTTTGCACCACATTCTGCTTTCATTATCTCTTCCAATCCTATCCTGCTGATTTTCTTTCCCCTTTTTTGTCCATCTTTCTACACTTTTTTGATACATGTGTAGTATACTGGATCCATGTTCTTGTTTTAAGCTTGTGCCTGCTAAAGAAATATAAGTCAAGACCACATAAAGTTTTCATTAACTTTCTCCTAAGCCAAACCAAATTATGTTTGTCACTGCCAGTTGATGCAGGACGTGCCTGTCTAGAGATGGTACCCGAATCATTATCTCAATAGCCAATCTGATCTCTGAAATCCACCACCTCCTTCCTCTTTTTAGCAGTTACCTGGAAGAAATGAAGTCTTAGCTTGCAAGGTAATGTGTGCAGTAAATAATTTAAAAAAATAACTTTGAAGATAGTTGGCTACTGCACAGTAGTTTCCATTGTTCTGTAATTTAATTTAGTTATAGAGTATGGCCTTTAATGTGTTCACGTGCAAGGGTGTCTAGGAGCAGAGAATGCATGTGTAAGTTGCACAGTGGAAAATGTCTGTCTAGTGGGAAGCTTTACCACGGAGAAGGACTTTCTATGCAATAATTGACAACCAAAAAAATACCTGAAGCACCACTGCAGTTCGTAGCATAAGAAGAGTTTAACCTTCAGTTGGACTGTAGACGTGCAGTTCTGTTGTCAGTGTTTTTAAAGGAATGCTGAAAAATCATGGAGGGCAGCTAGAGGTAAGAAATAACTCTGTAGGCTGAAAAATCTATCTATGGGAACAGACTTAATTTATCAAGACTTAGTAGGCAATAATACCTTTGAAGCATCCACAGAGATTTAAGATAATGCTGGAGACTAGTTGAATAGATGAATGTCTACTAAGATTCAGTCTCTGCATGGTGAACTTTGATATTCTCAAACTGCAAATAATATTAATTCTTAGGAGGATCTTTTGCATCAAGAAGGGTTGTGGTAGACTGCTACACAGCATTGTAAGTAGCATTTGCTAATATTAGTAGTCCTTCTGAAAGAATTTGAAACTGTGCAGATCTGCTTCCACGTAATTTCCAGCTTCACATCCCTCTTTTGCACTCTTCTTGCATAAGGATAAGGCTGAAGAGCGACCTGCTTTTTTGACTTGACTTCTCCTACAAACTGCTGGGGTAGTGAACATCCTTTGCACTCAGTTTCCCAGACATTGTTCCTGTGTGGGTCCAGCAGTGCGCCAGGCATCAATAAAGCTTCTAATACTGTGTGCACATAAGCCATAGCTTGCTTTGGGGTGTGTGTTTGCAGTTCATTAGCCTGTCTTGCTCCTCTCTAGCATCTGCACAGAGCTTGGGATGTGTCTCATATGCGAAGCTCTCTTGGTCCAGCGCAGTGCTCCTGATGGTGCTCACACCCTACCTCGCTTTTTGGCCTTACTGAATCTCAGAGGGGACTTTGCTTTGGGCTACAGGGGAGCCCGGAGGGCAACAGAGCAGGAAAGCAAAGTCCCGTTGTCGTTAGATCTGGCATTCAAATCCCTGCTCTGATTCGGGTGAATGGAACCCTTCGGCAATATTCTGGATCACGTTTGTGATTACAAGTGGCAGCAGAGATTTTATAGCAACAAAAATTCACAGAGTAGCCAGAGTAGGGGGACTGGTATCCCAATACATCGTATAAAAGCAATAGAATTTGAACAGGAACTCGCAGGAAAAAAAATAAAACCTCTGAGATTCAGAAACGTCAAATTGGACACGTTTTAGAATATTTTGCATGGGGGTGCTGCTGTCTCTCCTTATGAGTTACTCGTCTTTAAATAAAAATGACAGCACAAAGACATTCAGGCAGATGAGATTAAGATTAATTTGGGTCATAGAGTAAATAACAGTTTATCTGTCCAGTGACTTCAAGTTTCAGGCAGAGCCAAAGTACTTGATCTTTCATGCAATACATGAAAATCGAAATTAATGAAAACACCGAGATAAATTGACAAAATATTTTGAAAGTTATGGGTTTGCACATTACCACAGGCAGTTCTAACCTCTCAAGAAGATTAGATGAGATTTGCAAAGACAAGAGTAAAAATGTAATATCACTAATAAAAGAATTACTGTATAGGTGACACATTGTATAGGCAGCACAATTACATATTTTTCAAACAATAACAAAATAACAATCTGGGATGCGTTGCAAGGACACATGATTTTGTGTTTCTGTATAAGCAAAGATGTGTTTCAGTGTAAGATTTTCATCAGTGACCAGAACAGTTGGGCACAATTAATTTTTGAATGAATGATACAGATGACACCAAAATGGGAGGTGCGGAAGCAGTCCATGAGGGTGGTAGGGTTTTTTTCCAGGGCAACCATGTCTTGTCCAAACCAATGTTTTGCCTGAAAGCAAGCAGGCTTACATTTCTGAACTGGCTGAGGGAATCTGTGGGGTTTTTTTTCCCAGACTACTGGAAACCTATAACAATTCAAGCCGTGGCTCCAGAACTTTATTTGGTGAAAATGTGGTTATGAATGCTCAATCTTAGTCTGTCCTGTCTGCTTTAATGTGTGTGGGTAACCTGTGCTTTGTTCTTAATGTGCTAGAGCTGCAGCTGTGTTGCAAGGAGTATGGAAGGCCTTCTCCCAAAATTAATATTAAATTTATTGACTGTAAGGGAAGCATTGATGAAGAGACAATTTTGCATGAACATAACAGTGGAAAATAAAATATGTTAATATGCTGGCATTTTTGCCATCAAAGACTTGGTCTGTTTGCTTATAATCCCATATGGCATTGGTTTATAGCTTCATGTACCCTTAATTGCTGATGAACAGTTCTCCAAGGCTGGAGAGCTATTTTTGTGGCTGGTAAAACAATTCACCTCTGTCCAAAAGAAACACCTCTTACTAGTGTTACTCATGGGATGAGGAACTCTAAATCTTCCATATTGAGCATGGACAAGATTCTGTGATTTTTTTTCAGGAACCAGATGAAGCTGATGTTAGCATCTCTCTGCTATTTGGAGAAGCTAGCATTTCAACATTGAACATGATGCAGCTGGAATGAAATGTTAAGGATGAGAGAGATCCAAGGACTGTTTGGAAAGGGAGAAACAAATGGCATACAAATACAATCTTTTTCACCTCTAGCTGTGTAAGAAAATAATCTATAAAATCTGCAAAAATCATTCACTGGGAATGAGTTTGCCTCCGGGGGGGGCCAATCTGGGTTGCCAGATTCTTTTCATGATTCCAGGATTGAAGTTCCTATTGATCCTGACCACTATCAGAAATATGCTGATCTATCTAATATTACTTAAACCATGTACTCACCCTAGTTAAGTGTAGAAACCCCCAGATGAATTAACACTTTCTGGTTTGGCCTTGCACTGTAGGATTTTTGTGTTGCAAGCGGAATTCCCCAGACACTGATACTTGTACCATGGCACAGATGATGTCCTGCCAGATGGAAAATCTGTCAACATTTGTTTGGGTAATGAAGTCTTACAAATATTTGGCTCATTGCCACGGTTGCTTGGCACGGGCAGCAGAAAATGTAGAAGCTTCACTCGTGCATCAGGATTCATCTGCTTACACTAAAATTTAAGGGGTGAACAGTCATCAGGAGCAAAAGAACGCTCAAGATGGTCGTAGCCTTGAATCACATGAAAATTGTGACTGAGTGCACTCAGAGATTCGTGCAGCTATAAACCAACTAATTTTGCTATCGGTTTAAAAATTCTAGAATACCTGCATGTCCAGCCAAAAGTCTCAGGTGCATTGCCATCTCATAGAAACTTGTCCAAAATAATACTGCATAAAGGCTTATCTGGAGTTCAGCTTAATATTAAGACTCCGTGTATTTGCAAGTTATGACTGTTTCTGCATCCAATAGCCACATATCGAAAGCTGCTTTTATAAACAGTAAAGGTATTTATGTGTGCAGGAACTGAGTTATCTTTCAGCTAAAACCTTCTGTCACATTCTGCTAATGTTGACCAGTGGGCTTAGATTTTACTGGGAGATTACACAGTGTGGTAGAACATATGTGTTGGGTTTTTTTCTTCCCAGGAAAGTGAGGCAAATATTGTGACTGACATATGGAAATAACCAAATTCAAAGTGAAAAGTAGTGGGTTTATGAAAAAAAAAGGAGTCAGTGCTCTCCTCGTATTATTTGATGGTTATGTCCTCTTACTATAGATTGCATTCCAGGGCACAAGTAGAGATCTGTGCATGATCAGTTGAGTGAGTGAGCAGATGGATTGTTGTACAAACTGGAGCTTTTATCAGAGCTTATGGCATTAATACTGGACCTAATTAATTGTCATCATCAAACCTGAAAGGCATGATTATTATGAAGCATTCTGCTCAATTGTCCATTAATAGGGTGGGTCGCTCTTTTAGCCACCCGTAAATGGAAGCTGGTGGTTTTGCTGCAATTATTTGGAAAAACCGAGGCGTTAGAAAGGGCTTAGCTGGCCTAAAAGTAAGCATCTTAAACATCACTCACTCATCTAGATTCTTTTCATTCGGATGTTGATGTCAACTAAGACACTAAACATTGTAATATTTGTGATGAAAACAGAGTGTCACAGACTTGAATTATATCGCCTTTGGATAGCCTTGCTAGATCTTTACATGACTTCTGAGGTGTTGAACAGCACAGGGGCATAGGACTACCCCGACCTTTGAAGATGCAGTAACATTTACTCATAGTTACTTTCTATCTTCCTGTGGCCTGAGAGGAGCTGGCGCTATTTCACAGTGCTTAGAATTGCCCCCTAAAATGTCATTTTGTCTGGACTGCCTGCCAGCGTAGCAAGTACTGCTCACCCAGTTCTGCAACACTGGCAGCTGAGAATAGAGGCCTTTTATAATTGGGTTTTAAATTATCTTATGTGGGTAACGGTTACTCTTAGTACCCTGGGCTTTGTGTTATCATCTCCAGTGTTTTCTCACTTTGGCGAGAATTTTATGTTCAGGGAGTTATAATTTTATGCTGCAGTAGGATCTAGCAGATCAAGTTTCATGTGTGCTCTCCTCAGTTGTCAGCCAAGAAAGCAGCGTTCTCTCATGCACAAGTAGTGACCGTGGCTCCAAATATTTTTGGTAATTTTTAATCTGTAGCTAATTCACTTCTGGGCACAGTATATTTGACATCTGTTAAGAGAAAAACCAAAGGGTTGGGTTATCAATACCTTCTGAGAACATCATAAATACTGATTCGCCAGATTCTAATCGTTTTCTTGACACTTTTTGTCGTACAGGTTCATAGCCAAGAACATTATGAGGCTGCAGCGTCTGGGGATAACCCATGTTCTGAATGCAGCAGAGGGGAAATCATTCATGCATGTGAACACTAATGCAGAGTTCTATGAAGGCACAGGCATCAGATACCATGGCATTAAAGCTAACGATACACAAGAATTTAACCTCAGTCGCTATTTTGAGGAGGCAGCTGATTTTATTGAGAAAGCACTTTCCCAAAAGGATGGTAAGGCGAACTGAAATACCTTTCTACCCTGTTTTCTGTGCACTGCGTATGTTTCTTAGCAATTTACTGTTTAAAATGGTTCTTTGCTCAGATTATCAGCAGAACAGCCACGTGAAGAATTCAGATCAAGGCCCTGGATCAAAGACACAAGAATACAGAAAAAGACAACTTAGCCTTCTGTTTATACATGTAGGTCTCCAGTATATGGCAAAGGGAAGTCTGTCTCTCTAGGGATGACTTTGGAAAGGGAAACACCTGCTGCATCTTATAATAGTGCCTTTCTGGGAAGATATGTTTTTATTTTTCCTTAGAAGTGTTAAATCACATGAAAAATAATTTCAAAAAGTAAGCTCAGTGTCTAAAAGTTCGTTTAGGACACTAGATCTTAAAAGTTAAGGGCAGAAGTGATGCAAGTAATGCACTGCTGAAGAGTATCCACATAACCTGTTCTCTGGGTACAATAGGGATAGGGACTGTCACCTTGCAGCTTTTATGACATTAAGTCATGACATTATTTTATGTGTTGGTTGCCTCTTTATTTCGTAGGATTGCAGGAAAAGCAAAGATTGTATTTGCAATGCTGTGGATTGGGACATTTCTCCACAGTGTATTTCCTCAGAGCAGAAATCCTAGGACATGGTGCAGTGGGACAGATGGTGTTTGTTATTGTCTGGCTGTTTCAGCATACCAGTTATTTCGACACTTGCTTCGTGATTGAGCATGAGAAAGGAGGGAGGAGTACTCTAACCATTCTAGAAGTTCTTTCTCTGAAATGGGCAAAGGGGTGCTGGGGCTCTGATGTGGATTCTGACAGACGGAAGTAAACTTTACATCCAGTTTGGTGGAGCATGAAAAATTCTAAAACTTGAAATGCCGCTGTTGCAGTTATTGTTGTCACTCACTGAAACGGGCTGCAGGAGGAGAGAAGGCTTCAACAGTGCCAGCTGTGCCATGCCTCTCCTTGCCCAGTTTGATCTAAATAGTTGCAGAGTCAGTCTGAATTTGCAGTGTCAGTTCTATTTGCTGATTCTTTCAGTCTTTGTAGTTGTCTACCATGCCTGCCCCTGTGTTCTTACGGTGGTAAACAAAGAGGAACTTTGTTGCTGGAGCCAGTTTTAAGATTAACTGGCTACTGCAAATTGTTAGTTTTGTTAGACATTGAAGTGTAGAGTAAGGATAGTGAAGAGAAGAGGGATATTATAGTATATATACTATATAGATAGTATTTTCCCTCAGTTTCATTTCAACGTTGTAGTCCGCAAAGTTCTGGAAGGCAGGTCTGGTCTACTAAAGGTCCAGAAGGAGCCCTGAAGACACTGCCTTTCACAGAGAAAGGATAGAAACCCTTTTGCTTCTGACCATTTGCATGGGAGGAGTCAATTCTCTTCCATGTATATGATCAAGAATCTCTAAATTTTGCTAATTTATGACTACAGGCTCTCAAGGAATGTTGAGAATTAATTGTTTTAGCTCTGTTAACTTGCTACAGGCTAGCTGAGAAGCCTTTGCTGTTCAAGGTAAATGTGGTAACAGGCTTTCTGTCGGTGTGATTCAAAGCAAGCTGTGGTTATGATGAGAGTGTGTGTGCATGGTTCAGCTGTTCTTTTGTCTCAAAAAACAATTCACTCTGGAGGGTAGCTTGGGGCCACATCTCCCACTGCATTTGGGAAGGGGAAAACTTTCGTGTTTGGAAAAGCAGGTCAAAGAGGAAGCAGCTGAGAAGCAATCAAATCAAGTTAGATTTCTCAAAGGGAGCAGTGGCCTGCTTTATTATTGTTGGGTACCTGGCTGTAGGATTCATCTGCGGCTGGATACCAGGTGCCCCCCAAGCTGCTCGATCACTCCCCCTCCTCAGCTGGACAGGGGGGCAAAAATACACCAAAAGGCTCCTGGGTCAAGGTAAGGACAGGGAGATGACCCAACAAAAATACTTGTTGCTGCACAGTCAGCAGCTTCATCTAGCTGAGTGTTAATGTGGCTTCATAAATAGCCAGAGCAGCAGCCAGGTATGGTTCAACATGGAATTAGCATAGGAATTGGGAGTGATGCATCAAAAAGGCTGGATATCTTTGAAGAGATGAAGTTCATAGCAAACCAGCATATTTCTCTGTCTTAAGTGTATTTTAAACTTTGCTTCAGTTATTTGTGCTCTTTGGTACTGGTCATCTTTTAGGGGCAAGGCTTACTCTAAACCATAAAAGACTGGGGAAGTGCAGTAAACAGACACAGTTTGACTCCTGTAATATAGTAGCAGATGTGTTTCGGTGCGACTGTTTGATGTGCAGCTTTTTTTTGGTTTTACTTTCGCACCATCCTCCATCCCAGTCCGTGTAGCCGCTGACAGAGCCTTAGCACCCTCTCCCCTGAGTTCTACGTGTCTTCTGTGCCCTTTGGAACTCGGCAGCTGCGACAGGCCCGACGTTCCCCTGCTTTACACCGCAGCCGTTTCCCGTTGCTTTTCGGGCACGCGTTCCGCCTGTAACCCGAATTCCCGCCTGTCTTCCCCGCAGGACAAGTGTTTGTGCACTGCCGGGAGGGCTACAGCCGTTCTCCTACGCTGGTCATCGCCTACCTCATGCTGCGCCAGAACATGGACGTCAAGACTGCGCTGAGCACCGTCCGCCAGAAGCGGGAGATTGGCCCCAACGATGGCTTCCTAAGGCAGCTCTGCCAGCTCAACGAGCGGCTAGTGAAGGAGGGCAAACTGAAGCCCTAGAACGGAGAGCACTGTAGTATTTTTTTTTTTTTTGTTTAAGTTTCTCAAACCTTTAGAGGACATCTTAGGTGCTTTAGAGGCCCAACCCCCAACCCCCAACCCGAAGAGAGACGGAATTCCTGCTCGTCCGGTGAAAGTGTCTTTCTCAAACTCTGGGGCTGCCTTTCAAGGTGGCACGAAATTGTGTCACTGTTTGGAGCTGTTGCAATAAAGAGGTGTTTTTAGAGGGATAACTGCAGTGATAACAGGTATCTTCATGTGTGTTTCAGAGCCCCTGAAGACTCCGTAGCATATGTGGTTTGCATTGACACTGAATGTGATTCATTTAAGCTTTGTCTTGTATCTCACAATATTTCACAAACTTCTGAAAGCCCCGACACATCTCTTCACTCACTCTTAATAGAAGCACTGTAATTTCTAAAGCTTCTATTTCATGCACAGAGGTGCCTAAAGTTTGACTGTAGGAGCTGAAAGGAATGGAGAAGTGTATATACAAATGCACAGATGCACTGGTTTGTAAAATGAAGTGTATGCAGTGTTTAATGTGGATTTATGCAATACACAGGGTGTAATAGTAAAGCCATTCAGAGCACATTCTTGATGCACACTGTATTTCCAAGAATAGTTGTACCTCTTGCTGTTGTGATTGACATGAAACAGTATGTCATTAAATGCCCTTTTATTTTTGTTTTGAAGTCATACTAGAAAAAATGTCAGCAGCAAATGCTGAGGAAAAGACTTGAGCAAGGAAGAAATAATGTTTGTATTTAGAAGTGCTTGTCCTGGATGTATGATAAAGTCCTAAGTATCAGAATGTGATGGCTTTCAAAGCTTGTATGGGATTACAGTGTCTTTATCCCTTATTTACTGTCACTGTTTATCAACATAGAATAGAATGAGCACACATACTTCCAGTAGGACAGCACAGGTGTGCTTACAAAGCAGTTTGCAGAAGTATACTCTTGACTTCTTAGATTGCTTGCATGGTATCATTAAATAGAAATGAGAATTGTAATGTACCACACTGTATAGGAAATATTTACTTTCTATTGAAATAAATGATGTCTTGATTCTGTTTGACATACAGATGAGCTGAGTCATTGCAATGTTGGGAGAGGGAGCTTTGTTTGCAGTATATGCCTGGCTTAGTGTTTAAATATGTACCTGTGAGTTGCAGGACTGTATTAATGCAAAGGATCTCCCACTGCAAGCTCGGAATTGTGGGTTAAACTAACAGAAACCAGGGTGACTGTGTTCCCTTTTTACCTGTGCTTTGATGTAGCTCTAGACTGAAAAATCTTACTACTGCTTTAAACAGAAACGCTATTCGTATTAGTACCACATGTAATCCCAGAGCTAGTTTTGTCTACTCAGTTCAGTAATCAAAAATCACAGAGATCATACATTGTTTTACTTCTGGTTGTTGGGGTTGTGTGGTTTGGGGAGGTGGGAGTGACGAGGGAAACTTCTGTGCAGCTAGGTGACTTTATTGGAGTTAAACACCAGAGGGGATTGTTCTGCTTGAAGACCAGCCTTATTCTGTTTCCTTGACCAGGATGGAAGTGCCAAATCAAGTAGCTTTTTCTCTTCTGTGTCCCTTAAAGTGACAACTGGGGAACACTCTGTGTATTGTTTCCCGTCACCCCTCTACAGTCAGTCAGTATTCGGTGCTTGCTTTGAATCCGGATGGTTCAGTAATAACGAGCAGTAGTCGGTTCCATGGGCTAATTACATACCTGTTTGCTTTCTCCCCTTTTATCAGGGTTAAATTAATTGCTTCTTCAAAATTCCTAGTTGCTAATTTCATGCTGGGTAGCTTGGGAAATAGAATACTGGCCTTATCTTTTCTGCAGTACTGACTTTTTCCTACTGCGGTCTTATTTATAAATTATCCTTTTAAAATTTTTACTGTGAGCGTAGATTTTTTTTTGTTTTGTTTTGTTTTTTGGTCTTGTCTCACAGCATGTGTTCTTCATACCTATCTGCACTGCAAGGGAAAAAATGGAGATTCATGTGCATTCACTTTGTCAAAATTCCAATCCATTAAAGAGCTAAGAAACCGTTAGGCATTAGAACTTTGTTACTCTTCCATAAATTGTAAGGAGATAGGAGTTTTGTCAGATTAAAACCAGAGTGGTTTATTAATATTGAGTCTGTTCACCTTACAGCAATGCTTTTGTGCTTGTCAGTATCAAGAACAAATCAAGACATAGGGGAATGTTTTTATATTCAAGATACTCTTTTACTTCATAGGACACTCACTTTAGTGGCAACTTCAGGGGTACTCTGGCCCATTTGTCTCAGCATAATAAAGCTGATTTAACAAATGTTTTGCAATATGAGGATGGAGAAGGATAAGTAAGACCATGTTATAAATTGGTTTTACGGATTGAGACAATATGTCCTATTTTAAGTTACTGATAGGCAACTCAGAAATGAAACCATTTGCATCTCTGCTTTTCGAGTAGGCTAAAAATAGTTAGAATGTCAGACCACTGCTCCATTAATGGATCATACCCTTCCTCTTTTAGTCTTGCCCTCTGAGTACAGTCATGTTGCAAATTCCTCTGCCTATTTTAGCTGGCCAAGAAGAACTTGTATGCCCCTAATCCCCAGTGATATGCTGTATGCTTCTAAATTTCTTCTCTTGATTGTAGAAGGAAATTTTATATAAAGCACTAGAATGAGAGCTTTCTTTCCACGTTATATGAAACTGAGAAAGTATTGGAAAAAAATATGACTTTTTATTCTTCTGAAATTGCTGTGCACCTCCCCTTTGCTGCGAGCGTGCTAATTGGGGAAGATATTTTTTAAAGCCACTGCTTGTTGCAAGCAGCAACGCTGCATTTTTGGAATTGAAACCTCTTGGTTATAGCTGAAACAGTGTGATCGAGATTTACATTGATATGTGTATCCTGAATAGCAGTGTGGTAATTTTTGTGTAGATAGTACTCTGGGAAAGGGATGGTGTCTCCATAAAATATCCATCTATCACAGAACAAAGAATAGAACCATCGAATACCGTGTCAAATCCAACACAATGAAAGAAAAAGCAATAGCTTAGGGGTTTTTTTGTCCTTTAAGAGTTAGTGAAGTTAGAGGGGGGGGAAGAGTGGAGGCGAGAAGCTACCCATATTTTACAGCAAGGAACAATGATGAAAGTCCAGGTAGATAAAATGGTGATATATATAAAACTAAATTCACCTATTCATGCTGAACTAAATCTTTCTCAGCTGGTGAATAAGCACTGGAAAGAAGTGTGTATCTAAAAATTAAGATTGGAAGCAAAAATAACGATTTCTAGTTCTTTCTTTCACCCTTTGGTCCTGCAGTGAGACTACAGGGTGGACAAGTGTTGTACCTAACATTTGAGACTGCACCAGAACCTGCCAGAAACCACTTCATGAGAGAGTGATGCAATATGTCACTGTTGAAGAGCGAACATTTAATGAAGTTATTTCAAACTCAGAATTATAACATCCAAATGCAGGACTAGCAGCTGCAATATGTTTTATTGTAATTCCATTGTTGGATGCTAAGCCTGTGTTGGAATTGGACGCTCTTTTCTCCTACAACATGATCGTGCTTGGTGATGTGGGTGATGGGAGAATTAATTAATCTTCATGAAAGGCCTCGGAGATGAAAAGCACTGGGTGTAAGAACACTGCAAGCTCTCTGAGTTGCACAAAACAAATTTGTGTCAGTATATCTTCCTCCTCCTCAGCAAAGAACAACAGCAGAAAGGATACTAGCCCTGTTTATTTTCATCATTTAGATATTTTCATTGAGCTGTCTTCTGTTGTCCAGACCTAATTAAATCTCTGAAGCTAGAATTAGAAGCAGGACTTTTTCCCTTCTTTCTTTTTTTTTTTTTTTTAAATTAATTCTGCTAGTTTGCTGTAATGTTTTTAGCACAGAGAGACTATCTAATGGAATCTTACTTAGTTTAGCATGGAGGTTTCTTCTACAATTACCCTCCGGGCTGAGTAAAACTACAGATAGAACAAGCCTGAGAGGTGTCATCTAAGGATTTGCTGGTGAGAATTAGTGTCCTATTAATTTCTTCTGCAAATAAATCCTGGAAATAATTATTAAGTGCTGGTTGGGGTTTTTAATTTTAATTCCAGTATGCCAATGTTGCTGGCTAGCTGACTCACCAGATGGAGCTATAGGCTTGTTATTCTTCCCTAGATAGTCATCACTGAGTCCCTGAGCAATATTATTGTATGAATCCGGTGTATTCTTATCCCTGAAAAAGGCAAGCCACCAGGATGACTTGTCAGACTCTGGTGGGAGAATACTAAGATTCCGTTTATTCTTGGCTACTTGCAGGAGATCACACAACAGCATTCAGACTGTTACATTCACACTGTAGTATGTGACACAGCAAAATTCCTGTGAGACACATGAAAGTTGCTTGAGCAGGACTGTCTTAGCAGCATCTTAGAAAAAAAAAAAACAAAACAAACTGTTTGAGAAGCAAGTAAGTTCTTAATCATGTTAAAAACTGAATTCCTGGGCAGTGTTTAAAATAGGAGCCACTGACCACAGATAAGCTTAAATTGAATACTTACATCTTAATGGATACAGGACAAAGAACCCCTTTGGCCCAGGTGTGGACAGAGCGACAGAGCGAGCACGTGACTGGCGAAGTGACAGAACCGATTTCAGAAGCTGGTTTGGATGTGCCTGCCTTCACTGTAGCCTGGCAATGCAAGCACTTTGGGACAGATGCCTGAGTTGGAAAGCAGCAGCAGCGGATTCAGGCGAAGTACACGATGCCAGTTTACCCCTTGTAGCTGCTCCCCTGATGTGCCTGATTCCTTCTTAGCACAGTGTGCTGGTTCTGGCTGGGGTACAGTTAATTTTATTCCTAGTAGCTGCCATGGGGCTCTGTTTTGGATTCGTGCTAAGCACAGTGATAATAATACAGAGATGTTTTCATTGTTGCTGAGCTTGCACAGAGCCAAGGCCTTTCCTGTCCCACGCTGGGGAGGGGGCTGAGGGTATGTGGGAAACTGGGGGGAGACACGGCTGGGACAGGTGACCCCAAGGGATCAAATGGATATTCCAGACCATATGACATCATGCTCAGTATATAAAGTGGGGGAAGAAAGAGGAAGCGGGGGCCGGGGGGGGGAATGTTTGGAGTGATGGTGTTTGTCTTCCCAAGTAACAGTTACCCAGGATGGGACCCTGCTCTCCTGGAGGTGCTCAACACCTGTTGCCCATGGGAAGCAGGGAATCAATTCCTTGTGTTGCTTTGCTTGTGTGCACGGCTCTTGCTTTCCCTGTTGAACTGTCTTTATCTGAACCCTTGGGTTATGCAGCTTTTCCCCTCCCAGTTCCCTCCCCAGTCCCACTGTGAGGGGCTTGGCTGCTGGCAAGGGCTTAAACCACAGCACGTGGCTGAGGCTGATATTTTTTTTTCAGCTCAGAAAATAGCACCTCAGTTCTGAATACAGGGGATCCACTGTCAGTCCCACCTGGTAGGTGAGAGTTTATTCCAAAAGCATCCTCGTCTGATAGCTGCTTTTTTTCCTCTGTACTTCATTAACAGTGGGAGGATGCAGCCCAGACCATGTCTGCTTTGCTGCAGAAAACACTGTGAGCAGGCAAGTAGCTACAGTATGTGAAAGAATGTTTTTGTAGTGAAGGATTCTGAATGTCTGCGGGATTTGGGTTCTTTTCTTGCCCCTGTTGGGCTACTGTGCAATCTTATGGACAAAAAGCTTTAAGCTGCAGGCTAAATATAGCTTCTGATTTTTGCCTTCATGAATTATCTTGTGTTATTTCTCCCAGTGGGTAATACAGATAAATGTTAATATGGGGGGTTGTTTAAGTACTTTAAGCTACATCAAGAAAATTTTTATGGTTTATGTAATAGTTGATTACTCTAAATGTAGTAGGCCTGAACTTTTGGAAATACTCTTTAAGCAGAAATTACATAAAAAGAAATCAACAGAAACTGAACTTTGATAGATACATACAATTCTGAAGGCATTTTAATAGGGCAGTAAGTAGGTAGCAATGATTCAGTGATTACCAGCACTCAACTTGGTTCTGCTCTCCTGTTCTGCTTCGTCTGCACTCCATCATGCCACAGGCTGTGACCTCACTTTGGACAAGGTCTGTATTGGTGAATACCCATACAAGGTGGTATTCCTGTCTGCCAGAAGTAATGCCAATTGTTAAAAATCTTTGTTTAGTTTCCTGGTCATCTTTCATGTCTTGTTCAGTTTAACTCTAAACCAAAAATAGGCTTACTTGCAAGTGAGCAAAATTATGCTTAGAAGAACATTTGCAACGGCTGAGAATTTGTGAGACCATCGTTAACTGCTTTGACAAAAGGAGAAAGTTGTTAATGAAAGATAATCAGTGCATCGGTATATCAGAGGCAAATTTACTTGGCAACGGTCTGTATTAAAGAATGATATCCTGGTTGGCTGAGGAGAAAAAAATCTCGTCAAAAGAAAACAGTGTGACCTCTAATTTTGGGCAGAGCAAAAGAGTTGGAGGGAAGGCATCTCACAGTGTATTTCAGAGGCCATTATTTTGGGAAAGGACCATTGTACCACCAGTGCATCTGCTGTGTGTGTGTCTCTGGGTATGTTGTGAGGCTGAAGAGGTCATCAGTCCTCAGGTCATTGCTGTTGTTCAAAGCTATTCTTTATCATCAAGGAGACAACAAGGGAGAACCACACCTACACTTGAAACTTGGTGACACCTGTTTTCTGTGCCCCATCAGGGGGATTGTCAGGATGGATTGCAAGCCTCAGGTAACAAGTCTCACAGTAGTAAGGAGAAGTCAGGCAGTGAATCATTTTCTAATCTCTTTGACAGGAAACATTTTCACGAGAAAGTATGAGACAAACATGGCAGTAACACACATGGGTGTCCCTCTACTGCTTTAAGCAAATACTATGCTTTCAGTAGCTCTGATGAGCTCAGTGTGGTATCTAACCTTGCTAGAAGTTGAGAAGCTTTCTGATTAATGCATTTAGCCTAACATCACTTGCAAATAACTTGAAAGTGTACGTGGTCTTGAGACACAGAAATTATGAAGTCGTCGCCACTATCATCTTGTTTTTGCCAGGAAGACTCCCATAGATGAAATTTTAAAATATGGCACATGAATAGATGTGAGTAGATGCCCTGGACATCAGGTCATTAATTCTTTCTTTCTTTCTGTTGGTTGTTATCATGACTGGAAATCAGTCTGGTCGTATTCTTGTATTTAAAATAAGCAAATGTCCTGTATTCAACATTTGCATAGAATGTCAGCAGAAGCAGTAGCATGCAGTGAATTTAAAGCAAATACAAACATTTGGTTGTTTCATTTGTTTTTTTTTTCCCCAAGTGTTAAAAATGTAAGAAAGAGCACATCAAAAAGTATGATGTACAACATCCTGGCTGTTTACCCTAAAAAACATATTCCAAATAGCTATTTTTAAGGAAAACTAAACAAAACAACTTCTCACATTGAAATGAAGCTCTTCCCTGTTTCTTCCACTGTATTTGTGAAACAAAATGTAGAGCTCCTTGTTTTGGAAAGGGGAAAAATAAGAAAGCTACCCCAACCCCAGTCAGTTCCCTGCAGGGACTGACAAGCAGACCTACTGAGCTACAGTTTCTAGATTTACTTACTTTATACAGCGAGCAAGGGGAAGGGGAATAGCAAGAGCAAAAGTAAAAAGTCTGAAAAACCTTTGCAAAAGACAAATAGCCAAAAATTCAAAAATGGATGGAGGTAGAAGCAGTTTTTGATTATAATACTGCTAGAAAAAAAGCTGCAGACAGACTTGCTGGGTTTCAATTCACCCAAGTCTTGTCAATCACCATTTGTTGCCAGGCACAAAAATGAAGTGAATATGAGAAGTTTTTGCATAAAAGTTGTAGAATATTGTCACCAACCCACCCCCACACACCCATTTTATTTCCCACTGACAAAAGCTGAGATGAATGAGTTGTTGTCTGGCCCTTCCCACTTCGTATAGCCATTGGCTGGCTCGGTTCTAAAAAGGATTTTAAAAAGGGGAATAATGTGCCTTTGCCTTGGATCTGAAGCTGTCAGAGTGCTGAAAGGCTGATCTGTGAGCTGCCACCATGCAGATCTCTTGGGCTGTGTGCGCTGTCTGTGTCTTGGCACAAATTGCATTTCGGTCTGTGGAAGGGTGGCAGATGTTTAAAAATGATGCTACAGAAATCATTCCTGAAATCACTGAAAACACAGAAACACCGATGGAGCAGACCTTCAGCAACAACAATACGATGAATCAGGCAAAACATGGAGGAAGACACATACAACAAGCTCCAGACCCTAATGGTAAGAAAAATATCATTATTACTGCTTTGGACCCTAAGAGACAGTTTGTAAAAGAATACTTTTTATATGTTTGTTTGTTCAAACTTTTAGGTGTGACCCAAATGCTTTAAGTGATAAAGATTTACATCTACTATTGAAGAAGTATGAATATAAATGTTAGAAGGAATAGTGTGGAGCTTAATGATGACAACGTGGTCTGTGTGTTGAACATTGCAACTCTGCCCAGTTGCTCTCTGCAATCTCCAATACATAAAACTTGTAGTGGAATATTACTTAACATTTCTCTGTGGTTTGTGCTTTCAAGCACTGTGAGGGAATATGACAGGTCTTCTTTCTCTCTTTAATGTTAGGATGGGGGAATGGGTTGACAGTGGAGACATAAGTTCTTAACATTTAGGAAGACCCACACTGGTTGTGACTAAGATCACACATCAAAAATGGCACATGGAGGTCGTGTTCAGCTACATGAGAGAAGTGTGCTGTTCACTGGCTTTTGCTAACAACCAGATCTTCCAAAAGATTCCAGCAGCCAAAAATGCTTCATAATACATTGTCACATTCGGCCAAACGTCCAGCTTTAGCAGTGATGCTTTGCGAGGAGAGACAGAAGATGAGAAGCTCACACTGAGCAGAGAAAGGTCGTTTTAAAGGAGTTTTCCACTGGCAAAGAGGGCAAACTTGGTCTGCCAGACACACAGTACAAAGCATGTAGCAACACATCAAGAGCTCAAGCTTAGAGTTTGCACAGTTGTGCGCTGCAGATCTGAATTAGCCTTCTTTTTCTGGGGAAAACTGAGAGGCAACTGTGATTTTCTGCTGCAGCTGTCGGTGAAGGTGTTCAAAACCATAGTATTAACAATGTTTTAGAAGAGAAAGTAGTGCTTTTGAGAGGGTGACTTTAGAAGACTCCTAAGAGGGGGAGCACCCTGCTTCTCACAGTCACAGCAGGTTGATTTTGTTGTTACATCTGAATACCTTAGTTTTTTTAGCCTCTTACTACTCTGACATCAACTGATGGGAATCTGCCCCACTGATGTATGTGTATTTTTTTGAAGTGGAAAGGACATTTACTGAAGAAATCAAGGGTAAAGGAGACTTGACAGTTATTCAAGATATATTATGGTCTTGCATGCTTATTTTCACATCTTTAATGCAAGGAATCAAAATTGTGGTGGTCCAAAGTGGCCTGACCTTTCTGGAACATAGGAATGTTGCATCAGCCCATGAATAGTTTTGCACTATGTTGAACCTGCACACTTGCAGGACAGGACATATATGCACAGAAAATAAGCCTATATAGCTGAAGCAAATGCCTGTATATTGAATTGTACATATAATTGTACCTGTCTATGCATTAGGGGGGTACAATACACCTGATTCAAAGCGTCGCCTTTTACAGACAGACATAATTTTCTTGAATGCTTAGGAACCCTGGGAGTATTAGGCTGCATGCACGTGGAGTTCAGTTGTCACCCTCTTTGGCAAAGCTGACAAGGATTGTTTAATTTCATTAATGCAGTCCCTCAAACTTCTGAAAGATAAAATCTCGCTAGCTGTGCTTTGACAACCAAAAATCCTGTTTCTGTACTTCACAGGAAAACCAAACATTAAAATGTTTCTACAAATGCTGTTCTCTCCTTCTCTTTTGCTGAACTGAGGAGGGAACCACCTTTTATACAGTGAGGAGAATGGGTCTGACAGACACAGCCTTCTCTCTGTGAGCTGACCTTTGAAGGCTTTCACCACAAGTAACATTCCTGAGTTAAAACTGTCCTTTTGACTAAGAGAAGAACCTTAACATGTGCTCACCCAGATGAAGTTATTTGACAGACACTTTTAAAAATCAAATTGTGTGTCTTCCAAACAGGTCAGTTAGCCAAGCAGGTCGTTTGGAAAAGAGACACTTCTGGGAAAAGCTGCGTTCCTACAATTGGAAAGTTTGTCTAAGTCCTTAAGGCTAAAAAAAAAAAATCTTGTATTTCCTAATGTTTCATTTGCCTATAGCTGTCCATTGAGGAAAAGGGGGGGAGGGAAAGTGTATAATTCCTGATCAGCCAGAAGGTGCCTCTAGCTGTCTGAGGGAAATTATATGGGACATATGGAATTATCCCAGAGAGCAGTAAACTTGGAAAAGCTGATGTCTGAATAGTGGGAATTCCTTAGAGCTGCTGTTACCTGCTATTTCTCTAACCTGGAACAGATTATGGTAGTTAAAATTCACTTAAGGAACACTTTCTTTGGCGCAAAAGAGTTTTGAATCTGGAGTCAACATCTGAAGTCAATAGAGTTAAACCAGAGCAATGGAGGAAGGTGTTGTCCACAGGTAAATGAAGGCAGGAGAATACTATCAAATTTTCCCATGAAGTGATGGCTGCTGCTGGGGCTGTACTTCAGGAGCTCCACTGCCCCCCTGCACAACCCTGACATGGAATGTACCTCAAGGCAAGACAAGCATTTTATTCATCAATTTGTGCAGTGTTATTCAAGGGTCTCGTAACCAGAGCAGCCGAATAACCAGAAGCCGCACAAAGTGAGTGTTTTGAAACATTTCTCCTGAAAATCTTCTGTTCAAGGTATTTAACTTGTGCCAACCTCAGAGGCAGATACCTCCTATGGAAAAAACCAACCAAACAAACAAAAGTGCTTTCTCAAGGGTGGAAAAGTGATTAATGTGTTTCTTGTTTTGCAGATGCTTCTGACTTCAGCTGCCGGGAGATGCGAACCACCCGCTATGTCACAGAGGGGCCCTGCCGCAGCGTCAAGCCCGTCAAGGAGCTCGTCTGCTCTGGCCAGTGTGTCCCCTCTCACCTCCTTCCCAACTCCATTGGCAGAGGGAAGTGGTGGCGTCAGAATGCCCCGGATTATCGCTGCATCCCTGCTCACACCCGCACGCAGCGCATCCAGATGTCCTGTCCCGAGGAAGAGACTCGGACTTACAAATTCCGAGCTGTCACGTCCTGCAAGTGCAAGCGCTACACTCGCTACCACAACCAGTCGGAGCTGAAGGACTTTGGGAAGGAAAGTGTCAGGCCTCAGAAGAACAAGAAGCCCCATCTCTCCAGAGCCAGGAGCAGCAAATCTAACCAGCATGAGTTAGAAAATGCTTATTAGAAGGTGGCTCTAGGTGACACAGACTAGCAGCTCTGGATACTTTGCAAACCGTCAAAAGGCACTCAGAGGCCACAGCATGACGTTCTGACTGCAGTAGGTTCCAATTCCTTCTGCTAAGCTGGGTCAAATGCTCACATAGGCAAAAATCTGTCAGATTGTAGCACTTATGGTCTGGTAAGAAAACGAGACAAACCAAGCTGGAGGTAGCAACGTCTAAATTCGGTCTGAAAGGAGAGGTGCAGGTTGGAGATTCATGCAAGGTTGTGTGGCTTGTACGAGTAGGCAGGCAGAGGAAAGTGAAGCTGTTATGATGACAATCACGCTTTGCTAGAAATCATTCCAGTCACTTTAAGCGAAAAGAGCGTTGAGACCCCTTTCCCACACAAGTGCCATGATGCAGGACAAGCATCCAATTAGGGAAGCATCAGGAGAGTTAACACTCTCTGAATAAGCTGTAGAAAGTTAGGTGTAGCAGGAATTTCAACAGGTACGGTGACTGAAGTCAAATTGTTGGGAAATTAATATACTATCAGGTGTCCTCACGTACCAGGAGTTTCCTCTAAAACACGAAGTTCAAAACACAAGTGAAAGCGTGACAAATATATTTCATACCTTTACCCAAAAGCCCGTAGGATTGACAGATTCGAAACTGAGATTTGACAGCTAAAACTATGTTTGATTTAGAAACAATGACTTGGTTCAGGAACAATTCAACAAATTCTACTAGGTGAAGCAGGTATCTGTGAAATGCATGCTCCTCTCAAACCAGATAACCTCACTGATGTTTGTCCTGTAAGCAGCTAGCTGTATGCACGGTTTAACATAAGAGATACTGATCCTTCCTGATTTCCTGGAACACATTTGACTTTAGTATCAGCTTAGATACCTCTATTTACATTTTCTGTTCCGTAGAGTTTGGATTATCCGGCCACACGTTTTGTAGCGTTAAGACTGTGCAAGCCAAGTTCTGGGAATACGGTTGGTGGCTCTGCATTAAAAGTGAGCCTCTGCTAACTTTGAAGTCGTGAATTCCTCTAGAAAAAGTCTTTAGTATATGCAGCTTTGGTAAGTCTTTAGTTGGGCAGCAACTTTCCTTTACTTAGCTTCTCAACACTCAGACTAATGTTTGTGTTTTTACGTTAAAGAATACTATTAGAAAGTGAGTTGTCACATACTGTATACATCTGGTAGAATATGCTGAAATCATATAAGCTGTGGAAATTTATGATGTTGATAGATTTTTCAATTATTTTATGTGGGACCAGAACCTAGAGAGACAAGGTATCGTTTAAGAGAGTGAATTATGTATTTATTTTTTTTTTCCCCCCGGAAGTTATTTATGCAATGTTTTTCCTTGTAGAAAATGAGAAGTAACACTGCTTTTAAAAATATTAGTCTGTTATTTTTAATTTTAAATGCATTGTTAATAAAGTAGAAACAACGATTAATTGTAGGAAGACTCATTGATTTTGAGCTACAGTATAAAGCTGATGTGCTGCAGAGCCAGTGATTTTACAGAACAGTCAGGGTGTCAACTCCAATTTCTGTGATAGTGTCAAGGTCTTCAATTCTAATAACCTACACATCTCTAAAGAAACTCCATCCTGGAACTTCTTGCTCCAGTTGATGATATTTCTCATGGAAAGTTTTCCTGGGCAGATGACAAGCTCAGAACTATTTTCATAGTCTCATTTCTGCTTCCCCTGGGGAAGAAAAGCTTAGCTGATTTCAGTTTCCCTCCTGGTCCCAGTGACATTTCCAGATTCATATGTTCACAACCCGACAAAGCCACCGAAGAAAACAAGAAATCTGTGAACTGTCAACCAAGATTTCTTGATTGAAATCTGACTGCTTCAGGTACCTCTCATTTGGAAAAAAAAACCCAAAACCAAGTGTGGAATCCCCTTGCAAGTGCTGCCGAGCAACTGTTAAAAACTTCTACAATTTGATGTTGTAGACCTATGCTCATTTTCATTTGTTCTTTAAGAAACATTTTCCAATGAAGTCAGGGAAAACAGCTTACGCCGCACATAGCGTGCAGATCTTTCAACACAGCTGTAAAGATGAACAGCTTTTTCAGGACAACCATTATATAATGTTTCCTTTCACTACTATAGTTTACATCATATAAAAGCCTAATATAAACCATTGTTGTGCCTGCGACGTCATTTTCCAGACTTGTCTTTGACTTCATGAGTTGGACACTTGGGGCTTAATTTTCAGAGTTCTGCATGAACTCCTGCAAGCGCTGCTGAAGTGAGAAAAGCAGCTCAGCCCCTGTGGGAAGCTGTTCTGCAGTCTCACTGGCAGCTAAAGCTACTGGAATACTGTTTTTTAAAATGTTGACTGTGATAAGCCAGTGACAGAGACTTAACTCCATCTCAGACTTCATCCTGGCTTTCAGGCTGTTCGCAGGCATAGGACATGCTTCAGGTGAAATCAGCAACGTCTCTCTCTCTCAAATATTTCACCTGAGAGGTGTCCTCTTCCCCCCAAAAAACATGTTCTCCCTCTCAGAGAGACAGAAAAAATGTCTACCAAAAGTGCAAATGTTTCCTGCTGTTAAGCTGCCGTTCAGAATCTTGCAGTTTTCTGACTTACAATATAGGGATTGGTTCTCTCCGAGCTGTAAAGGCTCTTAGAAGGATCCCGACGGATGGGGAGTCCTGAGGCTTTTTCACTGCTGTATTTCCTCTCAACCCCCATCCTGATTGTAGTGACTTCTCACTGGTTTCTTACCACAGGTCAAAAGTGGATGAGATGTGCAGCCAGCATATGTGATTAGTCTTCTGTAATCGTGCTCCTGAAGCCGTCGCCTCCAACCACCACTTTTGCAATTTATGTTATCAGGAGACTTAAACCAGTCAGTGTGCCTGCCTTATTTGTTTTTCTGGCAAAAATTCTACTATTATTCGGTGAAAAATAAACCTACAGGCAGCAGAAACAGCCCACTGCTACCCACAGAATCCCCAAGATTTTGCATGAGGTTCGACTTTTTAATTACAAGTCGCACAGCAAAGAACGTAACTTTATCCCGTGAGCTCTTAAGCCAAGAAAATACATTGTGTTCTGCAAGTGTGGTTGAGAAAGTCAGCACTGTGAAATATGGGAGGAATAAACACGTATTTTTTTTAGCCATATGACATCAACTTATAATTAGCTTGTTTCGCTCAAAATTAGTGCAGTGTATGGGCACACAGGAGATCTTTTCTATAATAAACAGGCTCAAAAGCCTTAAATTATCATATAACATATTTATATGCAGCTTGAGTTCGGATTGAACATACTGTGCAGATGTAACCTGGTATTTGAATAATCTGGAACGCCTCCTGGCAGGCAAGGAGTGGAAGTCCACTTTTAAAATAACATTTAAAATAAAGCCAGTGCAGGTTACAGAGCTTGCAACACAGCTGATGTTGTTTAGGTATAACAAAATGGTGCAGCTGCTCCCCTTTCAGTCTTGGAGCCACCACAGGACAGTTCAGCACCAAGTTTTTTGCAGTTGTGTACACAGGGATTGGCATTTCTCTTCTGTTCCCGGAACTGTGGGAACAGTTTTGACACTGAGTGTTGGAGAGCTGTAACATCAAGCTGCAGAGTTTCGTGGGCAAGGCTCGTGGTGCCTCAATTGCCATTTCACTGAATTAGGAATATGATGCTTTGCTGTATTTTTTTATACCAAAATGAATGTTATTCTCACTAGAGTACAATAAACATACTGTGCCTGAAGACCAAAGGGAAGGATGCAGTGCTGATTCTTCTGTCCTTGTTAACCATTTCTGATGCTGTTTCATGAACTAGCTATTTCTTTCAATCCTAAAAGCTTTCGCTGTTCTTTTATGAGGACAAGTTCTCACTGTGAAAACAGGGTAATAAAACTAATCAGTAAAACCTGAGTAGAGGTAAAACTCACCAGCACACACCCTGCTCGTTCTGAAATAAAAGTATAAGAGACACAAAGAGAATCTTCAAAACATCATGATATATGGCTAAATTGAACACTTCCAGGGATGGGGCACCCACAGCTTCTCTGGGCAACCTGTGCCAGGACCTCACCACCCTCACAGGGAAGAATTTCTTCCTAAAATCTAACCTAAGCCTACCTCCTTCGGATCTGATTTAAGACCACTGCCCCCCACCCTATCCCTGACCCCTGACACAGGGGCCTTCCCCGTGTTTCCTGTCAGCCCCATGTAGGTACTGGAAAACTGCTCTAAGGAATTCTGGAGCCTTCTCTTCTCCAGGCTGAACAGCCCCCAACTCTTTCAGCCTGTCCTTATACGGGAGGCACTCCAGCCCCCTGATCATCTTTGTGGTGCTCCTCTGGACCCGCTCAAGGAGGTCCAGGTCCTCAATATAGAGGTATTTCCCCAGAAGCCACCAGAACAGCACACAATACTCCTTCTGGGGTCTCACAAAGTGGAGTAGAGGGGGAGAATCACTTCCTTTGACCCGCTGGTCACCCGGCTTTCCGTGCAGCCCAGGATGTGATTGACTTTCTGGGCTGGGAGTGCACACTGCTGGGTCATCTATTAAGATTTTCCATCCACTAATATCCCTCCTCTGCGGGGCTGCTCACAACCCACTCATTGTGAGGTTGCAATCCCAGGTGTGGGATTGCCTTGGCCCGGGTGCAGGACCTTGCACTTTGCCTTGTTGGACTTCATGAAGTTCACACAGGCTTTCCCCTCTGGCCTGCCCAGGTCCCTCTGGATGACATCCTGCCCGGACAGAGTATCAACCACACCTCTCATCCTGGCGTCATTTTGGCTACCTAAACCCTTGTGTCTGAGCCTTTAATCCACCCCAACCCTGCCCCTCCCAGGGGCTGACTGGATCACAGTGATGCCACGCACAGCCATTTTAGCCATCCCAAGCGAGGCTGTGTGTGACGTGAATCACTTCTTTTGCCCCATGTTGGCTGCTCAGATTCTAATTGGTACAGGTGGGGCTGTCACGACACCTCGGAACTTGCACTTCGCACTGAAATTGTGGAATTCCCCGTGAACTTGTGCAGCATCCAGGATGTGCAAAGATCGGTCCATTCTTGGTGTCCATAAGGCGAATATCATCATTTTCATCTCAGAGGGAAGTAGCCCTAACTCCTTGACTGAATTACAAATCCAAAGTCACACATCTCCTTACTGAGGACTCCCACATCAGACTGTTTGTATTATTGACCTTAGGACTCAAACCTTCTTGTTCATGGCTTTCCAGGCAATTTAAATACACTCTCAAACCAAGGAATAAAAGGGTATTTATTTCATGGTTATCAAGCCCCTAAATTAAACAGACATTCTTATCACTTCACCAACAATTTAATGTTTGTGGCATGAGATTATTTCAATTAGGAAAACAGTTCAGCTGTGGCTAAATAAACAAGTTATCTCATTCTTCATTCAGGCTACCAGATTCTTTGGTGTAAAAACTTCCCCTAGGAGAGGTCTTGGGACATGGTGGCTCCTCTGAGACTATTTACATCTCTCAATTTCTCTAATCTCTTCTTCCTTCCCTCCTCCTGGCTATTTCCTTTCCCTTTCACTATAAACTGGCCAGTATTTAACTCTAATGCTTCCAGTCTGCCCAACATGCTTTTAGAATTGAGTGGTTGTTGGTTTGTTGTTTTGTTGGGGTTTTTTTATAACCAGAAATAAGGCTTAATTTAAGGTAATTACTCTCCCATTTGAAGGGGTTTGCTATTTGCAGGGCCTTATTTTTTTCCCCTAGTCACATTAGCAGGAGAAGTCAGTTTTAAAAGTGATAGTTTTCTTCTAAAATTGTTCTCCAGATTAAGGGTGGCTCTCAGAACCAGAAACTTCTCACCAGTGTTGAATTTCTGTATGTCTAGAAACAAAAGTAGTGCTATCAGGAAATCATTATTGAGGGGAGGAAGAGGATAAACAAATGGCATAGACTTCCAATGAACTGACAAAATGCACATGAATTTCAGCCTGATCATCAATTAATATGGGCTTCCAAATAAGTTAATCTTCAGAGGTTGCCTGGAGTCCTCTCAGGAGTCAAAAATAGGCCCGTTTTAAAAGATGCATTTTTCTAGAACTAGTTCTGTGAGTGATACAATCTCTAATATGGCATCAAGAATTCACGATCAGTCACAAGGACTGGACTTGCGATGTAACAAATGCAATTTGTGGAATGAAAAGCGTTCCTTTTTTACAGAGAGAGTGATCAGACATTGGACTGGGCTGCCCAGGAAGGTGGTGGAGTCATAAAAACAGAGGTTTTTAAGATGAGACTGGATGTGGCATCAGTGCCATGGTCTGGGAACCACGGCGGGGTTGGAGCAAGGGTTGGACTTGATGATCTCAGAGGTGTCTTCCAACCCGGTTGATTTTATGATTCTATGTTATAGATGATGATTCTGTGATGATCTATGATCACTGTTGTAAGTTAAATACAATTCTAGTCTGATAGGCACATCTGAAAGGTCTAAAACCAGCTGGAACTGGTCATTCTAGTCATGGAGGTCATGGAACTGTTACAAATAAATTATACTAAAAGCAAAACGTGGTGAAATATAGTCAGAAGGTACACTGTAAAAACTTTTAGGCTGCAAGCTCTTCGTGTATGGGCCGAGTAAATTACAACCCAGTGAAGTCCTTAGGTCTGTCCTGTAGGAATAAAAATTAATGATGGAATAAAATAACGAAGACAAAAGCGGGTTAAACATTCTGGCACTTCCAGGACAAAACAAAGCCTCACATTGTGAAAGGCAGTTGGTGCCCTTGAAGGGGGTGTTTCGTGTTGCCACTGGTTTAAGGGCTTCACAAGACTGGATTCAGAGCGAGTGAGGAGATTCCACTGCAGGGAGAGGAGCCTGAGCAAGGTGGCTGGAATGGGTGGTTTCAAGACACCTGATCCAACCTCAACGATTCTGTGATACAGTGATGGGTAGTGAGCACAGTTTTGCTTGTGTCAGGGATGGTTTCCTCCTCTTTGGAACAAAACTCTCGTCCGGAGGTTCTCCAGTGTTAGTGGCTGATTCAAAGATCTTCCCTTAACTCCCATGGTTAACACCAGCATTGTTTTAAGGCCACTTCAGTTCTTTGCCAGTGATTTTTGTGGTGTTCCAAACTCACCAAAACAGAGTTTGATGAGAGTCTCCTGGTCCATTTTAAATAAAACGATAACTATTGATTACAAGACAGAGAGTTTATTTACTACTTTATGTAGCAAATGCAGATAAAAATCTGTATTACTTAACTGAATTAGATCAGCAGGCTGTTCATATACAGCATAAAATTCAAAAGGGACTCTAAAAAATAAAAGCAAGGCTCCATTAGAAAACTGAAATTTGAGAAATTTGGTATATATTAAACTCAGTGCAATTGAGTGGTATATAGGCATAATTAGCTCCAAGTAGCACATACATAAGCGATACAGATCTGAAAAAAATGAAAGTAGAATTGGATAAATATATTGCAACTGTGGGGCAATGTATTTGTTAAGGAAGGAAAGCAGCTGAAATATTGGCAAGTCGAATTAGAAAAGTTGAAATGGGGTGTGAGCTAGTAAGTCCATTCTGTTTGACTGCCCAATGCCTTGGGTTCTGTGTATGCTTGATGTCTGGTACCCTAAATTAAAATATATGGCAAGAAAAAACGTAAGTACTTTGTCTTTGATCTTCAGTAAAAGCAGACTGAGAAAATCCCTTTATAATTGGTTAATAGTTCACGGCACTAAAACAGTTGTTGTAGCACAATCTGTGGGAACAACACAGGAGAAACATTTCCTGCAGAAAGAATGCTGAGGTTTAATTACTACACATGGCATGAGAGGGGATTTCAATTTTTAGGGCCCTGTGTTCAGGCAGTTACTAGGTAGCCAGCTTGCAGTGGAATATTGATGCTTTAGTCTAATCTCTGCTGTGCCAGAGAACAGTGGAGGGGCCTCGTTCTCATGATGGGGTAGAAGGAATGTTACACATTTCTTAAGTCTTATCATCCTGTACATTGCTATGCCGGGCAGTTTAATTAATAACTGTCGACGCCTTGTCATTTGTCATCACCGAAGCAGGAGGTGAGGACCCTTCCATGTGCGCGCTGCCCAAATAAATTAAAGTTGTCTCACCCAGTCTCACGGGTTTGCTGCTGTCACTCACTCGTGCTTGTCCTTCCTGCGGTTCAAAGACTTGCACCTCGCTCTCAGGACTGGGCAGCTATTTTTGCCATTTAGAACAAAAACACGTGCACACGCAAGCCTGGTGGATAGACCAACCTCCCAACCTCGGTTAATACCGTTGCAGAGAATTCAATTATTGAGTTTACTGTAAGATATTTGCTGCTGGATTTTAAATGTACACCGAGGAAGACTGTTTCAGGAGCAAAGGTGTGCATAGAAACGGGTCCTTGGGACAGTGTGGAAACACCACAGTCGGATAATGGCGTCAATTTAAGCTTTTTCACTGACTTCAAATGTCATTAGAGCAGTATCTTATTTTCATATCCCAAAGCTCGGTACTAAGTAGTTCAGGATATATAAATTGCTCATCTTTCTTTGAAATCACCATTCAGCAAGTGAATTCTCAGAATGCCTCTGGGTACTGTGTGTGATTTTGTTTCAAGCCTGAAAAACTTCCTCGCTGTGAATGGTTTGATTCTTAGTGGTATTTTACAGGAAAAATCAATTCCAGCTGAAATGAGAAGGTGGACGTAGCTAGAGTAGTAGTGTGAGTAGCACACTTTCAAACACAATCCATTTTTGGTAAATAAAAATAAACAGTTCATTAGATGTGCTCTATCTTCAGGGCCACAGCATGTCAGGGACTGTACATAGGAAACAAGAGCCCCGCAGACCCTATTATTTAAGTTAAAACAAACAAACAAGCAAAAAAAAACAAACCCTGAACTCCATTTACTCCGTACAATAAACTGAATTGTGATAAATTTTTGTGTGCTTCCTGTGTCTGCTGAAGACAAATGATGGAGCATCTCTGTTTTGGTTTTGCAGGGTGACTGATGGAGCTGCCTCACTTTTGGCTGTCGAGGAGCAGTAGGAAGCGCTGGACTCCTGCAGGGACTGCCAGAACCTTCCTGATGGAAGGAAGGTGCTGGCCCCCTTTAAAGCAACATATGAAGCTGCAACTCACTTAAGTCCTTGTTAAAGCCACTAAGATGATGCAGGTCACACTTTCATCAGGAAAATAGTTAAACAATTTGTCGAATAGGGCAGTGTGACCATATCAAGCATCCCAGCTCTGTCTCTTACCCTGCTTCCCTGTGAGGGGTGACCCTACATGCAGGAGAGCTGCTGGAGCACTGGGTAATATCTGTTTCTTATTGCAAACTGGACATTCATGAAGAGAAGACGTGGTCAGACAGACACCAGCACACAGGTGAGTGCAAACAAGACAACCCTGCAGCAGAGCTCGTGAATGTCTCCTGTTTAGAGTGTCAAAGGGGCAAAAAGCAACAGGCAGACCGAAAAGGAAGAGACCTTCCACATGCCCTCCCAAGCAGAGGCCCACGGCAGAGCTGACACTGGGGTGTCAAATAGCTGAACTATGAGCGCATTTTAATAGTGTGATATGTGGTAATTCTGGCCCCTTCTGGCTGCAGTAAATTGCCCTGTTTGGCTGGAGCCGAGCTGAAATAGCATGTTGGGCATGCAGCAGGAAATGACCTCAGAATATATGAAGCCTCAGCCTCTAGGTGATAAGTAAGGGCCCAACAAATTAATCTCATCATCTACATTCATCTTTGGATGCTGCTCTGTGCCAGGCCACAATGTGTGGGCTGAAGTCTATTTTTTTCATTTGTGTAACTTAAATAGGTAGTTTGAGTTACTATGATACAAATGTTCTATTCTGTGCTGTCTGCATCGTAGGTTGTTCTGACTGAAATAGGAAGAATTATCATGTCATATTTTACAGACAGGCAGGCAAATTATTATGCTGACAGCTTGCTTTTGTCAACATATCTTGAATTATACATTCTGTAAGTCTAGTGAAGGGAATTTATTGACTTCCTCAGTCTTTCTCCCTTTAATGGCAAGCATATTTATTAATAATTGTAGCTTAATTATTTATGAAGCCATTCAGAATCTACTGGCTTTTACTGTCTATCTCTGAATTGCATTCATTGCTGTATTGTCAAGTCCTTTCAAGGTCAAAAATCACATCTAAGTGAAATGGAAAGAAAGAGTCACCTTCGGCTCACGACTGGAATTTAGGACACGGTATGCTACAAACAAAAAGTTGTCTGGGTGAGGGGAAAAAAGTCAGGGTTGGTTTGTGCTTGCTATCCTTTTGTTAACCGAAATACACTGCGCCAGCCTTGTACCGGTCTGACTTGGTCATCTGCCTGTCCTCCACCGGGGTCCCTGCGACACCTCAGGAGACTGGTGAGTTCACAAAGGCTGCTCCTCACTCCAGGATCACGTTGGTAGAACACCCCATTTTCTACATGGTTCCTTCTGCTGGGTCAGCTCTTGTGAGGGGACCGGCAGAGGTGCTTGCTGGACACACTTCAGGCTTCTCTCACACGACAACCCAACCAGTTTGGCTTCAGCAAAAAATTCCTGTTTCCAAACCCTAATTACTGTGCTGGCACAGCACTCTGAGTGGTTTTCTAATTGTTTGTATTTATTTGCAAAGTCCCTGCTGCACAGGGTCCTGTGATAAATATATTTCCACTCACGGCTAATTCGATGCTTTTCTGGGGGGAGAGAGGAGAGTAATTTCATGGTAAACCATAATTACTAGCACAAGAAGTACCTTATCTGCTAATCCAATCTGAGGGGAGTAGCTGAGGCTCAAATAAGCCTAATTAGACTTCTACTTGTTCATAATAAATAAGTGGTAATTACTAATTGGATCTAGCCTACATTATTCTCAAAAGGGAACAACTTGACATTGCGAATTTAATGTCAGTTTGTGTTTAATTTTGGCCATTTCCTCCTTGCAGCCCAGCACAGAAATGAACAGAGCAGAGATCCGAGTCCTCCAAGTCTTCCACAGCTCTTAGTTTCTAGTGACATAGACCTCTGGCAAAACAGACAACTTGATAATGCAAACTACCACTGTATGTTGAGCTTTTGAAGATTCACTTCCAGCTATAGATGCAACACGTAGACACCTGCAGCTGGATGGTAACTCAACCACCACGTGGAAAAAAAACTTTCAGTCCCTGTTCCTCACATTTTCTAGCGGAACAACACTTGTTCCCAAGTCAAAAATGTCATGTGGTATTATCTGAGTCATTCATGGCTAGAAACCATGGTTGCTGATCGGCATCAAATAAAAAGAGGAACTATTATTACAATATACTGATAACTCCAGCTGATTTTTCACAATGTATTTAATCACAGGCATAAATCACATTCTACCTGAAAGGAGGTTGTAGCCAGGTGGGGTGTTGGCCTCTTCTCCCAGGCAACCAGGGATGGGACAAGAGGATACAGTTTTAATCTTCCAGGGGAAGTCTACACTGGACATCAGGCAGAATTTCTTCACAGAAAGGGGGATTAGACATCGGAATGGACTTCCTGGGAGGTGGTGGAGTCCCCATCCCTGGAGGCGTTCAAGGAATGGATATGGCACTCAGGTCTGAAACAACACTAGCAAGCATAGAGAAATCACTATAAAAGTATTCATTCTGTGATTTTTCCCTCCTATTTTTTGTCTCTCTAAGAGCTCCACTACTCGGTGACGGGAATATTATGTTAGACCTACAAACACATTCTGATTTGTGATTGATAAATGTGTTCAGCAGATTTGACAATCAGAACATTACGGTAATGAAAATTCAATCAAAGATTTTTCATTCCTAGTGATCCTTACCAGTCTACTGTTGTCTCTTTACTACCAGCAGGGAACTGAAGATTTGTTAATTACAGGGGGCATGGGTGCAATAATTTTCTATCTTAAAAAGTCCCCTGAAAACACGGGTAAGAAGCAACTGTGGGAATCAGAACAGATAGCCCTTTGTGACATCAACCTGAAGTCTTACAGCTCTCTCTGATGAAAGTAATGTTAACTCGTCAGACTGACTGGCCAAAAACCAAATATCCTTTCCAAAACCCAAGTGTCAGGGTGTTTAAATGTGCCAGTAGCAGTATAGGCTCCCAGCTGTGGTTAGTCACAATATGGGACATATTTCACAGGCAAACAATCAGTTTTAGCTGCTTTATTTTGGTGGATTGTTTGGGTGTTCCTGTTTTTGTTTGTTTCAATTCGGAATCCTTCAGAAATAAACAGAAGAATTTCTTGGGTTTTTGTTTTTTTTTGTGTTTTTGTTGTGGGTTTGTTTTTTTTTTTTTATATCAGCTTCTGTTCTCATAAATTCTGGGCAAATACTTCCTTATTTACCAGAGGGCTTAAGGCCCTGGGAACACAGCAAGGGGCAAGTGGAGGAGCTGCTCACACTCTTTCTTACCGAGCTAAAACCCACTTTTTCTATCAATCAAACCCTACATGAGGCCTCCCTCAAGTTACAGGCTCCTCACCTTTGTGTTATGATCCTGGCAGTCACTGTCATGGCAACAACAGAGGCCATTCCAGCTGAGAAAACTGCCAGGGAGATGCAGAGGGAGCCTGTGGACTAGGAGTCCCTGCTCGGAGCAAGTCTTGGGGGAAGGACGGCTTAGAAATCCGGAAAATCGTGGTTCATCTTGAACCAAATGTTTATCCAGTTCCATCCTTTGTCAGGTTTAGTATCGACTCATTTCCTTAGTGACTGTTTGCAATGCACTCTGCTTGGTCATCCCTTGTGCTGGTCCATCTCCTGCAGCTGCTCAGCAGCCCTGCTCTGGTGCTTTGTTCTCAGCTCTCCTGGAGCATCTTTATCCTGTGCCCTTTGGCTGCTTTGGACCTGTCTGGCTCTGAGTGGGGTGGATGGATGTTAACAAATCGTGCCTCAGTTTCCCTGATCTTAAAATCTACACTCTTTTGAGGCGTCCAGTTGCTTGACACTTTTTAAAAAACGAGGCATCCACTAGAAACTAGAAACATTTCACCTTTTTTTTTTTTTTCTCTGGATGCAAGGAACTCAAAAGAGCAAGACGTGTAGTACTCAAGAAAATGTGAAAATCAAGTTTCTTCTCCATAAACCATAACTGTCACATCCTGAGTCACAGCAGGAACCACGGTGCCTCACTGTCTTCAAGCAACAAACCACAGGAGTGGCTGTCACAGTCACCTTCGAGCACAGGATTTTGTTCCTCACACACATTTCTCCCAAAATAGCAGCAGTTCCAGAGACAAGAAAAAAACTGGCTTCTCCTCTTAGTCCCAGACAACAATCTGGCAAACACACTCGTAATTTGCTGCAGTGGCCTGGGATTGTATAAGTTATAGACATAAAATAAAACTAAATGAGCTAACACCCACAAGGTAAAGGCTTACAACTAGGGAGAGGAGGAGTATGAATTCAGCAAATCTGTGGAGAACCTTGTCCCTGGACCCAAAGGCCAAGGAGTCAGAATGTGTCCCTGCTCCAGTGCTTGCCCTTGTTCTGTTGCATTAACAAGTCTTCACAGCTCTGTTTTTAGTACTCCCTGTCTGAAGCCTTGATTTCCCCCCTCCTTTACCATCAGCTGTGATGCAGGGTTTCTGAACTTGTTTGGTTTTGTTGGCTGTGCACTGAAACATCGGCCTTTCCCAAAAGAATTGGTCCAGCTGTGGGTTTATCAAGTCCTTTACATGCTCAGGTGTGGGCCTCTTTCCTGGGAAGGAGTTCCTCCCTGGTTCTCCTCGCCCCTCAGCTGGGACCACGCTCCCAGCTCTCGACTGCAGCCTGAAGGTTGTGCAAGCAAATCCCGCCCGTGGGGCTGTGGAACAGGCTGCACAATTCCATGGAAGTTCACACAGTCACAGGCGTGAATGCAGTTCATAAATTTATTATTATTTTTTTTTTAATGTAAACCGAAAGAATGATGGAGCCTCTCGATAAAGCATCTGCCTACTTTTAGCTGTGCTATTTTATTTATTTATCTTTGAGCGGGAGCGGGGAGGAGGAAGGCATCAACTCACCTTCGACTTTACGCGGGTTTCATTATCCGGAATCGCAGGTGGGTATCTCCCCCTCGTGGTGCGAAAACGAAGTATCCTTACAAAAATTCGGAGCCGATATTTGCGCGAAGGCAACGCGTTAAAAATTCACGTCTGGAAATGATTTTCCAAGGCAAACCTGTGCCTGTCGGCAGCATGCTTACGCAAAAAGCCAGGGAGGAAAAAGGTTTTATGGAATATTGACTGTACATAAACATATAAAGCAAGCATGCTGCACTCACTTTATCCTTTCTGCATACGATGATCCACATCCTGCGCAGCACGAATAGTTGGCTGTAGCTTTGTAACCTCTTGGAGGATGGATTATCAGGCCATGGAACAAGGAGAGCGTGGTTCAAGGCTTTGCCTGCAGAGAAACATCTCAGGAGGAAGACCAATAACCTCTGCTCTGACAGCCAGGCACGACCTGGCCACGTGGTGAGGCCACCCCTGGAGTGCTGTGTCCAGTTCTGGGCCCCTCAGTTCAGGAAGGATATTGAGGTGCTGGAGCAGGTCCAGAGAAGAGCAACCAGGCTGGTGAAGGGACTGGAGCACAAGTGCTGTGAGGAGAGGCTGAGGGAGCTGGGGTTGTTCAGCCTGGAGAAGAGAAGGCTCAGGGGAGACCTCATCGCTCTCCACAACTCCCTGACAGGAGGGTGTAGCCAGGTGGGGGTTGGTCTCTTCTCCCAGGAACCAACAGTAGGACAAGAGGGCTCGGCCTTAAGCTGTGCCAGGGGAGGTTTAGGTTGGATATTAGAAAGAAATTCTTTCCAGAGAGGGTAATCAGCC
>VXAY01000977.1:97503-216054 GCA_013399855.1 Oxyruncus cristatus
TCCTTTCCTTTCCTTTCCTTTCCTTTCCTTTCCTTTCCTTTCCTTTCGCTTTCCTTCGCTTTCCTTTCGCTTTCCTTCGCTTTCGCTTTCCTTCGCTTTCCTTTCGCTTTCCTTTGCTTTCCTTTCCTTTTTTTTGAGAAGAAATGCAGACTTTCTCACTCTATAGACGACCTCCCTCAAATTATCAAAAGTCTAACGCTGATTTCCTGCAAGTACAGGCCTTTTAAGCTTGGCTAATTTGTCATGTGGCATTAGAGCAAAATGCAAGCCGACGTTTCCTGACATTTTGTCCAATATCTAATGTCTTTTAATAGAGCTCTTTAACCACATGGCTCTTTAACTTTCGTTGGTGGGAGATCATTTTCCCCTTCTAGGTAGACTGCCTCTATTAGCCCAAGCTTTATACTTCTTTTATACCCTCAAAATGGCTGGGAAAACTGTTAAAATGACTGATGGACCCACAGAGCCCATCTCTGGGCTTGGCATTTCCCTCCTAACTCTCGTGGCTGTCGAAGGCCCCTTCCTCCTCTCCTTCCCAGGTGTTTGCTGTGTCTGACCTTGGCAGCCCTTCTCCAGCTCTCTGCCCTCCACTGGATCTCCTGTTTGCCTGGGGAGGTCACAGGGTGGACTGAGAGAAAGCTCCAAGACAAACCCGCACTTCCCAGCCTTCGGGCTGTCGCAGGAGCATTCCTCACAAAAACTGATCCCCACCCGTGCCACTTTTTTCTACCAGTTTTTCAGTCCTGGACTGAAGAGATGTTGACTTTACGAAGGTTAAAGGTGGCTGCCTCCAGCAACAAATGGGGTTTAGCAAGAAGGGGCGATTGTTGTTCTTTCAGGAGTGAAGTGTCAGGAAGATGCAGAGGTGCCCTGGCCCCTGCTGAGGCACCAAGTGACAGCACCAGCTGCCGAGGGTGCTGGAGCTCTGCAGGATCGGAGGGTTCCCACGTCTCGGAAGGGCACGGCCTCTCCTTTTCCCACATCTGCAGCGAGGGGAATAACAGGGAGAGCTCCATGGGGAAACCGAGTCAGGCCCTGCAGATGGACTCTGGTCAGACCTGAGGGGGATTCCTGAGTGGGAGCCTAAAGCTGATCCTGACTGGAGCGGCTAAGAGGCTACGGGACAACCCTCCTTTCCCTTCTATCCCTGCAAGCACATGTGCAAGAACATAAATGTTTGAATAATTAGCTGGATCTCTTTGTAGACTGAAGGTAGGACTGAAAAACAACAGACCTAGGCTGAATTCATACAAATCCCTAATAATGAGCGAAGTGCTGTATGTATGACAACACAAACACACACAGAGAATATAAATTAAATATTCTGCACTGGCAAAAAGTTCTGGACTCTGATTTAGATTCTGCCCGTGCTGGAACATTTGCAGCCTTCATAATTCCATTATAACCCGACCTTTCAGAAAAAGAGCAGTCGGGGGGAGGGGGTTTCCTCCTGCCAGTGGGTATGAAATACTTTGTGATGTTTATTATTTAATGCAACAGAACAACAGTTTAGGAGAGTTCTTTCTAGACAATCAATTAGGTATCAGATACCGAGTATTTTGCAAGAAGGTCAAGATTCATGTGATAGAACAGGATTTGATGTTCTTGTTCAGAACGATCTGAACTAAAATCACTTGATTTCCCGCAGAAGGCCAAGTTCTCAGAACCAACAGATGTAACAGGGTAAGCACATTCCTCCAGATCCCGTGAAACACTGCAATTCTCAACCATACAAAGGCCAAATTAGGGTATCACTTAATCTCCAGTGAAAAATGAAGACCCCATGTCTGTTAGATCTCCGTGTTTCTGAGAGAACACAAAGCCCAGCACCGCTGGCGGGGAAAGGGAAAGGGGCACACTCAACGTGCAGCAAGGCCTGGGGGAGTAAGTATTGGAAACGGTTGCAAGCAGATTATGGAAACGTGGAACACATAAATTGTCATTAAAAATATGGAGAACAACCTTGAGAGCAGTTCCAGCAACCCCAGCAGAGCAGGGTTTGGGGCACTCCCAGCTGCCACCCTTCTGTGAAAAAGGCACAGAGAACAGAGCCCCTGCTGATGTATTTTCATCTCTGATGGCTCTAGGGTCTGAGAATCTACTTTCTGCCAGGAAAAACTGTAAAATGTTCAGCAAAAGATGAAAAACGTGTCTTCCATTGCCATAAAATCAAGGGATTTCCTTGCAGGAGGAGTGGCATATTGACAATTCTCTAGAAAGTAGAATACAGAAAGAATAACTGTCACTGGCACCAAACTCCAACTCTCAGTAAACACATGTGTTACAAATCTAACAGAACATCACTCAAATCTTTGCATGTGTGTACAAGCCAGGTTTAATGTTTTTTTTAAATTTTAGGATTGGGCCTTAAATTATATATAATTAGTAAACTCCTTTCTCACTTTTATTTCCCACTTTAGTTCTTGAAATTTGGTGCCTGTTGAATTATGTTTTAGGGCTTTTTCTAAACTTGAGATTTGGGGGGTTTTGTTAACAGTGCAATAAAAATAACTTCCTAGCGTTACGAAGAAACATTAAAGACTTTTTTCTGTGTGCAGCTCTTTCACTTTAGAAAAAAAAAAAAAAGAAAAAACAGACATTGTTTCTTTAAAAGGCTCCATCTGCAAATCCCATTAGATGTGCATATAAGGTTTCAGATGATTAATAGCTGCCTGCTTTGCTTTGGTTGGAGGGGCTGAGAGTATGTGTGTTAACCCCTCCCTCCCCTGACTCACATTTCACTTTACAAACTTGTCACCCTCTCCCCAGCACAGTATTTAAAAGGTGTTTCACTCATGCCCAGCACTTCACGAGGAAGCAAACTGCAGGCCTTGGGAAGCAACTCATGGAGATGCCTGCACAGATCTGGGTCCTGTTTCCCAGTCGGGGCAATGAAGAGATTTAGAAGAGCTCCCACAATAACAGATCTGCAGCGGCGTAAAACCCACGAACAAACCGTTGTTTAGGGAGGAAATCCATCCTGTAAAATTTGGAGGATTTACCCTCTGCTTCTCCTCTGATTTTCAAGCCTGAGGTGTCACCAGTCACGATCACCGAAGCGTGGACGGGACTGGAAGCAGATGGATCCCAACAGCAGCAGCTGCATGCGCAGCCCACAGCCTCCCCCTGCCTTCTGGGGGTGCATGAGGAGCACCCACATGGACGTCAGCACAGCCCCAGGGCTGAACCCCTGCCCGGCAGCACCGTTCTCCTTCCATCAGAGACCAGATTTTGATGCTTACTCTGATTTCTCAACCTCCTGCTTGGTGGCAGCTCCCCACAGCTTCCCACGTGAGGAGCGGGCGTTCGTGGAGCAGCAGCCCTCTTTCCAGCACTCTGACTGGCACCTGGCAGCAGCTGAGACCAGAAGACAACTCAATCCAGACCAGGCCTTGGCGTCTGGGGAGTTAGAGGGCAGCAGCCCCGACCTGGTGAGTGTGACAGCGGCTGTGGATGAAGACGAAGAGGTGCCAGCAAACACTACAAATGACAAGGAGAAGAAGCCATCCAAAAGGAAAAAGGAAAGCTCAGGTAGGTGATATGAAACCAGGGTTGTGGGGAGAGCACGGGCAATGGAATGAGAGCACTTGTGAGACTGAGAGTTAAGGAAGAAAGCTGATTAGCAAAACGTTTTGAAATACTTGACTGGGCAAACTTCCACGGTAACAACACCGAAACCAAATGGCTTATTCTTATTTTGGCCTTTGTATTTCGGTCCTGCAGACCTTGTTTACTGAACTAAGCATTTTACTCACCAGTACAATGCACGTTTGCTGTAACCAAACAGGAGTCACGTGGCATGTGCACAACTGAGATGAAAGTCCTAGGATGTGGAACCACAGATTCATACCTGCCATTTGTCTGAGCATAAGAGAATGGCAAAAAGCAAAGTTGCCTGTGCTAGCTGGAAATACCATCCTAGGATTTTGACATCTCGGTTTATGGTAAGAAGTACAAGAGGCAAAGTCTTCCTTTAGGCTTAAATTCTATTTGGCCTCACTGAATAGTAAATATTTTTCCCTCGAAGCAGGAGGTGCTAAAAAGTTGCCCATCAGTACATTGTCCAACAATGCAGAAAATGTGACGTTTTCATGGTGTCATCCCAGCTAGCGAAACACATTCTTTCTACAGTGCAATATTCAATAATTTCATAGTTATACAACCTCTGACTTGCTGGTGTCTCAGATCCAGACAGGTGTAATATGCACAACATTGTTTTCTCCTAAGGAAGCTGTTAAAAATTAAGATGCCTCCATGCATTCAAATGCTACAGTACTCATTTACAAGCTACAGTGTGCTTTTTACCCCAGCACTGCTATGAAGTGGAGAATATTTTCCAGTAGCCCCATTTCACAGGTAGAGAATGCAGGGATAAAAATATTTGTTGATTGATTTCTATGTTCCGCAGAATTTTGTAGAATTCAAGCTCATTTATACTGAAAAAGTATTTTGGGGCAAAATTTTCCCCGAAAGCCAAACACAAAGAAGTCTGAAAAAAAAAATTCAGAAGGTGAAAAATGCCTTCATTAAACCAACTACCAGTTACAGGTAAATATCAGATTTCAGCGTACTTAGATTAGAGGGATAACTTCCACTGAGCACTTCGGTGAGTTGTTTAGATCAGACCTCCACAACGCACGTGTCCACACACATAAACATAGCTGTAAACTACTCAACGAGGTGTGCTTTGCCTCTTAGAAAACCAGAGCTCAAGCAACAAGACAGAAGCCAGCAGCAAGTCACGGAAGGAAAGGACAGCTTTCACAAAGGAGCAGCTGCAGGAGCTGGAAGCGGAGTTTGCCCACCATAATTACCTGACAAGGCTCAGGAGATACGAGATAGCTGTGAACCTGGATCTCACCGAAAGACAAGTACTTCCCAAACCCTTGTCTCCCCAGCTCCTCCTTCTTCCCCCACGAAATAACCTTCTCCCTAGCACTAAAAACCAGATGTTACCTGAGGGCGTGTGTGGCAATGGCACGGAGGTGTTTTAAAACAGAGCCGCCACGTTCTTTTCAAACACGCTCGTTACAAATCTCTGTAAGTAGTTAATACGTTTAATTATGTTTCTCTAAACTAAGGATAGGTTTGGTAATAGCTGGTCTCTCGCAAGCTGTTGCTTACCACCATTCATTGGTACATATTAATATATCAAGGCTTACACACAGAATATGGATACCACCTTAGACTGCAGCTAACAGGAAATTATTAGAATTATACATTTGACACATGCATTCCTCCTGGGTGGTATTTTGAGGTGATGAGGAAAGGCAAAAATGCAGAGTTTTGTGGAGAGGTGTATTTCTGTCCTCTCATTGTCACCTCAGTCCAGGTTTCCTTTTCAAAGCCTAGTGAACACTAGAGGAACTGCTCAATTATGCGAAGCAAATTAAAATTTCTGAAGCATTAGATTGGACGGCCTTGGCATCAAAAATACCTGAGAGTTACTGTGCCCATTGTGTTGACATGCTTATTTAGGCAAAGAATATGTGCTGCCTTTGAGGGTTTCAGAGGAACATCTGTCTGGAGCAGTTTAGAAAGAATCGTTCCCGTCCCGTGTTAGAAAGATGAATTACTTAAACTTGTAAAGTTCTGTTCACCTTTTCGCCTGGAATTCCACAAAACATACAGACATGCATAGCTCTGCCTGTACAGCTCAGATTTTGAGACAATGAGTAATTGTTTCCTTTTCATCACCCAGGTCAAAGTATGGTTTCAAAACAGAAGAATGAAGTGGAAACGTGTTAAAGGTGGGCAACCAGTGTCCCCACACGAGCATGACACAGAAGATGTGGACTCTGCTGCCTCACCCAGCTCTGACTAGTCCTTGCAGCAATGGGAGAGGAGACTGGAGAAAGTAATCGGTCAGAACTCAGATGCAACACTGCTCTGGGTCAGCTACTCGATGAGATCATGCTGCTTGCAAATCCTGTGGCCCATAGGCTGTAAAAGGTGTATGATGCTTTATGTTACGGAGGCAATTAAAGGGGGAAAAAGCCAAAGGAGGGCATAATTTTGATTTTTGTCTCTGGAACTGTCTTGCTACAGAAAAAAACCCCAATAACATTGAATACAAAACAGGAGTAATGCTATCTAGATGCTCAGGCATTCAGAAAATACAGGTTGTCAGTCAGAGAGTGGTAACACAGATGTGTTCTCCTCCAGTCTTTCCCTGGTCACGTCTATTCAGCGTGCGTTTGGATCTGGCAATACACATTTTACTTGTGCCTTGCTTTGAGAGAAATAAATACTTTGGTAGTCACTGATTTTTTTTTTCTTGAAAAAATGAATTGAACACCTGTACATCTAGGCAATGAGATTACAAAATAAAAATTTGAGACTAAAAATATATATACACACAGAACTCTGCTTAGCAGTTTCAGAAGAGGCAGCTTTCACGCTGACGGTCCAAGAAGGCAGGTGCCTTGTTGGTGGCAGTGATTTGCAGAGGGAGATTTCTTCCAAGCTTGCTGTAAATCCTGAAATCAAATTCCTAGATCTCAGTTTCAAATATTTGTTTCAGCGCAGTCGTCACCAAATACCACAGCAGGCACAGCAGAGATAGGAACCCTCAACACAATAGCTGTCACTGCTGTGTTTTCAAGTTTTCCAATGAACAGCACCACCAGGAGTCTTAAGAACACTTAAGACCACTTCCACTTGAAATTACCCTCCCTTTCAACCAAAACTTACAGTATATCAAGCTATGAAGATTTAGAAAAGCGTAGTGCCTGTTTCCATTTCTTCTGTCTTTTTGTTTGATGTGCTAATGCCATAATCTAAACAGAATTTTACACTGGCATACCACAATATGACTATTGAGGATACTGAAACAGTGGTTTAAATATTTGAAAGGTAACCATCACGGCAGCTATGACGTGCTGCCTTCCTCTCGCCTTGCTCTGATGCATATTTACTGTGGTTGCCTGTAAACTGTAGATCTGCTGGGTACAAATTTGTATATCTGAATGATATGTTTATAAAGCTGTCAGTGGTAATTCCACTTGTAAGAAAACCTCAAAAGAGATAAATGTCATCTTTTTTTTTCTTTTTTTTTTTTAACAGAGGTGGTGTATTCTTTTCAAAGAGCTGATTACTGTATCTCCTAAGAAGAAACATCCATTACATTCCTTCTTAACATTTCCAAACTCTGACCGATGGACGAAAAAATGAACAGTTTTAGAGTATATATTTGTGCCAAACCAATTAAAAAGTAATTATTTTTAAAAGAAATTATTTAAAAAATAAAGAAACTCGAGAAGCTTGAGAAAGCACTGAGGAAGTGAACTGGTGTCTGGTTTCCCACACTGCACTACTTGCTCCTACCCACTTTACCCAAAACCAACTGTTGCCCAAAACAAAATACCAGCACCTCCCCCCCTCAAAAAACTAAAGAAAACAAGGATCACTGATGCCTCACAGGGCCTCTGCAGGAACTATGCTGCAACCACAGAATGGATGTAAACATACGCCAATCCTGTGACTATAATAATTACTATATAATCAATTATAATAATTAGGAGCATGCATGTTGTCTCTCTGAGCTAGCTCTACCCCCATCTCTCCAGAAATTTATGGTAAAGAAAAGCCACCCTCAACTTCCCCCCGGGACATTCGTGTGTGCGTGTGGATATTTCGATGGAGAATGGGGCAGACAGGGAGTTATGGTGCATCCCAGTTGCTTCAGCTGAGGTGGACAATGACAAAACACCATTATTTGGGTTACAAACCTGATATTAAAGACAGGTTAATAGCATCACTGCTCAGGTTACACAAAACTAGCTGGCTAAAAAAGATTGCTTTACTGTAACTTCAAGAATAGAAAATATCTAGGGCTCTGCTTGTTAAACCTTGGTGCCTTCAGATTAGGCTTCTGACTAAAGTCAGTAGTTTAGCTCTTGGCAAACACTAAAGCAAGCTGAGTTTTGTGAGGAACTCTGGTGCTAACTCAGACATCCTGCTCTCATCTTCTGGAACACAAATCACCATGGGCAGGAGTTCTGTGTTACTCAGTTCCCTGTAAGCTCTTAAGCCAATTAACACTGTACATCACCACTGTGCTTAGAAAGTTTGCAACCTGCAGAAGCAGCTTATTTTGGGATGAAAACTTTTGGGCTCCTGGCTACCAGCGTAAACCAAAATCAGCTCCTCGCCCAGAAAAGAGGCTAATTAATCTTTCCTTTCAGGGAAGCAGTCAATGGCAGCACATTGAATCATAATTCACTTAAAAGCCAGTTAATGGGATCTCAGTCTGCACCCATGATCACAGCTCCTAAACTGTTCTTGCTCTGGATTTTGAGGAATAACCTATGAGTCACCTGTGAGATCTTTTTGTGCTCAGGCAGTTTCTTCATGAAACCATCTGCTTACTCCAAGACTTTAGTGTTTTGAGAGGGAGCATTTCACTCCTGACATCAAAGCATTTGACCTCTGAACCTCTGGTGCCAGGAATCTTTCAGGCAAAACCTGTCGTCTGGGAGCAAAAATCTCTGACCTGCAATTATTTTTCTCAGAAATACACATCAGGCTGCATTCTCCTCACAGAAGGGAGGGAAACTTGTTTGGCAGTGCTCCCCACGCCTGATTCTCAATAAATTATCTGAGCACACAACCAACCCCATCCCATCAGAGAGCTCTGGCAGGTTTTCCCCTTGAAGTACATGCAGGCAGAGCAGTGAGACTTGCTGCCCATATACAGCCAGTGCAAACAGCCCCCAGGGAATGGGGATACCTGTATAAACACACAAAAAAAATGTGCTGTAGCCCTTTAAATCTGTGCTGCCTCTTCTAAACAGAGAAGGAGAGGCACTTTCCTTAGACTCATTGATTTTATGGACTTTTTAATCTATCTAGCCAGATGCCAATGTAGCAGAGGCCCTGATTTGTTTTACAGTTTCTGTATCCCATGACTCCTCTGTTGTTAGTCCTCAGTTTCTCCACAGCATTCTACAGATTTAAAATAGTGACTTCCAGTCAATGGAGCTACTTAGAAAACTTAAAGATAACTCATGTCAGTCCAACCTGGCTTTGAACACTTCCAGGGATGGAGCGCCTCCAGTTTCTCTGGGTAACCTGTGCCAGGACCTCATCACACTCACAGTAAAAGATTTCATAAACATGTTGTGACTAAGGAACCAAACCCTCCAGTTCACACTGTCTGGAAAATAAGAGAGCCCTTTTAACAGAGGCTTCACGGCCAGAGATTTTTACTGGGACACATCCTACACGAGCAAAGCTTATAAATCCCACTTGCTGAAGAATTTCCTATGCGTGGAAACCAGCGCACACAACAAATCAGGGCATTTTACAGAACAGACACACAATTTTTCAATTACCCCGTTCTCTTCCCCCACCTTCAGCAGTGCTCATATTAAGTTTCATCAGCTACTATCTCGTATTTTGTGTAATTCCTTACCCTTGAGGGAAGTGAGCAGCCCGTTCCAGAAATACGCCTGCATTAGTTACTGGGCTCTGAGCGCTGGATCCATGCAGGTCCTCGAGGCAGATAGACAGGAAATCCACTTTCTCCCAGTGATTCCAGCAGAAGGGCTTTTGTCTAACTGGAACTTGCCCGGTGTGGCTGTAAAATAATCTCAGCCTCGGGCTATCACCTTTCAGGCCGTATTTGTGAGTTATGACCGGGCAGTTCCCACTGCAGTGCCAGATACAGGCAGGTGCTGCAGAGCCTGTCCCCTCCCTCCCCACGCACAAGGCCACAATTGTTTTACTTTCTACATGAAGGAAGGATTTTCATACAGTACCAGACTTTTACGCCACTATTCCCTTCCTCTGGACCATAATTGTTATTTTATTTTTTTTTATTATTTTTTTTTTTTAAATAACTCTTAGGCAGGGATAAGCAGCTGGTTGTCTGGAAGCTCCTTTGGGAACAGATTGCAAGAAGATAATGGGAGTGAATAACAGAAAGGATGGTGACTTCATACCGTGGAGGGTTGAGTCATGTTTCTCTCTTTCCTTTTCAAAGAAGAAAACATTTTTTCAAACCTCCCTCAATCATGCTCTGTACCCCTGGCTCCGGAGCTGGAAGCAGATGTGAATTGACACTTTCTTACAGCCTTTGATTTCTAATTCAGCCCCACACTCATACCCCATACTAATCTGTCCCCCAGAATGCCACATGTGGAGTATTTCCTATGCTTGGGAATATATCACCAGGTAGCAAAGTCCATCATTGGAAAGACACCAGAAAAAGGATTGTTCCTTTCAATACTCACCATGAACATCCTTTCAGTTTTCTACCTTCATCTCCTTTTAATTCTATATTTCTATATTTTGACCCTTTTCTGCGTGTTTCAATCCTCTTCATTCTGTGTTTCTCCCAGGAGAGATGATCAAAGAAAGTGATGTAACCGTTGAGAATCTGTGCACAGTTTCCAACATAGAAAAAGAAAACTCCATCAGATCTAATTTAATTGCCCCATCCACTTTTCTCAGCTGAGAAGGATAGACCTCTGGTCTCAGTATCAGGGTATCTAACAGATCTGGCCAGGAAGTTATTTTCCAGGGAAAAGAAGTATCATTCTCCATCATAGTTATCCACAATTTTTTTTCTGTCTGAAGCTAATTGAAAAGGAGATTCTGGGGAAAAGTATAGCTCAAGAACCTAATCTTCACTGAAGGGTGCATGCATCCAATACTCTATGATTATACCTAGAAAATGGCACAAAATATAAAATAAGATCTCTTTTTTAGAAGGACTAGCAGCATGGACTTGGGCCAGGATACTTGCTGTCTTCAAGTGGCCTAAATTTAGCTGGACTGAGTTATGGCAAAGTTATATTAAACTTCCTTAAAGCATCCCAGTAAAAAACTAAATGTATTAAAAAGAGAATCAAATAATGGGATGAGAAGTTTCCTGTCTCAGGGAAGCATTTTGGGCACATCTCTCACTTGTTTATTTGCAGAAGAGAAGACAGACACAACTGGGGTATGTTTCACATTACAAGATATAAGGGTTCCTGTCTGCACTGAAGACATGTTTATACTGTTGGGTTCCATTATGAATCTGTTTTATATCCTGTGAATGCTCAGAGCCCTCTGCACACTCTAGGCAGGAAGCCTTTAATTCACACACACTGAGAAGACATTTCCAACTATTCAAACATTAAGTAAATGAGCGTGAAAAAAAGTCATTCTACTGCAATAATTAAATTCTTCTTGTCCCTGTGCAAGATTTCTGAAAGAACAAGCCTCCCAATCCTAGCAGAGCTGTTTGTAAAGTCCAAGAAAGCCATAAGAGAAAGAAACTTACTGCAAAACCATCCATTTACCCTTTGCATTTTGTAGCACCCTGAGATACTAGTTAAGATCAGAGCCTCACAGCGTTCGGCTCAGAGCTGGCCTTTGGCACAAAGGCATTTTGTCAATTAAAGTGGGCAAGTATCAAGAGCAGAACCAAAATGGTCCCATGCACCTTTCTTCCCTAACTGTAAAGTGGGGACTTGCCCAGTGCTGGAAAAGCACTGGTGAGGGAATAGAGACATCTGGAGCCCTTGTCTGGTTCGACGCTGATCTTCTCCAAGAGATCAGAATCCGGCCCACAGTATCTCATTATTGCCTATACAAAACAGTTTCTTTTCTTTGTGCATTGTGAGAATTTCTCAGCCAGTAACAGGTTGAGAGAACAGTTGGAGAGGAAGCTGTGCCTGAAACTTTCTAGGGCTTTCAGCGCATTTAATAATAGTCTCGGTAATAGGCTTTAACTTTTTGTCAGCCCTAAAGTGGCCGAGCATTCGGGCTGGGTGGTTGGTGCAGGTCGCTTCCAAATGAAATAACCAATTCTAGCTGCAGTTGCTTTGCTACCTTTTACATACATGGACATGTAGGAGAATATAACTCACCGTTTGGAAAACAATGCAAGAGGAATAATGCTGGATTTGTAACCTGTGCATAACTTCCAACCTAAAACTGGGCTTGCATTTTCACTTTCCTTCCCAGTTGCTAGGGCCAACTTGACTGCTTTTATTTTTAGGAGAAAAATGATCTCTCTTTTTACAGTCTTTTCTCTGCTGTGATTTCATTGTGTCTCTGCCAGGATCGAGATGAGGTGATGCCAAGAAAAAGGATGAGCTCATTGCATTTAATGGTATGAGGTTTCACAAATAAAAACTGCATTACTCAACTGAGAAGTAGTCAGTGGTATACAACAGGGTTAAAGGCAGGCAGTTTTTATTGGAAACAGAAGAATTAATTAATTGCTCATGCTGGTAGTCCTTAGACCACTGATCTCATTGGCCTTCCTTAGGGATGGAATTTCTGATTATTCACCATTATTGTCTTGTTATTGCACTTTTCTGATAACATTAAATGAACAAGATAAACGTTATTGGTAAAACAACACAGCGAAAGCAGCAAATTATAGGAAAGAGTCATTTGGATTTTCCTGTTCAAATCCAAGGTATAAATCTCAGCCTCTGGAATGATGGATTCAACACTCTTGCCACACCTTGTTGATTCCTGGCATCTCACTGATCTCAAAAAGTTCCACAGAACACTGAATCCTTCTTAATGACACTGTACTAGTTCAGAAGAATCTCTCAAACCTCAGAGATCTGTTGACCATCACCTCTACAGCAGTGCATTTGCCAAAAGTGCAGCAAGAGGCACAGTCCCTTTTACAGGCCCCATGCAATCCTTGCAACGTGTCACACAAAAATTAAGGAGTCTCCAACAAGGGAAGACAGGTCAGGTGCCTGTAATGTACATCTGAGCTCATGATGTGTTTGACTGGGTGCTGGGTTTTTGCACAAGGGCTTGGACAGGTACAGCTAAATCATTTTAGGCAAGGTAGGCAGCCACAGGTGTCAAAGACTGCCTCACTCTCTGTGTGAGCAAAATTTAAATAAAACCTACAGAGTTTTCCTGTATCCTTATGGAAATCCTTTACCTGTGCTGACACGTGTCCCATGACCCCTATTTAGAAAGCAACAGGAAGATATCCATTCCATCTCCTTTGCTCTTCCTGCACCATAACTGGATCAGAGTCCCCTATGACGTTCCCAGTGTCTGCTCCAATGTCTCACTGACACAGAATGACCTAATTTGTTATGGCTGGTGAGTACTGACAGAAATTAAATCCAGGATCTGTAGTTAATTGGGGTCAGGTTGAGATGATTTATGACCTGAGGAATGTACTTACTCTTTACACTATCATGTGAACAACAGTATCAATTGGACTCAGCAACCTTTGGAATCAAATTAAGATTGGGATTTTCCAGAAAATGAGAGGTAGCAGAGGCAAGGCCCAAGGGAGAAGGCAGAGTAGTGGGCAGATGAGGCTGTATCTGATAACAAAGCCAGGTACCTTCTCTTCCCCCAGTCAGTCAGTTAACCTTCAAGTCCTGATTTATCGTCATTCAGAGGAGAGATGGAATGGGTCTATGCCAAGAAAATCTCATCTGTCTGGAATCTGAAAGGAAGAAAAAAAAAAGCTTGAAAATTTCAGAGGAAGTTGGGATTTGTCCCAGTTCCAGTGCCTGTGCGCTCACTCAGACAGCTCATGTTAGCAAGTGAGGCTCACTGAATAGTGGCAAATGTTTTTCCATCAATCAAGAACCCCGAGTTTGGTCCCAAGTCAGTGGGCTGTGCAGTGTAGCCCATGACCCTGCACAGCAGGAGCCTTCAGCAGGTTCCCCCATGCCTTTTGCAGGATATCTTAAATCAACATCTTTCTTTTCTCTGTGGGCTTGAGAAAAGGATTACAGAAGAGTTACTCTGTTACCAAGTCCAAGGCACTTCATCACGATTCAGCAGTTAAATAGAACACGAAAATAAAATCGTTCAATACTGACTTTCTTTGGGAAAAAAATCACTGGTGTTCTTTTTTTCTTCCCTAATTAGAAGTCTGCGTCTCCATTCTTGCTAACTGCATGCTCTCTTTTTGATTACACAAGATGCAGCCATTCATGTGCCCAGTGAAACCAGTAGCTGCTCACAAACTGGACCTGTGCTTTTGCCCTCCTATACCAAGAGGCACTTCAACAAGTTTGTAGTGGAGTCAGAGTCCTACAATTAATCCTGAAAATGTCTTGTTTCAGGAAATACACTAGCATTGCTGCTAGGGCAACTACAAAGGGGTTATCCCTTGTTGTGTCACAGAAAAAAGGGTACATGCAAGACCAACAACGATCACGTTCTGTAAAAAGACAGGGACGCTGTTCAAACTACTCCATCTGCTGCTCAAGATTCTTCCAGACGTTACTGTCAGTTTTAACCTTAATGCATTCTGTAAATGTCTGGAAACATGTGATATATTGAGTCTGCAATCACTGGAAATCAGCCTCGTGTGTTCTGCTTTCCTAAAAGACCAGAAAGGAAGCAGCCATGTCCTGATGGTGTGTTATTACTGGGACCTAAGGACTGTACACATCCCAAAGGTTTGTTCCTTTTTCATTGTTTTGGTTGAATGTTTTAGTCTCCATTTGCTGTGGCTCAACCCCAGCCGGCAGCTCAGCCCCACACAGCCACTTGCTCGCTTCCCCCCTCCCTGTGTGATGGGCAAGAGACTCTGAAGGGTAAAAGTGAAAAATCTCATGGGTCGAGACAGAGACAGTTTAACAGGGAAAGCAAAAGACATGTGTGCAAACGAAGCAAAACAAGCTATAAAATAGTAAGACTTCATTAGCACAGAACTCCTTTCACGTGAAAATTTTGTCCAAATATCAAATATTTTTTTTCTAAGCGTAATAATCACCTCTAGTCTGCTAATCTCTATCAAAACAGGCAGAGGAAGGAAAGGAGAGGAAGAAAAATTGTTGCAGTCCCAGGAGTGGTGGTTATAAAAGCTCTCCATGGGTTCCTGTGCTTCTTGTTGAACACAGTCCTGCTCACACGCACCTTCACTTGCCAGATAAGTGACAGTGTATCGACCCTTTACCTTCCTGTTCCCTAAGAGCATTTTTGCCCACTATTCCACAGGGATATGAGCCCAAAACCTGTAAAGCTTCTTAGGGAAAAAAATAACCAGTATGGGAGGGGGTGCAAAATGCTGTCTAAGTGCAGGGATGACTGACAATGCAAAGCTAGCCTACACAGAATCAGCTCTGCTCTATCTCAGAGACTCTGTCTGAAGGCACATGATGAAAGAGCAGAAGAATATTGGACTGAGTCATCCCCTATCCTCAGTGGAAGCCCAGAGATCTCCAGTTCCAGCACAGGAAACACTAGGAATGTACCTTTGTCCTTATAAATCTTTCTGACTCGCTCTCATCTGTGAGGTTGTCAGTGGCTGCAGAGTGTGGCAGTCCCTGCATTTGGCTGAGCTCTTTGCTACCTGCAGTTTAACTCCCGACCAAGCAGACTGCAATAACACAGGATATTTATTCAGCTGTGCCCCTCCTGTGTATCCTGGGGAGAAAAGGTATGTTCTGGCCTCTTTAATCACTTCATTCTTCGCTGGAGTAAACAAGAGGAGCCACAGGGGGTTGTCTTTGCTTGTGAGGTTCTGCGATGCACAGGGTTTGCTGCACGAGGCACCTTCAGTAACAGAGCCCGAGGTTCCATCACTGGAAGGAGGGGGAGATGAGCTGGGGTGAGTACAAATGGTAGGAGGAATGCAAAAAAGGACTGAACAACGGTCCCAACAATCCCTTTCCACCCCTACCAACAGACCAGGCAGTATCTTAACCGGTACCCCCTGTGCTGCAGCCCGAGGTGGGACGTGACAGGGATTGAAAAGGATGTGGATCAGTGGGGTGAAAGTTCAAAGCTCTGCTGTGTTACTAGTGTTACACCCACGGCTTTGCCAGGCCCTGTGCTCCAGCACCTCAGCAGCTTTCAGAAGGGGCCATCGCAGCCTCTTAATAAAAGCAAGTGCTCTGAACAGGAGAAAAGCGCTGCAATAACCTGAACAGGCAGCAGAGCTCCCTAAGAAGTATCCGGCCAACATGTTGCCGTGAATTTACACTGAAAACTCTGACAAACAGAAGTAATTGGTAAGTGCTTTAAAATATTATCGGAGTTGGTTGGGAAATTATTGGTTTTTGGGTTTTCTTTTTTTTTCCCTTGTGAACTCTTTTGAGTCCTAAAACACTCAAACACTGACAATTATTGTGAGGAAAAATAAAGGCTTATTTCAAAAATCTGTATTATTGTTTTTAATTTTTGGGCTGCTATGAAAGAGTAATTTCAGCTGAGTTCGGAGCTGAGGATTTTTGCACTGTTGCTGCCCTCTACACGGAAGACACACACAGCAGGAGGAGTGGGACCTTGCCAGGCAGGCAGGGGTGCAGGAGTGCAGGATGACCTGCTGCTCAGGAACCTCAACATCCCTGCACTACAGAGCGTGCAGAGCTGCCCCCCTCCCCATCCCCGCCCCCAGCATCTTGGCTGGTGGCATGTAAGGTACCGAAACAGGAAAGGACAAGTGTCTTCTACCATCACTTATAGTGGGGTTAGTTGTGCCATATAAATATATCTACAGTCAGGAAAAGAAGACACTGCTGACTTCTTCAGAACAAAGAGCGGACTATTCTGTTTGGCGCGTTTATGTGACTCAAAATGGCTTTTAAAAAGGGAATTTAAAGTGAATTTCGTGCGTAACATGTATTGCGTTCGTCTATCTTTAAGTTTTCAGTATGACATAATGCCAATTTGTCCGGAACCCCACCCCATCAGGGGCTCCATTCAGAAAATGTCTAATGCTCCAAATGGATGACTCACTTCTTCTCCTCGCTAAGCACCAGGTTCCCTCTGGCAAAGCCTACTTGGCCGAACACCAGGACTAAACAGTTTTTAAAGAAAACAAAGTCAAATTCCGATAAAGCAGGATCCTCTCTTCGGACTTTCAGAATCTGAAGTTTTAACGTGATTACTTCAGGAAGAAATACCCCAGGTCCTGCAGCTCTATGACCTTCCAGTCCCAAGGCAGGTTCTTCAGAAAACAAGTTTTCTCAAATTGTAATTCCATGAATTTCTGTTACCACTTTTGAAAGGAGCAGAAGTTACATGTTTTCCACACAGTCTCCCAGTGTTTATAAGCTTTCTCCCCCCATCCCTTTTCTGCTTACATGTAATAAAAGCCAGAGGTAGCAAGTGAAGATAAAAGCAAAAGGGGCTAAGTGTCCCAGGGGGCAGATTTGCTGTATTACTTTTAATACTTTTAAAACTGAAAATGTGGAAAAACACATTTGACTCATGCTTCTATTTCTACAGGGATGTTCTTCGCTTCTTAACTGTGATTCATGTGCAAGAATGAATTCTATATTGATTGATCAAGATCTAGCTCTGGATAAGTTATCTTCCCAGATACTAGACTTATTTTACATCACTGAATTTCTCTTGATTTTTATGTAATGAATGTGGATGGCAGATGATCTAGCATTTTTAAAAAACATTTTACAAAGTAATTGAACCAAATTAATCCTACCTGGAATTTAATGCACAGCGTATTCTATAATATCTGATTTTCAGGAGGTCTGCATTAATAAGTTCTTTCAAAATGCTTTTTCTCATTTTGCTGTAATTTAATTGTGTTCCCATGACTGTTGGATCCCTGTTTAGCTTCTCGGGAAATTGCCCTGCTATGTCAGAAGAGTCAAGGCAGAGATTCTTCTTTTTGTCTTCTAGTCTTAACAGTTAATCACTATCATCTAAAGAGAACAGAAAGCTGATTTTCAGATCAAAAAATCCTACGAAAAATGGATTATTTTTTTTTTCCCCTAGAATGAGTTGGGTGTATATTTTGAATCTGGGTGCCAGAAAACCCACTCCTTCATAAAACACACCTGGGTCCATCAGGTTCATCTGCTCTACTGACCTAGGCTCAGGATGCCACGCCAAAGGTTCTAAATGGCTTCTTCGGTAAAAAAAAAAGAAAAAAGCTGAGTGATAATTCTAGGCGAGGGGAGGGGGGAAATTAGTTCAGAGTGTTGCAGGATGAGCCTGTCACCGGAGTACTGATTCCCACCCGCATTGCTGGATACTCTGCAATTCTGCTGCGAACTTCTCAGCTGAGCCTGAACTCTCCCACCGCATCCCCGGCGCTCCCACCGCATTCCCGCCCGGAACATCCTCCCTTCCCGGTTCGCCCCCTGCTGGGTCTCGCCGGGGACGCCCTTTCTGGCAGGGGCGGCAGCTGGAGGGTTAAAAGTCTGCTCCGAGTTTTGTGGCTTCTTTCCAAAAGGTTTCAGTTAACACCAAAGGTCTCCTTAAAGCTCCCTCACTTTAATAGATTTTTTCCCATTGAGTTCTCACTTTATAGACTATCATTTCCTTTTCTGCAGGGGAGCTATTTTCTGGGTCACTGATCCAACCAACTTAAAAGGGATTTCATTGATTAGATTTTATTGGTGGTTACTTCAACCATAATGTCACAAGTTGCTCGTACCTGTTAACAGCTGTGAGTCTTGCTTTGGTACCCTTGTCTCCGCGCGTCTGCAAGTGAAGTCAGGTTTCTCTCTCCTGCCTTGATTGAGTGCTTGCTAATTACTGGCACATTCTTTACCCCCGTTACTACCTCAGCTGCTTTTGTCCTCTTACATTTCAGTGCCCCGGATCAGCTGCGAGTGTCGCTGATAAAATCCCCTATCTGTGACCTGTGGCACCTTATTTCCTTCACGTCTCTGTGTTTACCTCTGGTCGTTCCTGCAGTCACACAAATATCCCCACCTGAAGCACTGCACAGCAGCCAGGAGATCACCACTTTCGAGGCAAAACCGAGCAGAGTGTTTTAAAGCAGAATTTTTTATTTTTATTTTTTTTTTAAGTGAAAAATGGGGAATGGAGCAAACAAAGAGAAAGAGAGCAGGGCTTGCAGGCAGTGCACTTGCAGGCAGGATTCCTGCCTGTCAGTGCCTGCCCCATTGCCTCTCTCAGTCCCAGGGACAGACTGGGGAGCTACTTGTGTGCATGGTCCTGATCTGCTCTGGAGGATGCTCTCTAGGAAGACATAATTTAATTTTTGGGGCTTGTTTCTGAGCTTCATGACAGTGCAGGGCAGGACACCAGTGAAAGCACGAGCCGTGCTAAACAAGCAGAAGAGAAGAAACTACCTGTGCACAGCATGGAATCTATGAGCACCAGCAAGTGCAGAGTTTATCTTCCCAGATTTTAAGAAACTGATTCTTCAGAGCAACAATGGAAGTGATTTGTGACTCACTACTAGATTAATTTCCTTTCCTCTAACACAGTTGCTCTCCTGGCCAGAAAATACGCGTTCCTCCTTGTGCTAAACAAAGTGCAATGAGCTTAAAAGGAGAGATGTAATTTTCTTCCAGCTTTTTTTTTCAGAAAACATCTGACTAACAGCCCAGGAGGGTTTGCAGATTCGTGAGTACTCTCAGAAAGGGACGGGACGTCAGTGGCAGGGCTGGCACAAAACTGCATGGCTCCATTGCCAGTGCCAATGGAGCAACCCCTCTGCTTCTCCCATTTCCAGAATCCAATTCTGAAGCACTTTTGCTTCCTACATCACTGTCACGGGGAGCACTAAATGTGATCTTGCAGCATCAAGCCTTGGAAGCTGAAGTACAGAGACATTCCCTATCATTCTCTTCATGTCCCTTCACAGGACAAAAGGAAAATTAATTGAGGCTAACAGCCTACTGCTCATTCCCTTTTCCCTAGAAGACATGGCCCTTTCTCTGCACTTCATCTCCATACATCCTGTGCAGAGATTTCTCTATTTGCTCTTACACCTGCCCTGGTACATTAAAGCAATATGACCATCAATTAACAGCACACTCTATCACAATAAAGAAGCCACCCAACCTTATATAACTCTTTTTAATTGTTTTCTTACATTATAGCATTTTGCTAAACTTGTTCTGCCATAACTCACATACTTTAATTTCTCAAAGTGCTAATAATTTAATTGCTTCCTTCCTGCAGACAGAGTGCCTGAACTGCCTTCTCTCATTCAGAACATTATAAAAAGTGGCTGTCATGAATACTTAAAAGGGGTATTTTATCCACAAGACCTTATACCAAATCGCTCTCTCCAGAGTCTGTGTTGCGTTTCAGACAGCCACAAGGTGCAAGAAACCTACTCAGACACCTCCTTGCATACTGGGACTGTCTTCACTGTGGATGTGAACAGGCTGGAAAGGATCCAGAGAAGGGCCACAAAGATGATCCAAGGCCTAGAAGGCGGCCATATGAGGAGAAGAAATGGATTCCCACCTCGCTGAAACCTCCTTTCAGGCACTTGTAGGGAGCAAGAAGGTCCCCACTGAGGCTCCTTTTCTCCAGGATGAGCCCCCCCAGCTCCCTCAGGTGCTTCTCAGCTGACTTGTGCTCAGAGAGTCTTTTAGTCCCTCTTCAGAGTGACAGAGGAGTGCAAAGACTGAGACCTAAGGCTCCTCGGGCATCAGCAGTCCTGTTCCTGCCAGCTGGATGGGAAATTAGAACACCATAAAGTAAACAAATCTTACAGCAGAAAATCCCGTCGAATTTGGAGTTCAGAGCACAGCCAGGGATTGAAGTCAGATCCCAGTAACAAAGTTTTCATTATCTCTTAGCTAGTACACGTGGCATTTATAACTGAGAGTCAAACAACCATTTTTGCTGTGATAAGTATAGGCAAAATTGCAACACATGAGTGTCAGCTGACATTTAGACATTGTAATATATTTGAAGTATAAACTTCATAACAACAATCTAACCAGGAGAAATATTTCCTTCCAGTTGTCTGATAAAGCCAGATTAAAATTAACAGCCTGAATAGACTGTTACAACTTATATGGAGAAGAAACACGCTTCACAAAACTGAAAATTCAGATTAACTCACATTCTTCAGTGACTTTCTCGAAGCAGAGTAAGTTTGAATTCCAGTGATGCATTTAACCACACCTACAGTGCTTGGGGATGTGGGAGCAGTTGCTGGATGCAAACTTTCTGACAGTTCTGCATGTGTCATTCTGCTCCCACTGACATGTCAGAACTGTGTCTCAGCCAGGTTTCCTGACACAGTGGGGGGCTGCAGCCTACCAGCAGAAAGATCAAAATATGTGTTGACTGGGTACTTACACATCACAGAGACCCCTTTCCCAAGGCAGTACAGGGAACTGTCAAAAATGTACAGGTTCCATTTAGCCTTAGGGATAACTTTCCCCTTGCCTTCTTTTACTCTTGGGAACCTATTTCTCTTCCGGGAGATGACATTCCATGAAAAATTGTTGTATTATCACCAGGTCTCACCTGTCACTGATACATTTTGCAGGAAAAGTAGGACCAATAAATGTTAAATATCATCGTGGAACTTTAAAGGAGAAATTTTGGAAAAAACAAACAAACAAACAAACAAAATTAAACCCAAAACAGGCTGCACGCACACAACCCAGGAGGCAGCGCCTGGCAGGTGGAAAAGCAAAACCACTTTTTTTGGTGTGCAAATCCCAGGACTAGATTTTTTTGTTTGTTTGTTTTTTGGGGTTTTTTTTTTTATGTTCTTGTCCCTTAACATCGGGATGAGTAAAACTGATTTTAAAAAGCGCTTTGGTTATTCTTTCTCCAGTTCCACGAGGGAGATTTTTTTTTTTTTTTTCCCCAATTCTTGTTGAAGATTCCCCGGGAGGGGCTTCCTCTGAGAAGGGGCAGGCCCGCCACGTGTGCCACGGGAGTCTGAGCGTGCGGGGTGAGCGACTCCAGCGCGCACAGCCAGGCCCGGCGGAGCGCCCGTGCTGCCTCCGTGAATGAACTTCGGGAGACATTTTTTTTTTTTTTAATTATTATTTTTTTTTTTTATGAATGGGAGCTCCGCGAGGAGTGAATGGCGGAGCTCTGCGACATGATTGGTCCTCTGGGGTGAAGCTCCTCCCACTTCTCGGCGGGCGAGGGCCAGGGCGGGCCGGGATTGGCGGGCGTGTCCCGACACGGGGCTTCATTCACAAAAAAAAATCGGTGAGACAAAGGAGCGGCGAGCNTTCTGTCGCGGGACGGCGGGGCGCTCGTCCCGGCAGCGGGGCTGGAGGGCTCGGTCGCGACTCGCGTCCCAAGTTTCGGCAACTGCGGCGCGGCCACGGGCGGCGGGAGAGCCCCGGGGAGCGGCCGATCGCGGTCCTGCCGCGGCTGCGGAGCTCGGCCAGCGGGGACCCCTCCGACCCACCGCGACCAGCCCCGCTGTGCTCTCCCCAGGTGCCCGAGGAGCGCGGGTAGTGCCCGGGCAGGATGAAGGGGTACCTGGACCAGCAGGTGCCGTTCACGTTCCCGCAGGTGAGTGGCGGCCTCGCCGGGCTGGGGTTCCGCGCTGGGCTGCGCTCCGGCCGCGGACTCCGCGCTGATCTGCTCCTTCCGTAGCAGCCCCCGGGCCAGGCGGCGGCCGGCGGAGGAGCTGCGCTGGGCGCTGGGAAGATTCCCGGTGAGCCGGGAGTGCCGCCGGCGCAGGACTCGGAAGGTGAGAGGGTCTGAGGGTGGAGGGAGGGATGGGGATGGTAGAGGCGTCTGGGCAGTGACCGGGTCCTCCCCCTGCGCCTCCGTCCCCACCTCCTCGTTCCGCCGGCACCGCCGGGGCTGGAGCAGCCCGTTGTCCGTCCCCAGTGCTCCGCTGAGGATCCTTTCCCTTCTCCTGCAGAGCTCTTCCAGGACTTGAGCCAGCTCCAGGAGACCTGGCTGACTGAAGGTAGGCTCCTTCCCCTTGCTCTCTTTGGTTTTGCTCGCCTTTGAGTTGTTTGTCTTGTGAGGTTTGTCCTGCTCCTTTGCTGTGTTTGCCTGGCTCCAAACAAAAGTGGTTTTTGCAGACTTGCCAACCTCTGGCTCGAGTAAATGAAGACGCTGAATGACACCATTGTGCTGGGCATTTGGTTATGAATGGAACTTGGCTGCTGGCCCTCTTTCCTGGGTACAATTTTCGTTTCAGGCTATTTGCAACTGGTTCGATTTTATGCTATTTTGTCACTTGTCTTTGTTGTTCGCCAGAACGTCGGTATTTTCTTTAACAATAAAGTATTCTTTTAATTTGGGGAACAAAATGCTTTTTTTTTTTTTTTTTTTTTAAATAGTACTTTGTGGGGAACTTCCTGGAATTAACACAACTTTGAGTTCGGTGTCCAAATTGTTTTGCCTTTGAACTTCAAGGAAAACTTAGAATTCCAGGGAGTCCCATCAATTCTAAATGAAACTAGTTTTAAGCAGAGTGGTGAACTTACTCAATTCCAGTACTATGGATGATCCATTTTCTAGAAAATTCAAAACATATCCTCGAGTACAGACTCTTGATAAATACAGAGGTACTTATTGTGATCAAGGTACTTAAAAATATTTAACAATAATAATATAAAACTATGCGTGGCACTTTGAGCAGGGTTATTTCCCCTAATTTGACTACGAATTACAAACAGTTCCTTTTTTAAGCCTCCAAAAACGTATTTGCCAACTAAGTACGATTATCAAGGAAAAAAAAAAAATCAAATGTTTTATGGTCATTTTGAACTGAAATGAGATTACATTGATCAGACGGTGTTTCAGGAGTGTGAGTACTGTAAGGATGCAATAGGAATTACCTGGAGGCTGTTCCAGTATTGAAACATGCAAATAACTTAACTCAGAGCAGAAAAATAGGTATTAATTGTAATGTAATAAATGTAATAGATCTGCTGAACGTCCACACACCCTCAAGAAAGGTTTCTTTTAAATCCTGGAAGAACTTGAGCTGCCCATAAGAGAAGTTTGCTTCGAGATATCTTTGTGATAGACTTTCAATTTTAGATTTTTCTCATGTCTGATAGTATTTTTAGCTCACTAACCTCAAGAATTTACGTAGGATCTCCTACAGTATGTTTGTCAATAGCAGAGTGTTTGTAGGATGAATCTTTAGGTACCGTGGGGTGAAGGAAAGGTCACATATGGGCTGGTGGCACTGTAGAGAAAGAGGTGATCTGCTTTTATAAAGGATTAGTGAAGGATAACGCAGAACCTATTGAATGGGCTTAGAATATAGGCAGAGATTTTTTAAAAATTTATTTATTTTGCATAGCTCATGGCATGTAGTCAGAGTCCAAGTGAAATCCTGGAGAAATTCAATGCGTGCTTTAATATTCTAGCTTATGATTTCAGACCACTTATTGGGGAACTGGTTTCTCCCATGGCGACTCCTGTTTCCAGATTTTAACAAGAAAAGTGACTCTCTGAAGCAAACTATCCTCTGTTTTTCTGTACTCACCTGAATGTCAAAATATTTTCCTGAAAGGTGAAAATATTTTTATTAATGCCTGGTGCATGTCTCCATGTTAGCATTTGTTCATGAGACGAAAGCAATAGATCATTTTAGAGTACCTTCCTAAACAATGCAGAAGAAAAAGCAAAAATATGAAATATGTTATTTATTCTCTCCCACATTTAGTTAAAAAATTTAGCTGCTGGGTTTTTTTGTTGGTTTTTTTTTTGTTTTGTTTTGGTTTGGTTTGGGTTTTTTTTGGTTTTTTTTTGCAGTTCTTGGTGTTTTCTATTGTTTATTTTGAAATAAAAGAGAAACAAACCTAGGAAGGAAGAAAACTGGAAATAAGCAATCAGCCTAGAAGGTTAATGAATTTAAACCACATATACATCTGTGTATGAGTGCATATGTGTCACTATATATATATTTGTGTGATTTCAGTCATAGGGATATCTCTTTTTCTATCTTTTCAGAATATTTTTAATAGTGTCAATTAACAGCTGATTTCTCATTTTCACAGAATAATTCTGCATATTGATGACTCCCAAAAGAAACACATGCTGAAAAATCCTAGGCCTTGTTACTAAAAATCTAAAGTTTTCCTCTGCACCATTTCTAAGAGAATCTGGTGGGCTGCACTGGTGTGAAGCTGGCAGTTGCTAACGGTGTGGAAGTAGTTTCAAGCCAAATAATTTATAAAAGTGCTTTAGCATTCAGAGAAAGAAAAAAAAAAAAAACAACCTTCCATGAAGAAAAGTGGCAGAGGCAGGGCCTCGTGCTGGCTGCGAGGTGGAGATCCACATCTCTGGGTGTCCTTGTGCTCTGGCTCCTGAAAGCAGGGTGGGAAATGGGGGACCTGTGTCGATGCCTGAGTGACTGCAACAAGGCTGGTGTCGGGCTTTAGATGTCTGATTAATTATCCCAGTTCTTTTAAGTATAGGTGCTGGTTTGGGAAGAACAAGAAAATCCCCTGTCTGTATTGCAGCCGTATGGAGTAGATAATGAATATAAAAATTGAAATTTTCTTCTGGCAACTTTCACTTTAGCCTTCTGGTACAGGTCTGTAGCTGTCTGCAAACATCACTGCCCAGCAGTGAGGCTGTGTGCTCTCATTTCAGCCTTGCCCTTCATTTCACATCTCCTCTGTGGCCTATTGCTTTCAGCGTGTAATTCTCTTAATGAGATCCTCAGTGATGCCACAGAGCCTCAGAGACACAGGCTGCAGAATCCAAACTCGGCTCATACAGCGTGATCCCAGCCACTTCTTCTATTTCCACGTTGCTTTTTTAGAGATAATTCATAGAATGAATTTTCTAGGTGTTTTTTTTTTTTTCCCCTCTGTTCCCCACCTTTTATTGTTTATAGTTCCAGTTTGTTGTCATACAGGTCGGTGTGAAGAGCTTGGCTGGTTCCATTTTGATTCACTGCCTGTTAGTGTAGTGTTTATTTTTGGCATGTCTTGTCTGGGTTAGCTTCAAGTGACTGAGATTAGTGGGCTTCCATTCCTTATGTCCCTTAACTTTGACTGTATCACCTTTGCTTTGGAGCTGAGGGAGGGCAATCTGTTGTCCACTCTGCAATAACAGAAATTGTAGGTTTGTCTGTTATATCCTGGCAGCAACATTTCTTTCAGCAATAGAGAGAGACTTTGTCAAACAACAATCTGCTGCAAGCCCTCCCTTCCCTGCACTAAAACGGGTGTAAAAGTAATTGTTAGAAGTAAGTAATAAAATATTCTAACACAGTATGTGCTGTGGTTTAAGGTTCTCCCCGCAGTTTCTCCCAGGACACACCACTATTCATCAACCCCAAAGGGAAACTATCTTTAGTCACTAAAGTCATACCAGCAGAAAGCTCAGATCTTTCCTGCATAGACTTATTTCTGCTGTACTGTTAATTATACTGTACAAAGTGCCAAAACTAATTCTTTGTCCCCTTTCTCCCTCCCTCCCTCTCTCTCTCTCTCTCTGTCTCTCCTGACAGCTCAGGTTCCAGACAGTGATGAGCAGTTTGTGCCTGACTTTCATTCAGAAAACTGTAAGTAGCATGGGGAAGATCACATGTCTCAGGGGAGAAGGGCAAACTCAAACTTTGGTGCCTTTCCTGTGCTGATACCTCTCCTCTCTGTCCAGGGCAGTTTCCCCCATGAAAACTGAAATGAAACACTTTTACTCGTTGCTCTTGTTTACCTCCTTTCCCTGGACTTGGCCCTGCAGCACAACTGGGCTTGGTCTCTGAGTCATGTATCTTATTTCTTCCTCTTTTTGACCTGGAACTGAGGATGGTCCCATGTTTCACCCTGAGTGAATTCATGAGTCAGTTGTAATGTAATAGCCTGTTCCAGCTATTAGGGTCTGGAAAGCGTTGGCTGCTCCTAACACATCCAGCTTCTTGAAATTTCCATGGAGGTCGGTGTACTGGAGAGAGCAATTTTCCCCCCCCCCCCCCCCNCCCCCCCCGAGACTCAGCTGACCAAATCCACATTTTTAGATGGATTGTATATATCTGTTTGCTCCACACGTTGAAAAGGGTTGCTACAGGCAGGGAAATGGGTGCTCCACACACAGAAAGACTCCTGTCTCTTCTGGCCCTTCCCTGGGCCTGGAGTGTTTGTGCAGATGTTGGAGTGTCATGCTCAGAACACTGAATCCATGCCAGGTGTGGAGAAGACCACTGGGTCAGCACTTTCATCCCTCTCTCAGTGTGGACAGTGCCCAGAACTGTTTGTGAACAGATCCCTCTGCTCTGACTGATGGCAGCCACAGGATCAACCACAGGAGCCAGTTGTGTCTGTGGAGCAGCAGGAGCCAGAAACAACAGGAGGCTCTGTGATCTTACGGATTTATGCAATATAAATAGTAACATTCTCCCACAGAAAGCCTTAAACTTTTGTAGTCACCGTGTCTACAAAAACCTTACATTTGTTTTCCTGTAGGACAAACTGTGCTATCAGGACATCTCCGGTGTTAGTGTATTATAGTTTAATGCAATGCTACATGGTAATACTACTACTCACAAGACATGCTTCCCAGGTGCAGCAAAGAAAGAAAGAGCACTTTGCAGGATGCAAATCAAAACTTTGCTTTTATGTCTTGAAAAGTAATGTGCAGGCTACACCTTATGGCATAACAGAAAATGTCTGTCCCAGCCCTGAATAGCTTAGGAAACACCCGCTCTGAATCCTTTTCAAAGTGCTCTGGATTATCATAGAGCATGTCAACACTACCTTAGATTTGCTCTTTTAAGGCTGATGTATCATACAAACTTCGCCAAATCCAGGGCAGCGCTCGGGGAAGTCCAGTAAGCAGCTGTGCATGTTGGTATTTTGTTTCTTTCAGAGCCACCTGAACAAGGACAAGGTGGTGGCATCTCCACTGACCTTTCACTGGCGGATAATCATAGCCCTCCATAAAGAAGAAAAGTGTCAACTTGATCTTTCCTTTCCCTCCCGCAGTAGCTTTTCACAGTCCTCCTGCTCAGATTAAAAAGGAGCCGCAGAGCCCCTCAGAACCCACGCTGTCCTGCAGCCACGAGCAGCCGTTCCAGCACCACAGTGAGCAGTGCCTTTACACCAGGTGATGTGGCTTACCTAGGGGAGAGGCAGGAGCTGTCCTGAAACAAAGTGCTACTGTATTATCTAATAATGGAGTGTATGACAACAGCCCTGCCTGTGTACCAAGTCCAGAACGGTGGGTGGGTCAGCTCAGACTGCCAGTTGCTGCTCCAGGCAGCTCAGATCTGAGCAGAGTAGGTCTGGGCTTACCTCCTTTTATTTCTCCCTGTGCTGTTCCTCATCTGTCTTCATGCTGAGCGTAATCTTGACATGCACCACATGCCTCTCCCCCTTGCTTTCCAAAATCTGTCCCACACCTGACACCCCTGCCCATAGCGCCAAGCCTTTGCCTGAGCTATAGTGTGGCCTCTTCAGCACAGACACCTTCCCTGGCTTTCTGCTTGAAGGGTTGTTGCTGTTGTGTGTGGGGTCAACTAACAATCAGAGAGCAGGGTGTTTGTGCTGGGAGTTTGTCAGCCTAGCTGGCTGCACAGAGGGACAGCGTGTTTGCCTTTGCTATATTGCACTCCCAGGTGCTGCCACGAGTCCTTCTAGGAGAACTGTAATGCTCCAATATCTGTTTGACTGTTCCAGTGCCTATGATCAACCCAGACGAGTTGGAATCAAGTCCCCCAGCCCAGGAATCCTGACCCAGTCACCACTCCAACAGTTCCCTAGACAGGACAGGAGCTTCCCGACCCCCGTGGGGCCACCCCACTCCACATCCAGCTGTGGATACCTCAATGAAAACGGGTGAGTTACTGCCAGGAGGAGGCAGCCACTGGCGAGAAGGATTGCCCTCCTTGGTGATTCAGGGAGGAAGGGCTGCAGCATCCAGATGTAAGTGCTCTGTTTACCGCAAGCACAGGATCCCCTCCCATGGGATCCACTGCTGCTGCCTAGGGTTTGAGGTCCATAACCTTAACCCTGCTAGATTCTGTGAATGATGGGCTGTATAGCAGCTACCCTTGGAAACATCCTTCACTGGGGTCCTTTCCTTGCCCCAGCTGTGAGGGAGCTCCTACAGCCCAAGCAAGAGGCTGAGGAAGTTTCTGTCACTCAACCAGCCCTCCATCAGGGCTGAAACCACGTGGCCAAGAAAGCAGCCACCTCATGTCCTCTCCCTTCTTCTAGCTCTGCGTATCAGCCACCTGTGGAGATGTGCCATTCTTTCCCCTCCTCCCAAGGCATGGCCCAGGAAGACCCCATTGCCTACCAGTGCCAGATGTCCAAGCCCTGCCTCCAGTACCCTCACCAGGGCTTCAAACAGGAGCACCATGACCCACGATATGAGCAGGAAAGCCAGGCAGGCAGCAGCAGCAGCCAGTACCCAGCAGCTGTGGTGGTTAAGCAGGAGCAGGTGGACTACACGTATGACTCAGGTAGGCAGAGCAAGCTCTTTCTGACCTCCTAAATCAGGCATCAGTGGGAGTGAGCAACTCCTGGGCGAACATCCATCACTGGTGGTCTTTGGGCTTTGAAATAGCCCTTCAGGAGCATGTGTGGCCTGGGAAACTGGCCTGGGCAACCGGCTACGTAGTAGGGAACTTAAACAGCTCTATCTGTTCACTGCGTCCAAGATAAAGCTGGGACATTCACCTTCCATGGGAAAGATCTTCTGGCAGAAAGTTCAAAGCTTTAGTAAGATAGGAGGTAGAAGGTGATGTTAAATTCATTCAAAAGATTAAAGTATGCTTTTTTTTTTTTTCCAAGGGACTAAGTAGCCAATGGGGAGACCCGCAGCATTCACAATTAGCCCACTCACAGAGATTAAGAAAAGGGTGTTTCCAGTTTCACAGGGAGTTTTCGTCTTCAGGGGGATGTGTGATGTGCTCTGGTAGATTGTAGAAAGGAAGTGAGGTCAGCTGTGAAGAAATCATACTGAAAACATTCTGTAAATGGCAGAAGAAAGGAAGGAATCAAATACGTTGGACCTTGGACAGAAAAACTGTCTTGGATCCCTTCTGGTTTCCTGGTATTTTAATGGACATCTTGAGCTGCTTCATTTAGCAGAAATAAATACATAAATAAAAAGCTCCTGTGAGGGTATAAAAACCACCACTGTGGTGAGGCTGATATCACACTTTCACTGGGTAGTTTTGTGCAGACAGGGGAAGAAAATGCCAACCCAGAAGAACGCTTTTTGTGAGAGTAGTTTATGATTGTAATAAGAGCCACTCTGCCAGCTCGGAGTACTCTTCCCTTAGCATCAGCAAAATATCTGCTGAAAGCAATGGCTGTACACAGGAGTGTGAGGGAAACATAAGATAAATCTTTCCAAAGCTCCCAGTTACAGCTTCCGTTTCAGCTGCGGATGGAAAATAGATTTGATTCAGAAAACACGAGATACAGAAGACACAAATTGCAGCATGCAGGCAGCAATATACACTACGGAGATCAAGGAAAGACCTTCTGCTTGTTTTTAAACTCAGGCTATTTTTTTCTTTTTGTTTTCTCAACTGTTTATGAGAATGCCCATCATGATGTGAAAAAGCCGCGGAGACTCGAGACATCTGAAATGACATTTGTGAGACGCTGTCTGCAGGAGCATTCAGATGCCGCTGCTCTCTGTTTAGATTGTCATACATACATACCCCTTGAGAAATGTAATGCCTTCTTACCTGGGAAAACAGCAGCAGAACATGCGGTTATCTTAAACTAAGATGAGGGAGAGGTGTTATTCAAACTTAGCCTGTTGTCCAAGATTTTGAATGAGGAGTGGTGTAGGGGTGACAGGCTAGCTATCCTGGCTGCTCTGAAGGATGTTGTGTGATAGTGCCACAAAAACTTACTGCTGTAATGCATGACTGGAAAGATGATGCAGATGAAGCTGTAGTTATCTTTCTGACACTAACCCTTTAGGAGGGCCCTAAGAGGATGTTGGTTAGACAGCTGCACTCACCTGTCCACCTCTGGACAGCAAGATCTCTCTGCCACCTGTGTTTTTTAAATAAATGGGTTTGTTAATCGTTCTGTAGATGTTCCTGACTGTGCTTCCATGTACCTAAATGTTGAGAGTTATCCAAGCCATTCGAACACAGAAGACACATTAGGTAAGAAAATCAGTGACTGTCTTCTTTCCCCTGCATGGAATTGCCCTCTGGTACTGCCCTGGCTGGCTGTGACTGCTGGTTTTGCTTTCTCTTTCAGGCTGCAGCTACAACAAGCAGATGAGGTCCTTCACTGATGATGTCTGCGTTGTTCCAGAGAAATGTGAAGGTTGGAGAATGGCTCACAGTTTGGGTGTAAGATAGGGTTACCCAGCATCTTTGCTGGCCACTTGACCAGCGCCCACGTAGTTCATTACACTATGTTCTTGCAGGTGTGTTAGCTGTGGTTCATATTCAGCTTGTCAGCATTCCAGTTCCCTTGGGCTTTCTCAGCAGCAACAGGCCTTCTGGCATTAAGTAGCTTAATTGTGAGGTTCATCAGAGCTGCTTTTGCTTTTTGCTTGTGAATTGGCCGCTCTGTTTCACGTGAACTGAAATATTCCAGGCAACAGTAAATGTGCCCTTTTTTTTTGTTTGTTTGTTTTTTCCCCCGATGGTTTTTGCACTGCCATCCTTAGAAACATCTTGCTTGTTCTCAGCAGGAGACATCAAGCAAGAAGCTGCAGGGTACCGGGAAGGACCTCCATACCAAAGACGAGGATCTCTCCAGCTCTGGCAATTTCTTGTGGCTCTGTTGGATGACCCGACCAATTCCCACTTCATTGCCTGGACTGGTAGAGGGATGGAATTCAAGCTCATTGAGCCAGAAGAGGTGAAACAATGGAGTTTCTCTAGAGGCTGAGGGGGAGCAGCCACTGTTTCTGGGGCTGCAAATTCCCAAGTGGCTCTTCCTCTTTCCTGTGAAGCTTCTGCCTGCCAGTGGTACTCTCTAGACCCTGCAGCAAGTCAAGGTTTTTAGAAGAGGTCAAAAACACTTGGGTGACAAATATCAGGTTTAAGGAAGGCTGCTTGTATGCAAGTTTAGACTCTCAGCTATGCAGTGAGTCAAACTGTCCGCTGCCTTCACTTCCCTAGATACTTGAATCTCAAGCTTGCAGTGACCTGTGCTGTCTTACCTTGCTCCACGCTCGAGTCTGGCATTGAGGTTTGGAGTTTTGAACCCTACTGGTTGCAGAAGTCCTCATAAGCATCTGAAAGAAAATATGTCCTAGTCTATATCAAAAATGACATTACCAAGGTGTAATTTGTGATGCTGCCACGTTCCAAAAAACACAGTGATGCCTGACAGTATCCGGGAGATGAGTCTATAATATCTGTTCCCATCTTGTTTCAATTAGAGCTGCATTTAGCACTGTTCTTGCTATATATCAACTTTTTTATAGGCACTTTCAGTGCAGATGAATTGTTTCGGTGGGTTGACATAGGCTTACAACGGATTTCTAAGACTCACAGACAAAGCTGAAAATCATGTAGGAATAGGAAGGCACATGGCTCTTCTGTTGTGTTCCTTCATACTTTGGCTCCTGACAAACAGGGGACCCTTGAAGATTAAGTGTAGCATGGGATGAAGCAGCTCTTTAGCATCCTCAGACTTCCAGAGTATTGGAGAGTGAGGAGAAGTGATGACAGCAAACAAGCCCTGTAAGGGTCAAGGAGAATTTCTCTGTGACCCAGAGTGCTTCAGCTTGAGTTCTACTCTTCTTGTTTTAAAGCTGCTAAATTGTTGATGAGTCTATTATTTAAACATTTGTATGCGTTGTGGCATCGCCCCTCAAAAGAGAACCAGCTGGATAATGTTTTTTCGCCCTTGGGTTGGGTTCACAGACATTTCCACCCTTTGATGCTTTGTTCTGCAGGTGGCCAGGCTGTGGGGCATCCAAAAGAACCGTCCAGCCATGAACTATGACAAGCTGAGCCGATCCCTTCGCTACTATTATGAAAAAGGCATCATGCAGAAGGTCAGTTTGCAAAGCAGGAGGAGAGTATGACTTTAAGTGATGCTTCTCTTGTTTGAGACAGGTTCTTGAGCTAGCCAGGCATCCCAAGCTTTCTCTCCCCACAATCTCTCTTTAGAGCTGTTAAACAGGGAAGCTGGGGAGGAGCTGAATTTAGGCAATGTACGAGAAATAAAACAAAGGGGAATTGTGATTTCTTTTTCTGTGTAGGTCTGCAGTCAGGAAAGCTGGAAATTATGCAGCTGAAAGGAGACATAATCAGTCTGGACTTGCTTTTGTGAGAGAAAGGCTGCCCGAGGCTTTGTCCTATGTAGTAAGGATGGTCTATGCCAGATCTAGGCCACCAAAGAGATAAGTGGGAGTGAAACTATCACAGTACAGACTGCTCAGGGAACTGCTGAGGCTGTTGTTACCTGGACAAAGAGTCAGCTGGCAGCATCCCATTTCCCAGGAGCTGTTCCCAGGGAGATCAGGGCGGCAGGAAGACAGCACAAGGAGACGTTCACAACTCTGAGGCGGCTCAGACGTTTTTGCAAGCCTTTCCAGGCATTGAGGAGCATTGCCCAGTGCTGCCTGTGGGCCTGCAGCATCCACCTCACCCCATCTCTTCCCTGCAGGTGGCTGGGGAGCGCTACGTGTACAAGTTTGTGTGTGAGCCCGAAGCCTTGTTCTCCCTGGCCTTCCCCGACAACCAGCGGCCGACGCTGAAGGCAGAGTTCGAGCGGCAGATCAGTGAGGAGGACACGGTGCCCCTTTCTCACCTGGATGAAAATGCCACGTACCTGCCAGACTTTGGGAGCTTCCCTCCACAGCTTTACAGCAAAGGCTACACGTACTAGCAGTGGTGGCAGCACAGTGCTGTGTATACACGTTCTATACATGGCTGTGTGTAGGAGATAGCTGGTTAGTATTCAACTGGTATCAGCATTTTTTCCAGGCCAGCACTAAGCTACGAATACCTGCGTTGGTCAGGACAAGTGTTCAGGTACACATGTGGATAGTCACCTCTCAGCACACAGGGCTCTTGTGTGCTTGTGATAAGACCCCATCTGTGCGTCAGGACAGGACACGTTCTTAGCCATGCAGACATCTTCCAAGCAGTGGAGCTACAGCTCCAGCAGCACGTCGGGTAACTGGTACCTCCAGCCAGATCAAACACGCCTGGTGCAGTCCCTCTCGTTGGAGAGGGAGGGGATGCTGTCCCACTGGGGTTTTTTTCAGATATGAGAATGCTACAAGGCTGCTGCTGACTCTATTCCTGCCGTACCTGTACTGAACCTCTGCGTAACCTGCCCTCAGCACTCACCACAGGGACTCACCTCTGAAAGGCCAGTCTTGCCTTTCCAGGATGGCTGCAGGATAGTGGTCACAGACCTTATGCCTCCCTGGGGGAATACTTGTTTTGAATGGGGATGCTCCTGCTCATTCTAGGACTTTCTGGTATTCAGGCACTCCGAGCAGGGTAGCTGAAGCACTGGCCAGGATCAGAGCAGTGCTGGAGTACACGACACACCAGCATTTCAGGGAAGTAGAGAGGTGCCTGATTGCATTGGTCTGGGACACAGGTCAAAGCCAATGGCATGTTCAGTTAGAGGGATTGTGGGAAGCAGCAAGGCCTGAGACACCAGCTCAGCATAGAGTTACAGCTTTTCCCAACTGAACAGCTTCTTCAACAAACATCCTCAGGATCCTTCCAGACCTGTCAGGCTCTTGAGTGTGCCCATCCTGGGCTTGGCCAGAAAATCATCTGAGGCAAGAAAAGAACCTGGTAGAGGTGTGATAAAAATGCTGTACAAAGTAACCTAAACCATACATAGATCTTAATACTGGAATTCAGTCCTTAACTCCACAAATCTTTGCATGTTTGAGGGAAATCCTGGTATGTTGAAAAGGCAGTTCCCTCTGCAGCCCCATGCAGCGACCGACAGGTTTTCCACAACAGTGAATATTTATAATGAGAACCACATCCTTTATTGAGAGATGTCCTTAATTAGCAGCTCCAACCACATTCCCAGTTAGACAAGGAGCAGTACAGTGTACCCATACAGAAAAAGCCCGTTTCCTACTGCTTCATAATGATTTTTCAGCTGCTGGATACAGAGCATTGCCAATCCCACCAGCATGGTAGCCGGTAGAGAAAATTCTGCATATTGACTGAAAGCCTGATTTCCCCCACTGACTCTCCCCTGCATGGCTAATGCCAACCCTCCCAGCCTTGTCCCCGAGCAAGAGAGCCATGAAAGGCAGCATTTCCTGCCTGAGGAGAGGCCAGATGCTCAGAGCAGCTCTGTGCACTCCAGAGACTTGGTATTCTGGCAGTTCCTGGCCCTCCTGCCGTGCCCTGTGCCCACCCAGCATCCCAGAAGTGAGGGTGAAGAGGAACCCTTGGATATAAGCTGCCTTTACTATTTATGAGTGTAAAAATACTATAATTAATAAATTGGTCTACATCTTTGCCCAGTGCAACTTCATTGAGCCCCTGACTGGTCCTCCCTTACCTCCTGAGCTTGCTTTGCCCAGCTCCTTGGCACCAGCTTGCACCTTCGGGCAGCTGATCCAGAGGGCTCAGGGATGCATGTTTACTTCTGAATCTTGATGGGAGTTCATGAAATGAACACTTTGCTTCCCTTGACATGCTCACAACCAGGCCTGAAAGATCACAGTGAAATATGTAACCTCCAGCTGCACCTGGTGTCAGGGGAACAGTTCTCTGCAGCTGCAGAGAACAACGCCCACGCTCCACACTGACAGTACACTGGCCCCTGAGCCAAGCTCCACGGTTTTAATCAGCTTTTCCCTGAACTTCAGCTCTGTCTCATGCAGCAGCACCTCCCAGGGAAGTGAGCATGGGCTACGTGCAGAGCTGGGAGGAGGAGCAGGGCAGTGCAGGGCACACAGCGAGGAGTGTGGCACCCTGTCCCTGGGGCAGAGCCAACCGCCCTGCCAGGACACAGCCACCGATGTGGGCCTCTCCCTACAGAGAGAACAGGAGCTGCCCTGAGGTGGAGGAACACGTTCACAACTGCACCCAAGAGGGTGAGGTACCTTCAAGGGAAGTATTTGTGCCTTCTGGAGGCTGCACCCTGCAGCAGCACTGTTTCTAACAAAGGAGACTGGCAGCTTGCTTTACTTTGCTATCTCCATCTGCAGGATTCCCATGGATTTTACATTTACCCAGTATTCTCTGGGCTACCCTCTGCCCAACACATCTGGAATGGGAATTCAGGGAGCTAGTTCACATTTGGATGATATTTTAGCTCCGCGTTTCACTCGGGTTTGTACTGTCAGGGCAACAGATCAATGGCTGCCGAGGAGTGCTGGGAATCAGCAAGATCAGGTTCTCAGCATCGAGGGGCAGTGACCTCCAAAGGGCAGAGATTTGTAACAACCAGATCAGAGAGCTGGGAGTCAATAAACACACCCTGCATTTCCAGTTTAGTTAGACTGAGAGGCAGCTGATACGGGAAGGATGGTGGAGGTAAGAGAGAAGTCATAATTTTCTCCTGATGGTCCTGAAAATTACCAGGAGCTTCCAGAAGGAAGATAAGCAGCGCCCACACAACCCTATAAAATAATCCCATGGAGGTTTCCATAAGCCAGGGACTGAGAAAGAATTTATGCTACGTGTCTTTTAAATCCCTCCAGGGACAGTGACTTCAACAAACATCCTCAGGATCTTTCCAGACCTGTCAGGCTCTTGAGTGTGCCCATCCTGGGCTTGGCCAGAAAATCATCTGAGGCAAGAAAAGAACCTGGTAGAGGTGTGATAAAAATGCTGTACAAAGTAACCTAAACCATACATAGATCTTAATGCTGAAATTCAGTATTTTGTCTTTTAAATCCCCCCGGGTTCAGTGACTTCACCACTGCCCTGGGCAGCCTGTACCAATGCCTCACAACCCTTCCAGTGAAGAATTCTTTCCTAACATCCAGCCAAAACCTCCTCTGGCACAACTTGAGGCCATTTCCTTTTGTGCTACCACTGGGTGCCTGGGAGAAGAGGTCAACCCCCATCTGGCTCTAACCTGTCAGGGATTTGTAGAGAGCGAGAAGGTCCCCCCTGAGCCTCCTTTTCTCCAGGCTGAGCCCCCCCACACCTGCCCCTCATCAGACTTGTGCTCCAGGCCGTTCCCCAGCTCCATTGCCCCTCTCTGGACACACTCCAGCACCTCAGTGTTCTTCCTGCACTGAGGGGTCCAGAACTGGACGCAGGATTTGAGACGTGGCCTCAACCAGTGCCCAACACAATTTCTGGTGTAGCTGTGAACTCTTCAGACAGAGCTGCTGCACAAACAGAGCAGTCACTGCTTGCTCAGGGGCTCTGCTCAGGAGGTGAATAACCATTCTCCCGGCCCTAAGGACAGCAAGAGGTGAGAAAGCAAAGCAGGAGATAGGAAAGTGTCTAAGGGGAGCTAATTAGCTGAAATAGCTTGTGGCATCTCAGTTCTCACTGAGCTGCTGCTTTATGGCACCTGTTTCCATCTCCCTGAATCAGCTTCAAGCATGTTTTGGAGGCACTCCCATTCCTGTCCTTTTTGCTTTGACTCAGAGTTCAAACTTAGAGTTTGTGATTTTCTTTAACTTCATGAAGATGTAGTATCAGAGGAAAGCTCAGAACATTTAACAACATCCCTGCCCACCTTTGTACAGATAGAGATTTCCAATAAAGCTACTTTTCAATGTGAAATATTCTTCAGTTTTACTTTGTAAAAACAACCGGCCAACCTAATTCTCCTCGATTCAGCAACAATTTTAGCAAATGTCCCAGCTTTGGGGAAAAAAATTAAGAGTTTCTGGAGCTATGGAGTCAAATAAGTTTCATCTGCTAGCAAAGAAAAAATAATTTACAGGTAGCTTTGGCATGACATAGCACACACTGGGCAGTCAACTTCTTTTTGAACAAGAAACTTATGCAACTTCTACAGACGCTTTACCTGTAAGAGCACATTCTATTAAAAAAACCCAGCAGTGGTGATGTCAACATTCTAAGTGAAAATAAAACACATGACACACCCTATAGGAAGTCTAAACACCTGGAACCACTTCTCAGGTAGAGCCACACTGCAGAGGCGATGTGCTAATTACTACTCCCTGACATACCAGCCCTCAGCACCCAGGGGATGGGGATGAAGGACAAGACTTGCAATCTGACCTGTGCCATTGTCCAAATATAACTGACATTCTAGCCGGATCTCTAGGGGGTTTTTCCTGCCTTATCCCAAAGCCACAGATCCTAAGTATCTCACCACTGATGGGCTGATTAAAAGACAAGTAGTTACACAATGAACAGAAAAAATGCATTAAATAGGAAAAATGGAAAACAAGTAGCTCCCAAAAAGCAGCCACCGTCCAAGAGCGTAAGTAGAAACAAATTCCTTTTAGCAGAGTAAAGAAACAAACTATTCCAGCCTCTGTGTGCCTGGTGACTCCAAAAACGGGTTGGTGAACAGCCACTTTTTAATCACTACTTCTTTTTTTGTTGCTCAGCTGAGTGCCCAGACTTCCAAGTGTTAGGTTTTGTCCATTAAGTGGCGAATGACCAATGAAGTGCTCCAAGACCCACTTCTGAGAGGCTGGCAACGTCCTGCGGAGCTGTAGCACATCTGTGCCACAGCTGGGGCACTCCCTGGGCTCATTACCTGTTCGGGGCACAGGTGAGCTTCACGGGAACATCTCGTCCTCCAGGACACTGGCAACGATGAAAAAGTCACAGTCCCACAAAGGAAAAACCAGCGAAGAGTCCGGGAGGGAACTGAGCTCATCGCCGCCGGAACGCACGCGATATCCTCCAAGCATTGGGCTCCTCGTAGCGGTTGTACAACGGCTCCAGACGCTGCTGCTTCTTCTGCTTGCTCAGCTTGGTCGGGTCAGAAACCTTGAAGAAAGCTGGTGCAAATTCCACCAGCCAGCGAGGATCGATGGTTGTCACTTCCCGCATGTATTCCTTGGTGGTCAGCACCAGCTCGTGATACACCACCCTGGGAGAAGGGACAGCGACTCTGAAAATCGGTTTTTCCAAACCAGAAGCAACAAGACAACAGCTGGAGTTCTAAGCTTGCTCCTTTATCTCCTTCAGCATAAGGCTCCTTACAAGCTCCAATGCAGGTTCCAAAAGAATCATCCAGAAGAGCTACCCCTATTTTCCCTCTCCTACTTCACAACCGCTCTTCAGCATAGAATTCCTTCATTCCATTTCAAACAAGCCTTTTTCCCCTCTTCAACACTCAGTGTTCTAAACTCAATTTCACAATACAGAAATACATGGAACTGCAGATTTCAGGCCTGGCCTTGGCTCCAAAAGTCAGCCTCATCTCTACACAGGCACTAAGTTTAGCAGCAGAAAGAGCCAAAGGTAGACTTGAAACTGTTCTCACTCTGCTCATTGCTGAGAAATCAGCAACCTCTGCTCAGATCTGTACTCCACAAACAGTGAGTGCCCACTGCAACTTTCTCTGTTATAAAGTCTGAAAAGATTTCCTTACCATTCTGGCTGCCTGTTGAAGAGAGCACTGGATGGGTGGATATAGACTACTTGTTGGTCAATGAGTGTCCTATAACCTTCCTGGGGATCCTTCTTCGCTGCATTCCGGAAGAAGCCACTACAGATGGCCTTCTGGACCCGAACTGTTGCCTTCCCACAGGATACCACATCCAGCTTGTGCCTGCCAGCCAAGAGTCAAGAGAGCAAAAAGTCAGGGCTCTCCAGATTTGGGTGCAGCTACCAACACTGGGTTACCAAAATTTTACTGTAACGTAGGAACAATGAGAAACAAAGTCACTATTTGTCCTCCTTGACGTGCTCACCTGTCCATAATGCCCAACATCTGCTTGCGAATGTCCTGTGCCCTGCGTAAGGATCGGGCCTGGATAAAATTTTCGTAGCACCAGGGATTTGAAAACTTGTTATTCTTCCATGAATTGTACACAGCCAACAGGGTGAGGTGGTCACCTTCTGTCTGATGGAACTTGGCTTTCTTTTGATCAGCAAGTGCTTGTTTATCCTAACACATAAAACACGCATGAATCAGACATCTACGTTGTAGAGACAATCCTTGTGCAACACAAATGTCATCGGGCCCTTGTCACTCATACCATGACATCTACATCTACCAACAGATGATACAGAATGCTGAGTGGTGAGTGACTAAGGACCAAGTGATGAAAATCTAAAGGTCACTGGGACCGGTCTAAGTCAAAATGATGCCTTTATGAAAGGAAAGCCGAGAACTACCCTTGTCAAAGAGAGAGACCTCATTCAGATTCTCCCATGGCTGACAAGGACCTGACCATAAAAGATGAACAATTTTTTAATATTTTCTTTTTACTGAAACGTTTTATTCAACTTCAGTACCTATTTTTGAAAGGACATTTCAGAGTAAATGGCTCATTTATACTGCAGGAAGTATATACACACGTTGAAGTAGCTAGTTTTTTTACTGCTCTAGAAATAACTTCAGTTACTCATCAAGAAACGTGCTGCAGCAGTAGCTTTGAGCCTGCTGACCCACACACCTCTCCCATTTCTCCCATCTGTAAATAAAACATTAATCAAAACACTGTAGCTACACGGATCAAAACTGGAGTTAACAGACTACACTGCAGGTGGCCACCACAAGGAAGAAATAATGGGTTCAAGAGGAGCCTGCTGCTGCTGAATCCCACCACAGCAGAGCCCTGAGGCAGTCACACCAAACCCACTGGGACTGTAACACTGCTGCCTCTTGGCTCAGTGCCTCACCTTTGGCCTGTAAAACACGTTCTGCACAGACAGCATGGAGACTATCGTCAGCATCTCCTCGCTGCATCCCAGATGGACAGACATGATCAACATCTTACACAGCATAGGCTCCAAGGGGAATTCTGCCATCTGCAAGAAAGATGTTTTCAGGGGCACTTCATGGAAAACCCTCGAGTCTTCTCAGTGCAAAAGAAAGCAATGCCTTTTCTTGCATACTTACTTTCCAAAGCAGTGTGCTTGACCCAGAATAACTTTGAAGCATGAAGCAAATTATGTGCTTGTATTTACTATCACAAGAATATCCCAATGCTTACAGGAAATCTTTAGACATTAATAAAAGTAACCTCACGAATAAGGAGTAATAATAGTTGCCCCTTAAAAAGCAGAAGGTACGTAATTGTGGTAAATGAAAAGCTACCAACAAAACACAAGAGAATAACAGGAAAAGGAAACCTGAAAAGGCCTGATACAACTACTCTGTCATCCCCCAAATACTGGCAACTCAGACAGTGCTAAAAGGTATTTTATTTGGCCTACCCTGCGCCCAAGTCGAGTGAGCAGTCCCTCGTCATCCAGAGCTCCCAGGGTGTAGAGCTGCTCCATGGCAGTTATGAGAGTTTCCATGGGGGGAGCATCCATAAAGTCAAAGGACAGCAAATCGTTGATGCCCATAGCCTGAGCAGAGGGAGTGGAGAAAGCCCAAGTTAAAACACTGAGAAGAAGACACCAAAGTCCTGCCAGAGATAGAATGCCATCAAACACTGAGGCACTACAGAACCCTGGCCTCACGTCCTCACCCTGACTGCAAGGGCAGTCACGAAGACATAGCTGTATTCCTGCACTTGAAATAACCTGCACCAGCCCACAGCATTCATTCACCACTCAGCTTTCTGCTCTGTTCCTCTGCTACTGTTCCATACACCTCTCAAGCAAGATGATTCAGTTGAGGAGAAACTGAAGAACTCCTGCCCTGTAAACCAGTGTGGCCTGACAGCTCCACTGGCCACTAAGTTTGTTCCCAGAAAGCAGAATGGCAGCAAGTTTCCCAGCTGCTCCTGAGTTAATCCAGTTTGCAGACTCTTGGAGGGATGGCACACACCTAGAGATGCCCAAGTTTGCAGGTCTAAACCCACTGTAAGAGTGTCTCATCTGTTAACAACATAAATGTACCCTACACAGCCAGTGTTACTGCTCTGAAGATTCCTGTTTCTTCTGCCTCCTGCAGCTAACTGTCCTGTGCAGCTGAGACTTGTAATTTAGGTGGATATCCAACACAATAACCCTCAATAAAAAAAATGCAGGAGCACGCCCAGTGCCTGAGAATTGCTTTTGTTGAAGTCTTCCTTCCAAAATACCTCTGCTCACTGGAAGAACACGAAATTACAGCAGTACTTCATGAGAACTCAAGAGAGTCACTTATTGAAACACTTAACGTTGGCTTGCTAAGAGCTGGCGAAATACATACCTTCAGGGAAAGTACTGTACTGGCCAAATTTGTTCTCTGGATTTCAGGCACATTGGTGGTTAGCATCTCATCTCGATATGCACGCTCTGTATACAACCTGTAGCATTTCCCTGGGCCTGTTCTCCCAGCCCTCCCTGCACGCTGCTTTGCTTGAGCCTAAAGGTAACAAGGCGTCTCAGTGAACAGATGCAAACTGGCACAGGTGAAAAGAAGTACAAAGAAATGATTAACTAGCCACAATTTTACTCGTAGTAATAGGAAGATTTTTCAGTACAACACAGGAAAGTATGTCTTCCTTAGGCACAGCCTCAAGGAGCCTCAGGGAGTTACCAAAAAATGTGATTTTATCATCGCCTCACTTTGCTCCCCTGTTCTTGGATGTCACATTGGCAAGATACACAACACCCAGAGGGGGAGCCAAACACAGAATGTCTACCTGTGAAATCGGTGTCACCACCAGCTGGTCAATGCCAGTCTTGGAGTTATAAACTTTCTGCTTCACAAAGCCAGGATCGACCACATAATATATTCCATCAATAGTCAGAGACGTCTCCGCAATGTTAGTGGCAATGACAACCTGTAAACCACAGCTAAAGTCAGCACAAGTTTTGTGTCAGGTTGCCAAGCCAACCACACTGCCCAACTTCATCCATTGGCATGATGTGAGCAGCTTGTTTTATGTGCAACTACTGTCAATCAATGTTGAAAAGAGAAACGTGTTCACAGACAAGGGAAGGAAGTGCTACCTACAAAGATGGACAGCTTTTAAGTATCTACCTTTGTTTAGGTTTGGGCAAAAAGAGAAAAGAGCATGATAAAATACACAATTAAAAGCAAGCGAAAAATTATAACTGTGTAAGCAGACTGCACTGACGTCAGGGAGAATTTTTACCTATCACTCAAACACAACCCATATTTAGAGAAGAATCTCCTTGACAATATAGCTCTAGATATTCACTAGCTGCTTGGAGGAAGTTTACATCCATCCAACAGGAACTGCATTTAGACTTGAAGTTTTCAAATTAATTGAAGTTAATATCCTTTAAAGACAGCATTAAATAACACACGACGAACATCCCACCAGATGCTTTTATACACGTTTCCAAAGGCTTAAATAACTCAACATGTACACAACCAAAAATATGCTCTAAGCTGTACGTTAGCTTTTCTCCAAACCTATATAACTTAAGCAGTGTAATACACCCCACTATTGAAATGCATCAGCAGAAGATGAAGGCACATATATATGAAATTACCTTTCTGCTTCCTGGTGGGGCGGGGTCAAAGATCCTGGTTTGCATTTCACTGGGTAAAGCTGAATATACTGGTAGGATAATTAACTCTGGAACATCAGGTCCTAGAGATTTCATCCTTTCATAGAGGATTTCACAGGCAGTGTCAATCTCTTCCTGACCAGTTAGAAACACCAAAATGTCACCTACACAGGAAGTAAATTAAAAACATCCACAGAATCAACACTGTTTAGTATAACTCCTGCATTAACATATTTCCACTCCTCACCCTTTCCACTTAAAGCAGAGGATCTCCAACTTTTGCTAGCCTCTGGGCAACAAATCCTAACCAGGGGCAACATAACTTCAGTCTTTCTCCCAACTTTTTCAACATTTTAGTTACTGTATTTGCAAGCAAGAGAGGACAGTGCTGACAGCATTTTGCTCATGTTACTAACATGACCCATGACTTACAGAAAGACCTTGCTCACAGATTCTTGAATCACCAGGAACCCAAGACCGTTCTCCACTCACCTGGTGGCTCTGTTAAGTGGATCTGCATCACTGTAATCAGACTGGCATCCAAATAATCTGTCTCTGGCTCTTTCGTGTACAGAATTTCTACTGGATAGGTTCTGCCAGGAATTGTGAAGATTGGTGCTTCATAGAAATACTGAGAGAACTTCACAGCATCCAGTGTTGCTGAAGTCACTATCAACTTCATATCCTGCCGCTTCTGCACTGTCTGTAGCAGGACAAAAAGTTCTCAAGTCATTTATTGCCTTTGAAACAATTAACATATGGGACTTGACCAAAGCCAGAGAAATATAACCTGTAATATCAGGTGTTTTAACATCTGAGTAGGGGAGGGGCACATTCCAGTATCCAGAATTTCAGCAAACTGACCACCGAGATCCCGTTTCAAACCTCTTTTAGCAGCATTACCCCAAGAAAGCCTTTGCCAGCAAAGGACAAGCAAAGCAAGAATGCTCCTCTGCTCATCCACCATCATGAACATCTGGGATGGCCAACTCTCATTGTTTCTGCTGCATTCTGCTTGCTTTGTCTTCACACAGAGGCTCATCTTACAAAGATTCAGACCACAAACCCTTATGAGCATTTGCTCTACTTCGGAAGAGACTCCTGGAGAACACGAATGAACCCAACCTGTGTGACCTCACCTTTGCCTGTGCTCTCCTACCCATAAATTTCACACAGAGAACACTGAAGCAGTAAAAATCCAATGCTACATTACCTTCTTCAGGAGCCCAAAGAGCACATCCGTATGTATGGTCCTTTCATGGGCTTCATCCAACATGATAATGGCATACTGGGTCAGATCCGGATCGATCAAGCACTCCCTCAGTAACATACCATCTGTCATGTATTTGATGACAGTCTCAGGGCTAGTACAGTCTTCAAACCGAATGGTGTAGCCAACCTAGAAAGAAGAGTTGCACAGAAACCGGAGCTACAAAATTAAGCCCTTAGCGTTATTAACTCCCAGTTTGATTTTTCCGCAAATTCATTTTACAGCCTACAAGAGAACAGACACACAGACACACAAGTAAACTAGCTCCAGTACTGATTTTTCCTCTTTTCCTCATGCTTATTCTGGCCTGTTCTTCAACATGGAAATTTACCTCTTGTCCCAAGCAGCAACCAAATTCCTCTGACACCCTCTTTGCGACAGACATTGCAGCCACTCTGCGAGGCTGAGTACATCCAATCTTCCCTCTTGAGGTATATCCTGCCTCAGCCAGGTATTGGGTAATCTGTGTTGTTTTCCCAGATCCTGTCTCTCCAATAACAATCAGAATCTGGTTGTCATGCACAGCCTAGAAAAGGTCAGAATAGATATACACTTGTCAACATTTTTAAAAACCAACGGACCAAACAAAATCAGCCTGGTCTATCTAGGACCAGACTGAGCTCTTGCTTCAGTTGACCCAGACCAAAAATCATACAAGTATTCTTACTGATCAAGTAAGCAATCTGCTTAATCATCGTTCAGCTGACTCATCCCTTGCCCACATGATCCTACTATCAATTTTGACTTACATCAATAAATATCTGGAGCTTTATTAAAATACACGGACACAATACTTCAAAATAAATACTGTGAACTAAGGTTCTGCGCTTAAAATTATCATCTGGCTATTCATCTGTCAACAAGCTAAACCAAGAATATTTAAGTTATTGCTTGTTCAAACCAGAATGCCTTTTCAAGAGTCTTACTTGTATCAGCTGCTCCTTCAGTCTGAAGATTGGGAGACTCTCTCTCTGTTCAATGATGGAAAGCTGGGTCTTCTTACCATAAGAAGCTTTGTTGCCACCAAATGCATGTTTCTTCCACTCTGGGATATCATTTGGCATCATCCCAATACCTCGCATGTTTGCAGCTATTTGTCTTCCATCCACTGGAAAAGAAAAAAACAATTTCACCATTACATCTAGATCCACACAGCACAGACCCTGACAATCCTGTTCTAACCACTCCATCATCCAAGGCCTTCCACACTTGTGTGTTTAAATGTTTAAGTTACTACACGTATACACCCCACTATTATAGGATGTACCTGGACACTTCCCTTGACATTCCCATTTCCATTTCAGTGGAAAAGCGTTTCTTCTTTGACTCACTTTTTAAAGTGTGGCAGACAAGCACAGCATCAAGACATTTCTCCTGACTCGCTCGACTACCACAAAAAAGGCACAGCTCTCCTGTGCTCAGACATACCATCAGGGAGAGGATCCACCCAGTGTGTGTTGAGGCCCATGGGGATAGAATCCATCTCTGCTTCTCTCTGGGCTTGCTTAAGTTCTCGCCTCTCTTTAGCTAAAGCACTCTGCATCATTGCAGCCTGGGATAAGGAACCATCTGGATTCTGGAAAGCAAGAAAAGAGTTAAGATATTGTAAGTATTAAATGTATTATAATTCCTTCAACTTCAATTTTCTCTCTGTTGTCGCTGTCCTTCTAGAAGCATCTTCTGAAGATGCTTTAAAAGATGTTAAATTTTGTCTGCTAGATTTCCAGGATATTTCCATTAGCCTAGCCTCATGACCTTCCATGGTCATGATTAATATGGAGTATAATTACACTGTCCAGTCAGAAGAATTATAGGCACAACCAATGAAAAGCATTTCCTTTCCACCTTCAACTTCCAAAAGATAAGAAAAAACAGAAAAGACAAAGTGTGTTCTAACACACTTACGTGAAGTGGTATTTCGGTTCCATTAGTCCACTTCAATGTCACCAATCAAGTTAGAACTCAGCTTTACAAGGGAGGAGCTTCAGTTCAGTGGTAATGTTTTTCAGGGTTCTCAGTAATGTGCAGGTGGGAAATTGATTTTTAAATTCCCAAATATTTATTTCATTAAATCAAGTACATTGGTTTTAGCCTGGAAGTCTCTTACCTTTACTATTTTAATGGGACTCATATCCATGCTCTGTTTAGTGTGACCTCGAAGGAACGGTGGTTCTTCTTCAACCAACTCAATCTCAAGGTCCTCATCTAAAATCCACAGGTGACAATTGTTACAGAAAAGTTAAACAATTTTCAGGTACATAAAAGTGCCTCTTTAAACAATGCTTCCTGCGTATTTTTGATTATGAGGTACTTGGGAGTTTTAAAAGTGAAAACTCTGCAAGAAAAGTTCACAGACAGGGCACATCAAAATGCCACTAAGAATACAGCCAGAGCAACCCTAGTTCCAAATGTGTAAGATGATGGCAAATTGTGAGATGCTTCATAGTCATTCATATCATCAGTCTCTTTTTGAATCAAAATGTATCCAGAAACACGATGAATTTACAGCAATAAGACTACTGGGAAATACCTTCTTCATCATCAACTTTAGGAAGAATCCCAGTCTCCTCATCAAAATCAGGAAACTCTTCCTTGGAAAGCACATTAGCTGCAATCATCTGGGAACAGAATGAATACAATACAAATTTGTCTCCATGAATGAACACAACTCACACCTACAACTCAGTTCTAACTCTATCCCTACAAAACAGGAACGAAGGAAAGGTCCTACATTCTGGCACACTTCTCCCCAAGTCATCCAGCCTCTGACCAAACACTCCTTTTGCTATTCCAAATGGCACCTGTGTGAAGCAGATGGTTTATGCGGGACTATACTGACAATACAACACAGCCCGAGTGTCAATGGATAAAGATCCCAATCCCACAGGTCACAGTGACATATGGAGGTCCAACCTTCTGCTCCAAGCAGGGCCCATTTCATAGTTAGAACTAGGCTAAGAGTCCCAAATCAGAAGACAGCAATTCAGAGGTAAGGAGCAAGTTACACAAACAATCAATCAATCACTCACTCAATCAATCCAGAAGCTGTATTCTAGTTCATGAAACTCCCTGGCAATTTTACTGACCCACACCCTCTTCCCCTGAACGCAACACGCACCTGTTTTATTTCCCACTTCTCCGGGTCTGAAATTCGGGTGAGGCGTTTCCGCTCAAGGCTGTCATCCTCCACCTCCGGGGCGTTCACCAGCGACAGGTGACTGGGTCTGTCCGGGTTTCTCATAGAGGTCTCCTCATTGGTTTCTCCAACCAGGTTTCTTCTCCGGTTTGGGTTCAAGTCTTCCCCAGTGTCTTGATCGACGTCCTACATTAGATTGATTAATCAATCAGTTCTGCCTATATTGCACTTCTCCTTAGCTATTATTAGGTGCTTCATAATGCCAATAACAGCCCATGCACAGAAAATGTTGGTTTGCAGGCTTTTAATTTTTTTCAGCTGGCATTGCCAGGTAAGTACATGCCCAGGCCTGGAACACTCTACTCTGCCTTGGCAATAGTTTTTAATTCCCACTTGAACAGTTATTTAATAGTTTCCAGCAAAAGGAGTAAAAAACAGCAAAACTATGTATAATTTAAAAAATGTTGGCACGTCCATACCTTCATGCTCAGGCTGGTTTTGGATCCAGTAAAGGATAACACTTTGACTTTCACTCTTTGTCCTTTGCTCACAACATCAGCAACGTTGGCAACCCGTCCTTCTCTTCGCAGCTCCGAGATGTGGACTAAGCCCTCCCAACGCTTCCTGGGGGTGAAACAGGAAGACATGAGACATTGCATGTTATTACTCCGACAGTCCTTCAGATCATTCAGAATCTAGACCTGCTGTCAATGTTTTGCTGTCAGTTGACTGTTGTATGTTCATAAACTGTCTTTTCTAATGAGAATTTTGCAATTTTCCACCGTCAAATTTATTTTTCCCGAAACAGTCTTTCATTTCGGTGTCGAAGTCCAGCATGCCTTTTGGTAGCCTCATGCCCTTTTTAGTTTACTAGCAGAAAAGAGAACTCAGATGGAATAGTACCAGCTCCATCATGAACATCAGAAGGTACCTTAGTCCTTCCAGCTGCACAAAGCATCCGAACTGCATTATACTTGTGACTTTGCCATTGTAAATGTCTCCGATGGAAGGCTCCTCAGGTGGTGGACGGTCTATGTGCTTGTCTCTCCATTTCTCATGGCTCTTCTCGAGGTACTTTTCTCGATCCTTACGGTCCCTACTGAGGCTACGACTTCTGCTCCTTGACCGATATCTGGATTTCCCCCTGTTCTTATCCCAAGTTCTGGAACGAGACCTAGAGCGAGATCTGTGCCTTCGCTTCCTGTCCCTGCTACGACTTCGGCTCCTCTTCCTTTTCTTCGCCCTGACAAACAAACATCACACCTTTGCAGCGAAATTCCCCCTCAGAAAAGAGCAGGCAGGCAATGCCACCGGCCAAGACCCTTCTCCCAGCCACACCAGACACCTACCGGTGGTCGCTGCCCCTCTGCTTGCCCTGCCTGTCTGCAGTAGGCATCAGAGCTTCGAGCTCTTTCAGGGCATCAGCTGCCACTTTCACATCATCTTCATCCAGCATAGTCTGCAAGAACACAAAACTGCTCTGTAAAAGGGCTGATAAAAAGCCTGTCACAGAGAATTAAGGATAGAATAGAGAAAGGATAATCATATGCGTATCCATTCAGAAAGAATACAAGATGAGATCAGACACAATGTGTGATATAGGAAAAAAAAGTAATAAAGCTCTCCTCCGTTTCACCACGATATTGAGATAATTCTGCTTTTATACAAAAGAGAGCTCCATCTTAACCCCTTATTACAGAAATAGAAAATCCAAGTCCCTCAATAGCATCTGAATATCCAAAACTTTTAACTAGCCTGTAAGTCATCACTACTTTGAATTCATGCAAGAAATGCCAGGTTACAAATTGCACGTCACAAGTGTCTCATATTCCAGATACTCTGCAGAACAGTATCAGCATTGCAATTGTTGTGACAGCTATTCTTTTTAAAAATGTGCAGTAACACCAGCCTTCTGCCTCTTCCATATTTCATTTCTCACAGTTCACTTTTATCCATGCATTAGCAGGAGACACTCATATTAACATGAAAAAAGATTGAAGTTAACTGAGAAAAAAAAAATTAAATAAAAACTCTTCTAAGTTTTTGCATAATCACAAAAGAAATCTGAAATGATGACCTTACCCTGATGTTGGGATTGTCTGGCCTGCAAAGGGCTGGATACAATTCCCTCAGCTTTTCTTTCTCTGATTTGGGTTTGACAATCGCCTCTGATTTCGAAAAAAAAAACCAAAACCAAAAAACAAGCAATGAAACCCAGAACTTAGAAGTGTGAAAACAATTGACTCTTGACTTTTCTGTAACTGAATTTTAAGTTCCATCTAAATGCAAAGGTTCATGCAGTTTTTACAGAGATTCAATTCAAGGAGTACCGTGTTACCTTTCTACAAGTAAAATTCTGATTATTAGTGAATATGAGAAAGACTAAAAACTCTAAGCAGCGTACTCAGCATAACAGCAGCAGGATGCACATTGAAACAATAAGATTTGCCTTACAAGGCTGGAACAGTGACTACATCAATCTCACCAAACACTGAACCACTGGCCCTGCATACCTTTGCTCGTAGATGGTTTTGGTGGAGGCCGCATCGTCTGTATAAGACGCAGCAAGTTGCTAATGAGGGAATCCTAAAAAAAAAAAAATATAACAAAACACTTCTTTGAAATTACTGCAACGCTGTTTTTCATTATTAGAAGGCACAAGTGAGGATTTATTATCAGGACAGAAAAAAAAAACCTCAATTCTGAAGATGTAGGTTGCTTTTTAGAAAGTATCACTGGACTTCATGTACATCCTAAAACGGTATCATAAATTGAACCTGAAAATAATTATGACAAGTTCCATCTAAGTGACTTTTCTACTTGTCATTTTTAATCACCTATTTAATTCAACTACAGTTACTTCTGAGGAAGTGATAAACGCAGCATCTAAGCATCATAGGAAGACTTATGACACCTGCCTTCATCAAAAGTTATTTCTTCCATATTTTTTATGCTCAGTGTGACAATAAGCAGTTCAAGTCCTCAGCAGGATGCTTTTCAAAGACTACAAAAGCTTTTAAAAAAGAAGGGATGGGGAGACTTGGCTTGATGAGACAGGAATACTCAGAAGCTACTTAGTACATAGTTTTCCAATGGAAGAAAAAACATAATCACTCCTCATAACTCTCTTTAAAGTAAAAATCTCTATAAAACATACCAGGACAAGGAAAACACAGGGTTCAGGTCTCACTTACAGTGAACTCAGCACCATTCTTTAGCAGAATTGCCTTAAATGTGTCAAACGTAGTATTTTTCTCGGCAAGGCTTATCACAAACTCGGCTGTGAGGAAAAAGCATTAAGTAAATTAGAACAAACAAGTAAAAAGCAGTGTAAGGGCTGCGCTAGAGACCAGAAGCTGCTCTGGGGCCATCCAGGCCGCCCTGCTGCGGTACCGTCCGGAGGGAGCTGCCCTCGGCCCCCTTCCCCGGGAGCCCAGACCGAAGCACTCCCTCAGGCTCCCAAGTTTTCCTGAAGCAAAATTCACCGTCTCAAATCGAAAAGCCCCTTCGCAAAACGCGTCCGGGCCGACGGAAAGGGACACAACAGCCCTCCCCGAGCCGCCGTCGGGCCGGGAACGCGCCGCACACCGGCCCCCGGAGGGGCCCAAAAGCCGCGCCCACCGCACTCACCCAGGTCCTTGTCGTTGATGCCCAGGTGGTTGTCGAGCTCGGTGCAGACCTTGGAGACCAGCGACAGGTACTCGAGCTTGGCGAGCTCCTCGGCCGCCGCCACCTCCGCCATGGCCGCCCCGCCCAGCCCGGCCGCGGCCGGGACGCGCCGGAAGCGGCGCCGTGACGGGACGTGACGTACAGGGGGCGGAGCCGGCGGGGCGGGGCCACGGCCGGCCCACCCCCCGGCGGGGCACGGGAGGGCGTTGCCGGGCGGAAAGGCTTAATGGCCCGCCAGCCGGGCCGAAGCAGCGGGGGCCGGGGCGCGCTCGTGTAAAAGGCTTTATCCTCAATGCAGGCGGAAAGCTGCTTTCCCCCCCTCCCGCCCAGCGGACGGCGAGTTGCGTTTGGGAGGCGCGTACTGGGGACAGAGCAGGTCAGCGGTGGGAGCTCCCCCCGGGGCCGTTACGGTAGGAGAAGTCTCAGCGCGGGCCCGGCTGCTGCCCCTGGTTGCCCCTCGGGCTCCCCCCGAGCCGAAGCACCCCGCGGAGGGAAGCCGGCGTTGGCCCAGGGCATGTGTTCCGGGCAGGGAACGAGTCGGGGTGCCCACCGCCCGCGTTGCTCGGGAGCCGGAGGGACCCCGCCCCAGCCCCCCAGTCACGGCCACCCGTGAAGTGCTCACCCGAAACAAGATACAGGGGCCACATCTGCTCTATAGAATGTATTATAAATTATACCATGCATCCATTAACAAAATATACAAAGCTGACGGAAATATATCATTGTAAGCCTGAGCATACAGCATCTAAACCCGAGTAAAAAGTAACCTAAAGGGAACAGCATCTCACGCTTGACATTTCAATCTGCAATAAAGTGTTCCTCCTCAGATGTTTTAGTTTTGTTAATTTATAGAACACATTAACATTCCAATCACGAAGGTACACACAGAGAGAACATGGGTCCTGCTGGGCCTGACAGATCCAAGCGAATAACCACACTACACTTCAAAGTGCCACCAGCTTCTGCATTGCATCCCTGTCCTTTCCACCTCCTCGTTCTAGAGTTGGCATTAGTCAAAATATACTCAAAACAGCACATCTAAGTTAAAGTGGGGAGAGTTACAGAAGGATCTTTAACTGGTCCACAGCACACAGTTGTACAGAGATGGGAAACACTGCAAAATAGTTCTACTGTATTTCAAAATAAACATTTAAGAGTGTATCTTCCACAGTCTATAAAAATAGGTTTAAAACAAAGGTGGTATGATACATTTGTTTTCCTGAACTATTTTAATGGTCTCTCTATGGGTACTAAGTCTTTTAAAAAATTCCTACTGATAACGTGGTCAGTCACAATACTGACACCACTTCAGCTACATTGTGACAAAACAGAACACTTTAGTTTGAAGCAGGGGCAATATAAAATATCTTAGGATCAATGGTCTCCTACTGCAGCAAAGAAAAACGTTTACTTGAAAGTAAGAATGAAGCCAACACTGTCACCTACAGAGGGACTGAACTCTGAGGAATTATCTATGGATAGCCCACTGCACAGCAGTGTCTGGTGCTCATTTCTTGTGATTCTTCAGAATCAAATCTCTCTCAGCACATTTATAAGGGAATTCTTAGATTTTCAGATTAAATATGGGCATCTAAAACAAAATCCTTACGAGAAAATTGGATCCTACAAATGTGGCTATGGAAACACGGAAGCAGCTAGAACCATCAGAGGAGACTGTACACTTGAAAGTGCTTAAGTTAATGCATTTTTCAAACTCTAAAGTAAAGTTACCAATCCCTGCCTCAAGCACTCTTCCCATTCCCAAACATTACCAGAATTTGTACTCCAATTCAGGTCTGGGTTTCTACACATTCTTGAACTTTCTATGTGGTATTAACAGAGTAAGACATTTACACTATACTGAAAAAAGATAACGGTCATATTTTTAATATTTTTATAAAGAGTCTGTAAAGATTCTTAGAAAGGCCTTTCCTACCCTTACACTCCGTTTTTAACAAAATATTTTATGTAGGTTATACTTTCCTGTTAGAGATCTGTTTTGCACTATCATAACTAGAGCTGGTTCAGTTGCTGGTGGTAAATTCACTCTCCTGCTTCATTCTGCTACAACAAACAACAACTAACAACTTCCCTGGTATTCATCAGTATAATTGCAGTTACACTTTTAGACTAGATTCAAGATGGCTTTTGTCTATGAGTAACTTCTTTTTCTTAGAATAATTTGTAAGGTTTCAAGTCTGTTACGATACTATCATGCATTGGAAAACCAATTACTAAATCATCAGAAGAAACAACTTGCTAGTTTTGAGCATCTCTTGTAAGTTCGGCAGGACTACATTTTGCAACACTATTTTACAGTTGTTCCTATTCCAAAGCTAGTCAAAACTCAACAAAAATGTCCAGCTGCCTAAAAAAAAGATTCTACAAACAGTAAAAGGGGAAGATCTCATCTGGGTGCAAGTTTAGTGCTACAGGATTCCCTGATAAAAGGATTCGGTCTGAAACTAAGAGACTTAAAGACTATTCATTTAACTATGAGGTTCAAATTACAATTGAAATTCTGGTGTCCAGTTCAAGAGATGCCATGACAAGGGCTGTTTGACATTTCCTTGAGAGGAAAAAGAAAAAAAAAAAAAAAGTCAAAACCTCAAAGAAAAGCCAAAGTTTTAAGTCACACCTCCAAACAGAAAGCAGCTGAGGAGCAGCCTGCTCCTGTTGTAGTGTTTAATGAGAGTTTACTCAGTGAAGATGATTCCTCCCTCCTCCAGGCAGGTTCAGCATCTACTGCTGTACCAGTCGCTGTTACTGATCTGAAGTAATTCAGTTACCACTTGAATCATGTTATTGTTGTGTTTCTTCAGCAGCCGCAGGTTTAACTGCCTGTCACAGAACCCCATCTCACACAGACTGGACAGCAGAGTGGCAGTCTGCTCTTCTGTGGCAGCAGGTTGCTGAAAACAAAAGACAGTAAGATCAGCTGAAAAAGAGAATTTATTATACTGGAATAGAATTGAGGCACAGAGACCCTTTCGGCCCCAATTAAGCCATTTACATTCCCTTTCACTGCTCACTTACAAAGGTGAGTTCCTACTCTTACATGATGCTACAAGAGAAATGCTCCCATCCTCATGGCATGGATTTCCCAGTCTGCTGGGCACAACGTACCTCAAAGGGATGCCATCAAGCTTAATATTCTACTCTTACATGAAGCCCTATACAGAATACCGATACATTTATAATGCACAGCTAAAAATTTAAGGTTGTGACTCTATGAATATCGTAGCATACAGGAAAGACATTTACCTGCTCAATAATGGGTGGTCCAGCAAATAATGCTTTGTAGGCAGAAGCAGCAACTGACAAAGCTCCTTTGACAAGTTCTCCTGCAATGCTGCTTCCTTGAGGGTACCTGTGGAGAGGCCAGGGGTTACTTTAGGGTCAGTTTGTTTCGGCAAAATGCAAATCTCTGCCTGTTACGTGGCAGCTGTGGGGAGAGAACGGCCTCTGGCCCACAGGAATCAGCACTGTCTGGGAACTGAGCTACGCAGGAAGCTCATTCCTCTGTGGGTTTATGCTTTCCATAAAGCGACCTTTTGGAAAGAGTTAAGTATTCTCACCTAGAAGAGAACATCCATGCATGAAAGATGTGCACTGGACACATCCGTTCAGGCCGGAGTAACTTTCATTTGTTTTCCATAAATTCTGAATCACTTAATATTCTGCTCAGTGTTTTGCCTTATTCCTCCAGTCCCAGTATCTTAAGACACTTAACTTTATAGCTAACTTGCAAATCACCATTTTAAGAATCCTGAGATTTTACAGAAAACAAATCCCACAGAATTTTAGAAGGATTCAGCTTGAGCTTTTCATAAGCTTTTGCTTGCCAATTCTGTATCCTTTAGATCTGCGTCCAAGATCTAAACCCAAAATCTTATAAAAACACAGCATTATAAAATTCAGGCCTCCCTTCTTAAAGGAAATATGCTTTCTCCAAACTAATGTCTACATGAAGTCCGTAAGCCAGTGCTTTTTCCTAGGTGCCTAATTTAGCAGTAATCAGTTTAAAACAGTGTTTGTGAAGCCACAGCTTCAGCTTCGTTACCTTGGGTATTCTGAGAACTTCTGTTTACTAGGGGGAAATTCAGAAGATCCTGGACCATGACTGTCTTCACCACTGGGTTCTGGAAAAGGAATCAAAAATGTCAACACAGGTCCAGTTAATGAGAAGCTGGAGAGATGCAGCTCATATACATAAATGGAAAGGAGTGGGACTCAGTATAAAAGTAATACTTTAAGTTCTGTTATGCAAACACAAACTAGGTATGCAGGATTCTCACTGCAGCCAAAGCAGTCGGAAGAATTTCAGAACCATGTGGCTGATTAGTCAGTGGATGTTAAACACAAAAGGCACTGCTGCTCTCAGTGACTGTAACAGCAGCTTAAACACACGGCTCATTAATTCCAGAGCTTATTAAAGGTAATTTTCCAGATGTCTGTAAGCACTTCTGAGTATCCTCCTACCATTTCTAATGAATAGATGCTCTTAACTGATCCACAGAGCCAATTCTTTCTTTATTTGCAACATTCATATAGCAGAAGCTCAACACCCAGAGAAAAACCACAATCATTGGATTCCTCTCCTCTTCAAGCACAAGAAGACATCAAATTCAATACTAGGTGTAAGGAACAGGTGATAGCAAATAGGATGCACCCTTCATTAAGTACTGTCAATACCTTCTCTTGGTATTTGATTATGAGGAGCAGAAGAGATATTCTCTGAAGCTGATAGGTTTAGTTCCTGGAAGACAGGATCCTGAGGAGGTGCAAGAGTCCTGAAAACATAAGGCCAAAAAAATTACTTTGACTACTTTTATTCTACATGTTACACACATAAATAAGTCAAGATCAACAGTCAAATGAAAAAAACTTCACACGGTCCCTTCTCTCCCTGTGTTGCACTATTTAAACCTGTGAGTACATGTGCTATAAAGAGTTGCAGAATTTAAGGACATTCACCCCAGTATATGACAAGACTTTTGTTACAACAATTTCTGTTTGGACACTGAACTTAAGCACAGGACCCTGCAGACTCTAAAATGACGCCAGCATCCTCATTTCATTCTTGTGCCCAAAACATACCTTGGTGCCTGGGGTAAGGTGTCCACAGTCTCTGGGGTCAGTGGTACCGCAGCCAGTGTTTGAGAAGGTGACAAATTGTCACTGACCCTGTGGATCTGTGGCTGGCTTCCCCCTTCGGGGTTCTCTGCTCCTGTTTCAAGTTCTCCTGTCTTTTCCAAACTGGGCTGAGAAAGAGCTGAACTATACATGGACTCGCCTAGAGGCCGACTTGTGTCAAAGCACTCAGGGAGAATAATGATATAATCCTCTGATGAAGCAGAGGAGCCTTGACTCTGAACATCATCTTTATCTTCCTCTTCATCACAATTGTCAGTACCACTGCAAGGGCTCATGCTCTCAGCAGACAGGGGAAGGTCCCCTTCCTTCCCTAAGGAAAAAAAGCGAGGGATTACCATTATCCATTTCGCATGGACAACAGAGACAGCGTTGTCCCAGCTGTAACACACAGGTATTTAGAAACAACTGTAAATCTTTGCTGATGCTATTAATGGCATAATTTGCTTTGTCTGTTGGGGGGAGGGTGTAGTGTGAAAGAGTAAGTGATCTTAGTAAGCCTACACAAATACACTGCTGATATTAATGCTCATCATAAAAACAGGAATAAGAGCTATAAAACAGGAATTTAAAACTGTAGTTTTCAGCTCCTAAATTACATACACTGGAAACTGGTCAGAAACAGTTATAAGCATGGACCTCAAGCTACATGTACAGAATATGGAGGCACCAGTCAATGCCTAACATATGAGCACTTATTATATATGGAACCTTTATGTCTCAATTTCACTTTTTGGAAAAGCAGCTGTTCAACTAGGTGCTTGTTCAGAGTACTGACACCAATTTTCTGATGTAATGATTCTCTTTGTGTAATGAGGACCAATTTCCTAGAACAGCCAGATGGTTTTGGAGTTGGTTTTTTTTTTGTAGCCCTTCTTACAGCTTCATCTTAAATTCAAATCTATTTTACTTACCACAGTAATTTTCCGTCATTAGCTCCGACTGATGAATCTTTGCTTCCTTTTTGGAAGTGGAATTAGTATTTATCAGAGGAGATTCTTCATTTATCATATTGCAAGTGAAGGTGTCTTGCAGTGTTTGTAAAGAGTCTAATAAAGCAATGAGGAAAAACAATTTAATGTTATCACCACCTGAGCTGAGCAATCTGTGTCCCATGTCTGACTCCAAACAAGTCAAACCAGAGGAGGCAGCTGACAGCACTTACTCTGAAGGATTTTATTTTTTTTTTGTGGAGGCTTGTGGTCAGGTGCAGCATCCAGGGTCAGGGATCGAATCACAGTTTCACAGACAAACTGAGTCCCACTCATATCTTCTTCCCCTTCCTCCTGGTTCAAAGCATGCTCAGCTTTCACCTTCACCGTGGAAGAGTCCACAGGAAGGCAATCTTCTGCCACTCCTTGGGAAGGGAAATGTAATAGACTTTACTACCACCACAAGGCAATGTAACTATAACAAGAAATTTTTAAGCTAACCACAGCTAATATTGACTCTGCATGTTAATTCTTTCTAAAAACGGAAAGATTTTTTAATTCAGTTCAAGCTGAATGTCAAAGTAATTGAGAAGCATAGGGGACCACACCTGGAGCGTTTTCAGTACAGTCTAGTCCATAAAGGGCAAACTGTTACCTCTCCCAACAATTCTAGCAGCCAGACAAATTAAGAAAAGGACTTTTTACAAGGGCACGCAGTAACAGAACAACAGGAAATGGCTTTAAGCCGAAGGAGATTAGATACTAGGCAGAAATTCTTCCCTGTGAGGGTGAGGAGGCCCTTGCACAGGTTTCCCAGAGAAGCTGTGGCTGCCCCATCCCTGAAAGTGTCCAAGGCCAGGTTGGACAGGGCTTGGAGCAACTTGGGATAGTGGAAGTTGTCCCTGCACGTGGCAGGGGGTGGGGGGAGGTTAGAATTGGATGATCTTCAAGGTGCCTTCCAACCCAAACCATTCTGTGATCCTGTGAGTTGTATTTCTGAACCTACACATATTATGCTCCAACCTCTACATTCAGGAGAGTAGCATCAGGCTACAGGTTCATGAGCCAAACAATCATTTGTTTTTCCAAAGACAGGAAGGAAAGCAGTTAGAATTCTTTTTAGACGTCAGGTCTGCTGACTGCACAGAAGTGACAATATCCTCCCTTCACCCCCAGGCTCCCCAGGACTACTGCTTACCAGGAACTAGTTTAAATCCACTCCCCTCATTCTCCTCCTCTATCTGACCTAAGCCAGGTTTCTCCAGCAAGGGGCTGTCATGTGGCAAAGGGGACATGCATGGAGTCATGTCTGAAAAACACAGGGAGCAAAGATAATTGGCACTAAGGGAGTAGGAGCCTCCAGGTGTTAACATTTTAAGAAGTTACTCTTTTTAAGGGACTGAAGAAACTCAAGTTATTTTGCAAGATAATCTGGTGAAATAAACAACTAATTTTGCATGACACTGCCACCGGTTGTGCAAAGTCAGTGGCAGCATTCTTCAACATCTGCAGTGTTATGGTCTTGGGGATATGAAGGTGAAAAGAAGCCAATACTGAAAAATACAAAAGGATAGCTGTCTGTGCTCAAGACAGGACACAGCATACAGGAGCCTTACCAACAGGAGTATTGTGTGGCACTCGCTCCAATTCCTGCACAATATTAATGTCCAACAGCTCAAAGGACAGCAAATCCTACATGAAGAAACACAAGTTTTCATCAGCAAACCCTAAAATGGAATCGTATCTGGACTTGGCAGCACAGATCCCACTTGGTACTACTAACATTTTGTTCCTCAGCACGACCTCAGAGGGCAGTTTTCCCACAAGGTACACCCATGTCATAGGATGTGGTGCACAAATCAGGGCAGTGAGAGACAAGAACTCCCTTGTCAGGGGCCAGAGACAGACCCAATGCTGATTCCTTTTTGAGAATCTTAACCTGTCCTGCACAGACCTTCCACATAGTGACAGTCCCTGATACCAACTAGAAGAAAACAGCTCTGGCGTGTAAAAATGTAATATGCTCTTTCTGAAAGTAGAGTGGCCATTTCAGAGCTCAGAAGCTTTATTCTTGTGGATGTTCACACACCTAGACATCAAACCCGAGATGGTTTGCTTTATTTCTATCTGAATTTCAGCACTTTACCTGTGCAGTGAGGAGATCAACAGATGGGATATAAAATTCTCTCTCACTTGGCAGATTTTTGACCTTTAAAGGAATAGCTGGCAGAGACATTTCAGCCTGCTCTGTGATTTCACCCGTCAGCTGAGTACCTGCTTCTGTTTTTAAGGAAGCATCCTGCAAAAACAAAAAAAAAAACAGTGTCCCAGAAGCCCCTGAGGCAGACAGTAAATAAAGTATTAGATGAAATGTAAAGCCCGAATTTTTGTAAGCACTCGAGTAACTTGAAAGAGATTTCAAAATAACTCATTTTAGAGGCCAAAAGGACAAGATCTAAGATAGAGAAATTCTGCAGTGTTTCAGTTCAAAGAACTCAACAAATAGCTGCAGCAGACTGATAACTAATCTCATGCCTGTCAAAAACAATGACCATTTTAGAACTTACAAAAGCAATATATCTTGCATTTCTTTCCTATTAAAACTAGTATTAAAAAGCAAACAACTAAAAGAATCCCCTCAAATAGTTAGTAACACTATGCCAAACAATACACAATGCTCCTCCTCCTAGGTAATTCAGAACTTCCCCAATACCAGGTGAGTGACTTGCCTGTTTGCTGCTGGAACTGTTACTCTTCTGACAGGAGTTGGAATCCTTCCAATCACTTTCTAGATAGTCAGCAGCTGGAGAGGGATCCACAACAATACTGCACCAGATCCTCGGCCCAAACTGTTCCCCTCTGTGTGACAGTCTCCAGTGGGAAGTGTAAGTTCCTTCTATATTAGGAGCTACAAACTCAACTGAAACAGTTCCTACTTGTCCCGATGGAAGGGATGGCACTAACACATCTTTTTTCTCAGAAGATGCCAAGGTCAGATTTCCCCACATAAGTTTCAGCTGAAATGTACAACAGGAAAAGCCAAAAATTAACTTCTCAAGCCTCTCTGCAGTGTGAGCAGTAAGAAGCAGAGTTCCTCTGCTGAAAGCCCTTGAAGATATCAGGCATGGAGAAGACTGGCTGCTAGTAAACATCCTCCCATTAGTCAGTATCATCACACAGAAGATATCCCCATCCTTCAACATGAATGCAGTCACAAACAGAACAAAGGTTTCTGGAGGTCAGAAAAGCAATAGACCAGCTGTAAACAGGGTCAAACTGAACCACTATCACATGGGGGACATATTACTAATGGGAAACATGTTAAGTGATGGTACTCTCAGTTGCTTTCCTCCTAAAGTCTGCACTTGACAGCTCATTGTCCCAGAATTCCCAGCTGGTGAATTAATAGGCCAAAGGAAATCCTAAATGGGTCCCCACAGAGAATTCACATGTAAATATTATCTCCCAGAACTATTTTAGCACGTAAAAGTAATAGCAAAGGCAAGATACCTTTGTGTCTGAGCTCCATTCCACATTGCCAGTATTTTTCATTCGCCAGTGTTTGATAAACTTTGTTCCTGGTTGCAAGTGAGTACCATCAGGCAAATTCTCATCCACAAACACTGCACTTAGCGTTGGGACAATTGCTTGGAAGGGTTGATTAGGACTCCTGAGATTGAGGAGAGGAAACAACAACAAACTGACCAAAACTGAAGAAGTTCAGCTGCCAATTAATGTTAATCTGACTTCTAAGTGCCCCAAAATGATGAATTAAAGAAACTGAAACAAGTTTTACACTGTACATCCATAAACCCAACGGGAATGGGAAATGCAAAGGGATTGCCTGCAAAGGCTGCTGTCTAACGAACCTCAGGCTAAGAGCTCACAAAGAAAAAAGAGCATCGAACATCATAAGTATGTACATGACTTTATGCAGAGACACTTAATAAATCAGAAAGATACAGACTTTTAAAAACTGGCAGCAATGTTCATTTCCACTGCATGCTTATGCGCTCCCCTTCCTCCTAAACCTAGATGAACCAGTAAGTTTCTGCTAATAACCATCAGCCCCTTTTTTCCTTCTCCTGGGAGAGTTCCTCCCAATTAAAAGCACTCCACCTTGCAAATCAAAAAATCCTCACAGGATCCAAATGACAAATCATACTTTAAATGAGCAACTTCATAACCTTCCTTCACTTTAACTTGGTCCCATCACAAAAGGTCAGACAGCACAACTACCAGATGCTCAGTGAACATCTCTTACAGGAAGGTGTTAGGTTGGAGACTCTCAGATTTCAGAGTAGGTGAGCTGCTCGTTTCCAGTACATGGACAGAGTTCCACAGATGAATTTTCCTGTGCAATTTTAGCTGCTTTTTGAGCTCTCGGACCTCTGCTTTTCGCTGTTTCTTTTCTGCTCGTAATCTTTGCTTCTCTGCCTTCAGAAATCTTTTGTCCATCTGCTTCTGGAGCCTGCAGAGAGAATAAGACACTATTATAATACACTGAATTGGCCAGAATTTAGCTTTAGTCAGCAGAGTCTTAGTCTCAAGGGAACACTCCAGGAAATGTTTCAGGCTTCTAGACTGGATACCAAGTGATTTCCAAAGAACATCCTCTTAGTTGCTTGTGGAACTAGTTTGAACGGTCTCAGTGAAAGAGCAAACAAAGGCAAATAGAGAGTGCTCAAAGAAATAGCAAGCTTTCAAAGTTTGCTACCCATCTATGACACAGAACTCTGTATTTTCCGTTTCATCACTAAAAACGCTCTAAGATTTGTGACTTAGGCCCTTTCCAAGTATGTAGCTATTTTGAGCCACACACAATAAAAGTTTGAGTACCATTTCTTGTTATCTCTAAAATAACTGCTGAACATCAACCTCAATAAAGGTGTTTCCACTTGCTAGCAGGACAATCTTGGTGGGTTTTTTTACCTCACTTGCTCCAGAGTCGCAGGAAGACGCGGCGGGAGCTCTGCAGGGCTGTAATTCTCTGCAGGGCTGTAATTCTCAGCAGGGCTGTAATTCTCAGCAGGGCTGTAATTCTCAGCAGTGCAGAGGACAGGTCTGCGCAGCTTTAACAAGACATGGTTTGGATCATGTGCATATGCTCCTGCTTCACACTCTTCACAGATATTGTAGGCTGGACAAAGGCTGCAAAGCAGATGAGACAGAATGTTACCAAGAGGCAAAGAATTTCTGCAGAGAAACAACTCTGTACCACACTACCACTGTAGGCAGTGCCCAAGTGACAGCACCCGGTTGTCCAACTTATACATCGATATTTGGAGCCATCTGGAATACCTAGATGATTCTCTCTCTTCTGGGCAAAAAACTGCAACACAGTTCCCACTTCCTTCCTGAACACACACTGAAAAAAATTGATGCTTCCTTCAGCACAAGTGACTAAAATTGTTGCTACAAAGGAGAGGACATTTTACTGAAATCCAACGCCAGCACCATGCTTATGAAAATACAGAGGTTAAGCCAACAAGTACTCAGGGACGCAAAGCAGATGGTCCTACAGGAACAGGATTGATAAAAAACAGGCTCTCATCCCCTGTCAGCAAAAAAAAAAAAAAAATCCAAAGAAAAAACCTGCCACGATTTCATCCACTGCCTAGTCCCAAAATGCTCACGTTTACAGCAGTTGCCTCATTTGAATAAAACGCTCACTTTTAAACACCTCACTTAAGACATTCATCAGTACTTATTTCATATTATTAAACTGACAAACCAGATCGTTAAAAAAAGCATGATCTGCCTTAAGTTTCATTGACTCTCAGAGCCAAACAAAGCACTACTGTAGGCTGGTGGTTACAAGTTTTGCTTTTTCGTTTAGCTAACCGAGCAAAACATTTTCCTTTACAACTACTGCACCTTAAGTGCAAAACAAGGTAAAGACTGATTGCGAACAGAGCAGGTGTTATAAAGTTCCCTCACTTCAACAATCACCTTTGCTCAAAATAGTATTAATCTTGCTTTATATGCAGGTCAAGTCTAGTCACCACAGGAGATGCTGGTGAGACAACATACTGACATTCTGAAAGGGACAGCAGGCTGCTGATTAGAGGTCTAGAAGTCTGTGACCCCGAGACAGTTGCTCAGACTCACCCACAGACCCTACAGGACAGGTTTCCCGCGCTCCCATGGCACTGTACCTGCACTGGTAGCGCACCCCGATGATCCGGGCCTGGCAGTTGCAGCAGGAGATCAACCAGTCACACGGGCTGCCGGGCCCCAACGGGCTCTCCTGAAGGGGAGGTGCTGCTGCAGCTGAGCTCTCAGCAAAGTCTGGAGGCTGATTGCAATGAACAAGCTTCTCGTACAGCTTCTGCTCCAGCTTCTCAACAGTCTCCTTAACTACTTGCTCCCTGAACTAGAAAGAAATCGAAGCGGTCACGGATGAGACCCACCTACGCAGTTTGCAAAGTTGCGTTACGTTTTCCCCAAGTCTCACAACCCGTCCAAACCAAGCTCAGAATCCACTTCCCACACACCCAGCGCATTCTACAGGAAATTAAACAAGCATCCCATTCCAGAAGATTTTTTATTTTAGAAAACACCAGCCCAGAGCTTTTCAAAAGGCAAGTTAAAAGTCGCATACTTGTGCTCTTACAATACTAAGGTTCCTCTTCTATAACCTTGCATGAAAGGAAGGAAACTCATCTCCAAAACAATTATCACAACTCCCAAACCCTTCTGGAGTCTCTACCATTAAATTCTGATTTGTCTACCAGGGATGTTTTAGACATAACCATGAACTCCCCCTATCTTTAGTTTGGATAAAAAGGTGGCAAAGGAAGAAAGGAAACCCTAGGAAAAAAAGCTTAAAGATAAATGCACATACTATTGTACACTGAACTTTCTAGTTTCAAGAACTTGCTAGCTAATGAATTCTTAGTGATGGTATCAAACTGCTTCTCAGTGACGTTTATTAGCTATTCAAAACAAGTTAACAACCACATCTTAACTGCAGGTTATTGCCAATGGCTTCCTGAAATTATTTTCTCAAAGTGAACAGTCAAGAAAAGCAAGGTCATCAAATGCTCTGCTTTCAATCACAGGAATCCATAACTATTGCCCTGCTGAAACTGGACAATCAAGAGTCTGCAAACAGCAAAACTATTCCTATTCCATGCTCTCCCATGACGAGGGGTCTGGAGTTCCTAGGGCTGTCTGGATTCTGTCATGGGAGCAAACTTAAAACTACACTCAAAACTAATCAAATGCATAAACCAAAAAATCCACTTCTCACAAGGGGCACGGATCAAGCTGGGCTGACAGCAACTGTGTTGAGAGGCATCACAAGGACCTCTTCCACCCACAACTTCTTACACATTTCTTTAATCATATCAGTACTTGCAAGACAATGCACTTACTGTTTCCAAGTAGCTAGTAAACCACTCTGGAGGATTTTCACTTGTGCTTCCTGTTTGAGTCTGATTTAACTTCTGCTGGGAAAAAAAAAACAAACCAAACAAAACAAAACAAAAAAAAAAAAGCATGCAAAGTTGAAAAAAAAAAAATCCTCAACTTGGCAAGTTAACCACTGAAATAGCTCTCAAGTGTCTCTATAAAAATTTTTTTAAAGTTCTTCAGAAACCACTGACATTTTCCTGCAAGATTTCTGCTTCATTAGCATTTGAGTGTAATGACACATCAAATCCAAAGCAGTCAAGTATACCAGAAGTTATTAGGTGGCAATGAGGGCTTCAGGAGACCAATTACTTTGTTTACCAAAATACTTAAGAATGGTCAACATGAAAGCACCTGTATTTCTATAACACCTGTATTTCTAAAGGCAGCATCAAACTATCCTCTTGAAAATTCGAACTATTTGGTGAGCTTCAGTGGGTGTAGGCAGCTGAAAACAGAGACCAACCTCTGAACTCAGTTTTGATGCATGGGCAAAGAGGACAATTAAGTCCATAAAGGGAATTACACTTACTAATTCTTTGTTTTAATTAATATATAATGCAGCTCTAGCTCCTACCTGAACGGTCAGCTCCTCGTCATTTTTTAATTCTTGCTGTAATCCTTGAGCTAGCATGGAATAGCATAAAAGAGGTTTCTTCTCATCTTTCAGAAGCTTCAGCTTTTCTGTCACAGTTTTTTCAGGTACTTGCAAAGCACAAGCAGGGTTTTTTTCATAGGCATTCATCTGAAGTTGGTTTCCTTGTTTAACTGCAATCTAAATAAACAAGACACACATACACCACATTTTCCACTTTCAACCTAAAACAAAGTGTTCACACATGCCAGTAAATAACAGATTCTGTCCAGGAATTTATGATTATTTTCAAATTATCAGATTTGAAATTCAGACCATGAGCAAAAAGTTCCAAAAGAATTAATACAGTAAAACTGAAATGTAAAGGAGTGCAATTTTATTTTGTCTACATAAAATTAACTGCTTATAAAGCAACTAAGCTTTGACACTAATAAAAGTTTTAATGTTATGCTCTGGCAGCAGAGTCTGTGTGACAAGATTTTTGAAGGGATCCACAAGAGCCCAGTATCTCCAAACATGGAATTACTATTGAAGTGTTTGAGAAAGTCAGTCACTTAACCAACCAATTGCTGTTCAGGGCCCTGCATCACAACTGCCTATGCAACTAATTTACACAAATCAAGATCAGCCAGGAGGGAAAAAAAAAAATTTAGTAAGACATTCAAGCTATTGTCCAAAGCTAGAAAACTGAGCTATTTGGATTTCCATGGGCCAGGTAACGCTGGTATTTTCTCAGCTACATCAACTTTCATCAGAGAACAATTAATATATTGAAAAGAAGTCAAAGAGAGCATTTACCTTCAGAGCTTCTTCATATTCCTCTAAAGAAAAAGAGAAAAGTGTGAATTTTCCCTCTCTCAAAGAGATACAAATTTAGCACGCAGTATTTAGGGAGTCTTACACCACAAGGAGTCTCCATTACCTTCTATAAATTCTTTTAAAGTAGTGCTACTGAAGGAAAAAAAATTGCACATACAGCAACAAGCACACCTTCTCACAGCTAAGACCTGCAATGTTTCATTAACTGAGCCATATCCAATTTGATCCTACAGATCAAAACCTCCTCCCTTCGGGAAGAATTTAATGCCCAATGATATATAAAATACAAAAATCAAACAGCAAGCATTCTCAAGTGCTTCTCCAAAACCCACAAACAACAGTTGGGGTCTGTTTCTTGATCTCACTTCAGTAAAGCAGCAGCTCACCTTTGCTGTTCACAGAGACCTGCAGAGAGAAATAACAGTGAGTGAGAGCCACAGACATATTTTTGCAATTCTCTTAAAATTAACACACTTCCAGAATAAAAGGACTTTTATTGGGAGTTTCCAAAACACCCCTCCAGATATTTGTTAAGTGTTTCTAAGTTTATCTCTGTAGAGATAACCATTTATCCATTCTGCACACAGAAGTTACCAATACAAGAAGCTATTTAATGCCTACAGTATTGCATGAGTCCGAACAAGGTTTAGTCAGTGTGACCAGTATTTCAAAGAGAGCTTTCACAGATGCATCTATGTATCTATATAAGATACAGGCTGGAAAATAAGGGGAGAGTCTTTCTCTGAAAGGTTGCTGGGAGCACCTTGACATTTCCCTTTAGGGGGGAAAAAAAAAAATAACTACAGGGACTCCACCTCTGCAATTTAGTCGAGCAATAGCCTAAGCAGTGGAACATGGGCCTTGCAAAAGGTCCACTGTGTCTAAGAGTTACATTTTCCTCTGAACCTCTAGATAAACAGAAAGAATATGAGAGGGTGAGGCTATGCCAAGCAGGAAGTTACTCAACAAGGACAACTGGAAGTAACCAATTTGTTTTCTGAGTCAGTAATCTGCTCGGAGATTACAGCAATTGCATAAAGCAAGCAGAGGATTTGAGCACACCAGATCACTGAAGCAAACATATGCTAATGACAGGGGACCTACATTTTGCAGAGGAAGGAGTGTGGATTGAAGAGACAGGGCTTTACCATGGCTGCAAACACCAACAGTCAGAACTGTCTTATCCTCATAAAAAGAAAAATCAAGTTCCTCAACAGGAACACCCCTCCCTCAGAGCACACAGAACCACTGGCTGTTTCAAAAAGAAAGGCAGCAGCTTCTAAAAAAGTATTTTAAAATACGTATGCTGCAGTAAAACCACCAGACTGACAGCTATTTTCTTGTCAAAGGGACAAACCACCCCCACCCCCTGATCTGCACAACAGATTCTCCAGAAGGATCCACTACAAATTATTTTGAGGCAGAAAGGTTCCCACCAGTCATTTTCTGGTTGACCTGTTGGGAAGGTGGGGTGGTAAGTATTTTACCTCATCACTATCCTCATCGATGTATTTGATCTGAATGTTGTCCAGGTCAAAAGAAACTTTAACCTGTAATGAAAATAAATTGAACACAAAACCACAATGAGAGAGGACTACAGGTGTCCTCAGTTAAACGTGATTATTAATCAGGAGTAATATTATAACCCTTCCACCCCTCCCTTCAGTTTCTCAGTTGAAGCAAAGACTGTTTTACAAAATCCATTCCTCTGAAGTTGAACCACTCTCCCTGGTGCCTTGCCTCCAACCATTACTAACTTTCCCTAATGAAAAGGATAAATTCATTTCTTTCACGTTGCACCTTCCCTAGTTAATGTTCACTCCAAAACAAATAATAATAACCTTCCCATTCCAAGAGGACAAGCTCAGGGTTAATAAACTCAGTCCTGGTAAACACGGCAAAACGTGGAGGCTAAGGCCAACAAATCCCCAAACACTACCTCTTACATTGAAAAGCACCTGGAAGACAGCTCACACAGGTGATCAAGCCTCTTTTCAGCCTATCGGAATTTGGAGAATAAAGTCAAGCAGCTGTTTTGCATTTTACATTAACAGGGCAGAGTGGACAGCGTGAAATGAACCATAAACGAAGGCAGACGTTTCCACACGCTGAGTAAGTCTCCACGGCTCCTGGACAGTTTCATACCAGGTACCCACACAAGCTGCGTCTTTCCCAGCAGAAACCCTCTGAGAGACTCGACGTGTACGTGGCCACAGCCACGTTCTGCAGAGGACATGCTAAAGGCAGGCTCTTCCAGCAACATATCCCAAACTTGGGGACTGCAGCGAGAGAACAGACTCGGCTTATCAAGAAGACGCTGTGGTCTGTACCTACGGATGTGTAGTACCACGGATGGCTCCCCTAAAACTCCAACTAGAGTGAGAGCTCGGGTTACCCCTTATAAACACATTCAATAAAATATTAAAACACAGGAAAGACAGAGTTTAACCGATACCCTCTTGAAACAGTAATTCACACAAACAGAGAGAACCCATGGGGTTACCTCGGTTAGGGAAGCATTATTGTAATGGAACACCACACCTTGGACAAACACACCCTAGCTCTCAGACTACCTAAGATTAAGGGCAACAGGGTGCTTACACGCTAATCTGCTTCCAGCTTTGATGCAAGCAGGATTCTGACTAGCTCAGACATTCCTGCAGGGTCCACTTGCCACTAAGTATTTTAAGACTGAACTAGTGCCTCTTCCAGAGGACTGAAATACAACAAGTGAAGATGCTACACTTCAGGCTCTCAACTTGAGTAATTCACAAAGCAAGAGCCTCCTGTGTGCACTCTGGAAACTGATAGCTAGAAGGAGAGCTGAGAGAAAGAAAATAAAATAGTGACAAGACCTTTTAAGGTGCAACTTTAAAAGTAAGCTAAAAAAACAGAACAGTTGTTACAGAACACATAATTTAAAAAAATGACATTAGCTTCATAACAGCCAAGGGAATGCATACAACACAATTTTAGCCTCAGCCAGGAATTTTCACTAAAAAGCCCTAAAAACAAGCATCCAAACAAAAGCTTTTGACTTTACCAAGAGCATATGAAGACCTTCGTAAGCAACTGCCCACCCACACACGGCCCAGCCAGACACTGTTCTGTCTAAACTGGCACACACAGAGTTCCTGGAAGCAAGGGGCCAAAAACGTGTTAGTGATTCGGTACCGCAGAAAGCATAGACTCATCTTCAGAAAAGCGATTACTTCACCCAAACTACTTCAACGAGTAAAAGAATGGGAGATAAGACCACAGTGTACTTTACAGAGGAGTACAAGGCCAAATCCAAGAGTCCATACCCGTGGAAATGGGCAAAGAAAACAACTAAGGCCACCTGCTCGCACAGAAAAAAAAAAAGGACCCATAAGAATCTTTTTCCGAAACAGGTTCTTCAGGTCACTCTAAGCACACAGCAGGAGTTAAAGGCTAGAGGATAACCCGAGATTACAGAATACGAACCCCCAGTGCTAAGAGCCTGGGAAACAGGGGAGAGGGCTTTGGAAGGCGCGGGAGAAGAATGCCGGGCCCCCGGAGAGCCGCTGGCACGGTCAGCATCGCACCAAGGCGGCTCCCCGCTGCTGCAACCCCCCTTCCCCACCTCCCGCGGCCGGGCCGCGCTCACCATGGCCTCCACATCGGCCCACGTCGTGTGCGCGGGGTCCGACACGATGAAGCTGCGGGTGTCGCCGCGGCAGGAGACGCGGAGGGTCACCGTGGGCTCCATCGCGCGCTCCCGCGGGCCCAGGGGCACCGCCGGCCGCCGGCCCGACCAGCCCAACATGGCGGCCCGAAGGGCGGGCGGCCCCGCGCCCTCCGCGCAGCGCTATTGGCTGCTCCGCCTGACACTCATCCTGCTCGCCAACCCGATTGGCCGGAGGGGCGGGGCCGGGCGTCGTGGAACCACAACAATAAACAGAGCCGGGCACGCGCGCGCAGCGACAACATCCACCCGCGCCTGCGCGGCCGCACCTTCTGCGCGCGCCGCTGAAATCCGACGGCGGGGGGAACGCGGAAGCGCCAGAGCCAATCAGACGCCTCCGGCCCTACCCGGCCCCGCCCCTCGCGTCAGAAGGAACCTATAAGAGGGCGCTGCGAAGCTACGTACCCGTGCCGCCGAGTCTGATTGGCTGTGCCTGGAGCGGTGGAAAGGGCGCGAAATGCGGCGCTTGGGGCGGTGCTGAGGGACGGGACGGGACCGCCGGACTGGCGCAGCTTCACCGGCCCCTGCCCGTGCCCCGGCGGCCGTGAAAGCGACGATTCGTTCTCCCCGTGCGGGCGGTCGGAGTGAGTGCAGCGAGCTGGGTGCTGGCACGCTTCGCATCGGCCTGCGGACAGGCCTTACTGCAAGGGCCCTCTGGCCCCCGAGGTGCCGCCGCGGTAAGCTCTCCTGGTTTCTCTTTACTTTCCGGAACTTGCGGTGTCTGATTCGGGGCCTCACCTCTGCTGGCTCGTGTAGGTAGGCCCAGGGTCCTTTGCATAAGCATGTCTGCCGCCTCCTCTGCACCGTTTTCCACCTAGAACGCCCCCTTGTTCTGCTGTTTTGTTCTCTGCGCCCAGAGTTTCTGCGGAGAGCCGCAGTAAGCCCCTTCCGGTCGCTGCTTTGGCCACAAGACACTTGAGACGCTTTTACTGTCAGCGTTCAGAGTCAGAACTCGTCTGTGCTGTGAACTCTTACTCAAGAAGTAGTAGGGGGAAGTATTTGGTACTATTCCAGAAGTTGGAGAGAGGCATGCGGGAGGAGACGGTCATGGGATGCACTAGAGCAGAAACAAAGCTGATGATTTTTTTTTTTTTCCTAGGCTATTTTTGGACGTGAAGGATGGAATTCTCAGGGATTACTGTTGGACACGTACAAAATGTGCTTTCAGCTATGCAGAAGAACTTGGAGTGCCCAATATGGTATGCCTGGGAGTAATATCAGTATGATTAACGAGTTTTTCTGGGTTTTATCTTTTTTTCCCCCCCTTTCTTTGCAAGTGTTTTGTCAGCTCAATGACTTATGAGAAATCAAAGGGATTCTTGCTGAAGACTAAGTATATTAATGTTTTGTAAGGCTCAAGTAACAAAGTATAAGACAGAACATATATTTTACTTTTATGTTCTAGTAAACTTTGCTTTTCTCTTGCAACCTAAATATGTCAGTCCTCTATCCAGAGACGGAAAAAAATATGATTGGATTAGAGTATTGTTTGTAAGCAGTGTGGAACTCCGCCCCTTGTCTCTGAAAAGTAAGTGAGGTCCACAGTTCAGCAAACAAATTCTGAAATAGCAAAGGTTCTACTTAGAGTATGGATCCCTACAGTGTCTGTAACTTCTGTACACTTGTTTTCATTTTTCTCTTTGTAGCTTGGATGTGGTACAAGAGCCAGTTTCAACAAAATGTGACCACATATTCTGCAGGTAGGTTTGAAAACTTGCAAGTGCAACGCTTAGTCAATCTGTTTTTAATTTCCGTGTATACTTCTTCAGTGCTAATCTTGTATTTTTACTGTGTTTTGAGAACTTCTTGTGTAGCTACTTTAGAGGAAAAATCAGCTCAGTAAAAGAGAGAACTGCAGCTTCACAGATGTGTCAAAGGGGATCAATGAACTCCCTGTAATATCAGAGCAGGAATAAAATTTGATAACGAAGTCATGAACGCCCATGCTCAGTTTTAAGAAAAATTATCTCCCCCTTTTGTTGCCATCAAGACTATTATTTTTTTTCCTAGGTTCTGCATGTTCAAACTTCTCAGCAAAAAGAAGAAAGGTGTGGTGCAGTGTCCCCTGTGTAAGACTGAAGTTACCAAGAGGTGGGAAACCTGTCTCTGTAAGGGGGCTTGAGAACGAGAGGTTTGAACTGTGAGGAAAGGCTAGCAGTTGTCTTAAAATGTCTCAGCATAAGACTGAAGTAAAGAAGAAAAGGTGGTTATTAAATAAGCTGTCTATGTCTAAAAGAGTGCCTGTAGTGCCTTCCCTCAGTGGAAGCTTTTTCCAAGTGATTGCAAAATTGTTAACAGATGGTTGTGCTGTATTAGTGTTCAATCATTGCAACTCTTCTAAACCTACTAGAGGAAAAATATGAAGTGTTCGCTTTTGTGATAGTTTTAATTCACATGGTAATGGTTCTTTGGGGGAACTGTGTTATTATGCCTTGGCAACAATTTCTTACTGTCTCATCTTCCACTTTGGAGTTTCACCCCTTGTTTTATTCAGCCTAAATTCTAAGAGAAGCGTTTATAGTCACTTGTCTCAAAACGACTCAAGTACTGATATTATTTCAGAAGTCTGAAAGAGAATTCCAGATTTAAGCAACTAATTGAAGGATTGTTGGAAACTATCCATGCTTTTGAGCTTGACGCTGGAGTGAAGTGTAAGTGGTGTGAATGTATGGCCTCAACTTTTTATTTAAATAAGGTTTTGACATTTATATCGTAATTGTTTACAAGGTATCCCATTAAACGTGCAATACTAAATATGGGAAGAATTATCAAAAGGTTCTTTCTTGGGTGTAGAAGCATAAGTTCCATTAAATTTCTGAGATTTTCTTAAAAAAACACAGTTTCACTGTGTGTTTGATGACTCCACCCAATCTGATGTTCAGCTTCTGAAATAACGGCTGAACGTGTAACAAATAATGTTTCATCTGTAATTGTAATCAAGAGTTCTGCTCTTGATTATGCCCAGCCTTGCAGCTTTAACTTATCTGTTTTTTTTACAAATTGTATTTATTTATTTTATTTATTTATTTTATAAATTCCAAATTTATTCTAAGTGCCTTGCAAAGGGCATTGGCAAGTCAGACATGTGCCTGTTTATATTTTGATAGGCAAGACGTTCTGGTTGGGGGTAGATGGTGGTTATTGACTTTTGTCTGTGGAGGGGTTTTGTATTTTGTGCTGTGAAAAATACTTTGTTCTCAAATTCTTTTCAGCTTGCTCAACCATTCTAAAATCAGTAGTATTAGATTCTGTTTGTGCTAGGTTATCTATATGAGCAAAATTGGTTGGAAAAATTAGTTGGTGAGACCAAGATTTTACTTAGAATTTTAAGAGCACTCAGAAAAAACAATCGGACTAATAATTCAACAAGATTTGTTTCTTGGATAATTGCACTTCAGCACTAGGTGCATAGGGTCTGTGCAAGGCTATTTTATTAATGTATAAAGCTGTGTCATGCTCAGTGTAAAAATTAATGTTTTTTTCCCCCCTATTAACATTTTCTAGTTTTAAAGAGTCATCACATTCATAAAACATCCACAGAAGCCCCTGCTGCTGAGTTCCTGTGTAAAGAAAGTTCAGTCATCCAAAGTAAGGGCTTCAGAAACAGGAGAAAAAGTGCTAAAGAAAATGGACAAGAAAACTTCACCTTGGTAATTGTTTTTTTCCCATTTTGTTTTCCTGGGTTGTTCAGAAGTTTATTTGGAATGTGCATAGAGGCATATACATAAGTGAATGAAGTAGGGGGTTTTGGGTTGCTCTGAGATTGTTGTTTGACTTGACTAATACTCTGGGCAAGGACACTTTACATATTTTTGTCTTTCTGACCTACTTGAAAAAGATGTTTGCACGAAGAACCTGAACTTATAGATGATATTTCCATATTACAGTCTGTTACTGAAACTAGGCTTGAAAACTTGTCTGTCCTGCCTGTTTCAGGAGGCTGTCTAACTATTTGTAGGGGGTTTTATTTTTTTAGTGGTAAGATTATAACAATGTCTTGGGATACTTGAGGCATTGCTCAACTTGGGGTGATTGTTCTGTGTGTGTGACTGTTTTAAATAGCCTACTGTTATAAATAACTTCATTTCTGTTCTCCTGTCAGCAGGAAACTACTGTGAATACTCAGCTTACAAATACCAGGGTCAAAAGGTATCACCTACGAAACAAACCCCAGAAATGTGACACTCAGAGAGGGGTTTATGTGGAGTTGGGTAAGATCTGTTGTAGATCCACACTGGTTGATCATATGTGTAAAATGCTTGCAAATTAATGAAAGGTGATAAAGTTCAAAGTCCTCATAAACACTAATTTCTCCTTAACGTTCAAGAGGACAACAAAGGGAGAAGTTACGGGTAGTTCCAAGTTGTTAAATCAGAAGAGTTTTTTGCGTAATTTCTTGTATAATGGCAAATAATGCTGCTGTAGTGAACCCTTAAGCCTCAGTGTACAAGATCCAACAAAGACAGGATGCTTACAAATGCAGTTATAGCTGTTGCAGCTGAAGTAACTACTGCTTTTTAAAGAACACTAAGCCTTGTCACCAATGCTTGGGATAAGAATGAAATCTATTAGAGAAACAGATTTCGTTGCTATCTGTCCTGGCTTTCCAGAATTTCACTTAATCTGGTGTTGACTGCTGTGAGAAACAAGACAGGGTGCCATGTGTAGTTTGTTTTTTTACCCTGTTCCTTTAAGGAAGGACTTGCTTCTTTTAACAGCCAGTGTTCATTGCCTTGATTTTTCTCTTCGTTGCTTCTGGCAGGAGGATCTGAGACAAACTTTTGAATATGTTGCTCTGACTTCCAGTTCAAAATTATAAATAGTAGCAGCTGTTTCATATACTAATTTAGAAATTAGACACTAACTTTTAGCTAAATAACTCCTGGTACTCTGTTACCAGTCACTGTATTTAAACAGAATTTTATGCTGGAGCCATGTTGATATTTATACATAGAAATCATTATAATTAGGTGATATGCTTTATGATTGAACTTGATTTCATCTGATAAAAGTTAAAAGTTGAAAGCATCTACCTCTAGAAAGCACTAGGCCTGCATGTGGGGATAAACACTGAATCTAGCAAGTCACCTTTCTCTGAATCGTTCCAGCCAGAGTAACAGCTGATTTGTTTTCAGGTTCTGAATCATCTGAAGAGTTTTTTAAACAGGCAAGCAAAACTGGGTAAGTGCAGGTGATTAAGGAATTCATATCTTCTAAAGACGAATAGTTCAGTGTTCTCATTCCCAGGTTTTAGTTCCTTAGCATAGGACTGATAGAATTCTTAAAGTGACAAGTGATTTTCAACTTTGAGGGCATTAGGGTAGAAAGGGTAGCTGAATTTCAACACTTTGTCATATTATGTGCTTTAAATGGTTTTCTAAATGTTTCGTTGCTTACGTACACATTAGTCCTTCAATAGAAAAGTAGGTATTGTGCTTTAAAAAGTTAGTGTTAAATTCAGGGATGTGAGAGGGGATCTCTTAAAGATGTGGCCTGAAACTCTGAAGGGATCTAGTTGTGGTGAGTATCAGTTATGCAGCCTGACTTCCCCGGCAACTATTTCAGAGAGCAAAAAGGTAAAAATAAGTATAATCTTCTATTCTGTCTGTTGTGGCTTTCTCTGTAGTAAAAGTGGATTTCCCTTCCCAACAGGTTTGAAGACAAAGCTGCAGTTCAGACTTCTTCCCAAGAAAACCTAGAAGAACTTGAGAGTGTTGAGAAGGGGAATGAAAGTTCTTGCAGTGCACAGCCTGACCAGCTGTGTGCCAAAGAAATAACAGTACCAAACGTCATAGGTGTGTTGGTTATTTTGGTGACAAAGGTGATTTAAGCTTGAAGGAAGCACCACAAGTTAAGATTTTTATTTCACGTTATTAAATGTGTCTAGATAGATATAAATATAGTTGTAGTCTTGTATGTCGTAGTTCTGCTGATGCCTACACGACACTGTAATACAAGACTATTCTGGTTGACTAGATCCTTAAAATGTGGATATCTTGTGCACAGGAACAGAAAAGAAGAAAGTAACTTGATCAAAATGCAGAATTTAGTTATTCTGTGTAACCCATATTATCCCTTATAGTACAAATAGAGAGCACTGTCTGGTGATTCATGTAGGAAGTTAGAAGAACATGTGTAACATCTTTCTGCTTTTCTCTAGAGGGAGGTTTGTGCAGTGTAATATTCTGGTTTGGGGGGAAATAAGAACAGTTCTTTTAAAACAAAGTAGCCATTAAGTTTGTTACTGTGTTTGTGTGTGTGTAAAATAGGGCTTAATAATTTATAATGCTTATAAATCCAACAGGTGAAAGTGATTTCTCGAAGGAAGGCTTGAGCAAGAAAAGCACTCAGAGCATCGCTGACCATGCCAAACCCGACCAAGTGAATATGACTGAATGCCAGAGTTCTCCTTTAAATGTTCTTGCTGCAGATCTGCTTCCAGAGCAGTGTGACACAAGAGGTAATTCCAGTCCCACAGTGAACAGGGGCGCATCATTCCTCGAGAACACGGAAGAAACGGATGAAGAGCAAACTCGGTACAACAGTAAAAGCAAAGAGTTTGACTTAAAAGATAGTTCAGGGAGCAGGCTGGATAAAAGCAAGGAAATGGATACTGTTTTACAAAGCGTGGAAGCTGTGGAGGTGTATGAATCTGAGAATGAGTCTTTCCATGACAAAGAACTTCCCCAGGAGAAGCTACTTCAGCCAGAGAAGACACTTCCCTCTGCCACCTCGAATCAAGTCTCCAGGAAGAGACTGAAGCGAAGCATTCAGAAGGTCAATGAATGGTTTTCAAAAAGCAACGAGGTTCTGTCTTCCAGTTCTTCCCTGGATGATTCTGCTGGAGCAACTGATGTTTCAGGTGAAGGAGATGCATGTTCATCCGATAAGGAATCCTCTATTTCAGAAAACACTGACCCTATGGTAGATTCCATGGAAGTTGCAGTGGTTGAAAGAAACAAGAGATGGTCAAAACAAACAGCAGATAGCATCAAAGACAAAATATTTGGGAAAACATACAGAAGAGAGAGGAAATCAAATCCCCCTTCTACCTTGAGAGACATTTTGTCTACTACAAAAAAGGAAGATGGGGCTGCTGCTAAGGGCTTGAATATTTCCAGTGGAGACAGACCCAAGCGAAAAAGGAAGACTGCCTCTGTCCTGCAACCTGAGGATTTCATCAAGAAAAAAGATAAAGAAGAGGCAGGTGGAGGCCCTCAAAGTGTTAGTGGGTGCCTTGGAGATGCTGAAAAGGAAAGATGTGATGGAAGTGTTGCTGTTAATGAGAGTGACCTCTCTCAGAATAGAGTGGATAATGCACTAACAGAACATGAGGAAGGAGGAGGGGCCACGTGGAAAAAAGCTGCTGAAAAGGTGACTAGCAAGCCCTGTGGTGGGGAGCTAAAAATGGGTATCAGTGATCAGAAAAGCACTGGAAAAAGTTCTGCAGCAAAAAGATGCAGGCGTTCCACTAGAGCCATGTGTGCTCTACAGTTAGTAGTGGACAGAAACTCTGTTTCCCCTGATCCAGCTGAGCCACAGATTGATAGCTACCCAAGCAGCGGAGAGCCCCGGAGAGCTGATTCTGAGCAAAACCGAGTCAGGCGCAGCAGGAGGCTTCAGCTGCTGGCTGAAGAAATGACAAAAGAAACAGGAAAAGGAGCAATAGTAAAGGGACCGAGAAAGAATGACAGCGATCGTGGAGGATCTGTCTTTGGAGACCAAAGGAATGTGGCAACTCAGGCTGCTGAATGCAAAGACCCGTGTGAGCCTCAGCATGCGTTGAGTTTCGAGGCAGTCACTAGTCCGAAGGGAGGTGGTCTGGAAGCAAATGAAATGCAGGTTAGTCTAAAGAGTTTATCTGACACTGCAGAAACTGGAAGGAGTCTCTTCAATCCTGCGTCTTCACGTCAGCCTTCAAACTGTGGTTCCTCTGCACCTCATGCAGGTTCTCAAGACAGTGAAATACGAGGTAGCCCTATCCTCATACAGCCTCCTTCAGTGCCTGCTGCGCAAAGCGCTTCCCGTCAGACTGAAGAGATGACTGAATCACTTACTGCTTTTCCACAGGAACGTGGCCATGATTCACCAAGTGTTCCAGGGGACTGCAGAACTGAAAAGCTGCCCATGGCTAAAACTGCTTTGGCCAAAGAAGCTGAAGACAGTGAATTAGACACGCAGTATCTGCGAAATATATTTAGGCATTCAAAACGCTTGTCCTTCAGCCTTTATCAGCCTCCCAGGCAGACCTGTGCAGTAGAAGATCCTGATTCTGAGACTTTAAATCCATCACGTGCTGCTCGGGCAGAAAACAAGTATAGCAAACACTTACAACCAGGAAACTTGCAGGAGGAGAGAACAACTGCTGAAAGCTCGAGTAGGCTTTGCGAGGAAGAGAAGCTTAAGACCTGTGAGTCTGCCTGTGCTGCTCATGTGACTTGCTCTGCCATCAGCACAGGGGAACACAGACATGCTGTTTCACAGGCTGCAAAGGAAGGGGCTCTGACACCAGTGAGAACAGGGACTGCTGGGACTGAGGCCGAAAACCGGTCACTAAAAAGAAAGCAGGGCAATGAAAAGCCTGTGTCAGCTGATGTGGGGGTCGAAAGTGAGTTGAGACAGAATCCAGTCAGAAGTAACAGAAGCCAAAGTGATCAGAGTAACATAGAAGAGCATGATTCCAAACAAACCAATTTAAACACAGGCCAGGAAACGGGCTTCTCTTCAGAAAGTGATCTGGAAGGAAAGACCAAAGTTGTTGATGGCGAAGAACCAATTCTACATTTTCAATCCGGATCGATGACTTGTCCTGCAAGTTGTCAGCAAAGCCCTGCTGAATTCAGCTGTGAAGTGAGTAGGAAAAATAGTAGCAAAAGCGAAAGAAAACAAATAAAGGGGAATGAAGAGCAAGCAACCCAAACTGCTAGCACAGCAATGCCTGAGTGTTTAGCTGCAGAGGCTCTTAGGGGGAACAGTGATTTTACAGGTTTGTCTGAAACCCCTGGTGGTTTATTATGCTCTGATGCTGATACTGAAGAGAACTCCAGCTTTGGTGAAAGTGATAAGAGAGAGCAATCCGCAGTGTTTGTGAAAGGAAGCAACAATGCCCTGGGAGAAGAACTGCGCAATAGAAATGTTGGCTCTAAGCCAAGATCCCGAGGTGTTCGAAAGTCTCGAAGACGAGCCCAGAAACTGCCATCTTCGGATGAAGAATCCTGCGAGGATGAAGATCTACCCTGTTTTCAGACATTAATATCTGGCAAATCAGCAAGCACACCTTTGCAGATCAATAAACAGGTGACATCTGTGATAGAGTCCTCAGCTAGTCCTCACACGTTGCCTCACTGTGGAACTAATGATGACAGTATTGTTCAGAAAATGCCTGAAGTTGCTCTAAGCCATGGGTGTGTTTCACCAAGCCAGGAGTCAGAATGCTCTGTCAACTTATTTTCCTCCCAGTCCATGTCTGAAGAATCAGTTAATGGTGCACAAGAGCTGAGGAAACCTTTGCTACCAGTGGATGCATCCGAACAAGTGACCGGTGTGAATGAGAGTAAAGAAACTTTTCAAAGCCGTAATGAAAGGCTGAAGAGGACCAAAACTAGCTTCAAAGATGAATGCCAAGGAGACCCAAACATGGGAGCAAACCTAGGTACAAACCAAGATTTTCATCTCTGCAGCTGTGTTTGTAATGTCATTGCACACAGGTTTTTGGGTTTTGCATGGGAACTCTTTTCTGTATTTATGGGGTGCTTGCTCTCAAAAGGAATGTAGCAGCCCTAAACAATGTAACAAAACACCCTCAGTGGTTTACTTCCTGTGAAAATTATGTGCTTCCAGTCTTCTTTGTTCAGAGCACAAATGAATAGGCTGGACACCAGAGGCTGTCTGATGGGACACTCGTTTTTGAGGGATATTGCAATGTGATACTTGCATCATCAGCAAAATTTCATACAGCCTACCTAAGCTTCTTCCCCATATGAAACGTTAGTTGAACTTGGCTGTAGAATTTTGTGGCGAATATTATGACATTTTTATGGCTTTCATAAACGTCTAGGGCTCTTTTATTTCTGTTGAAACACTGAGTTCTGTTTACTTTGCCGTGTGTATGACATGGTATTCTTTGAAATCTTCACTTGAGGAAGATCTGTGCTTCTAATTTCAGTATTTTCAGAACTTTTCACTTTAGCATTACAGTTAGTAGTTGTCTAAAAGATCTGTGTAGCAAGAGATTATGTATAATGTTGATTGGTTAGTCGTGTCTTGGTGGGGTTTTTTTTCTTCTTTGACTCAGATTCTTTTTTATCCACCTTCTTCAAGGCGAAGCATCTGGATCTGAGAGTGAAACAAGTATTGTGGAAGATTCATGTGGACCATTCTCTCAGGGTGAAATCCTTACTACACAGGTGAGTTTATGCAGTAAATGCTAGAAGTGGCCTGCATTCTAGGAGGTTTTAAGGGTAAAGATTAAATCAAATAATTCCATATTAGAATTTGATAGCTACAAGCCCCAATAGACAGTGTCTAATGAAAGGTTTGTCTAGGAGAGTGTTTTTCATCTGCTGTTGATATCCTGATTGCTGCTGAGTGGCCTGACTTTAGGAGTTGGGTGATTGGGCATCAGGTTTCAGTTGGGGGTTAGGGTTTGTTGTTGGTATGGCTTTCTGGGGTTTTTTTTGTGGTTGGTTTGGTTTGTTTGTTTTTGTTGTTTGTTTGTTTGGGTTTGGGTTTTTTGGGGGTTTTCTTGTTTGGTTGGTTTTGGGGGTTTTTGTTTTGTTTTTTGGGGGGGGTGTTTTTTTGACTCTTTTTTTTTTGCTTTGGGATTTCTTTTTTTTTTTTTTTTTTGTCCGGTGTGACTTCAAGATTAAGTCTTGTGCTAAATCTCTTTCCAGCATTATCAGCTCTGTGAGTTTTACGTATGCCAGAGAAGAGTGAACTTAATTTTGTGCTTTAGGAGTTATTCTTCTGTTTCCTGCATCAGTGTAAAATGTGATCAGCTGGCAGGACATTGCTTCCTGATGTGGCTTCATTGAGAGAGATTCTAGGATGTGCCTGGATTGAATGGATTTCTGGCAGTACAGATTGGTGGGAAGTTCTGGCTTCTGGTGTGGCAGTGGTTTTCTGTTTGGTTGGGGGTTTTTTATGGATTCAGTAACAAGGAAGTTCCACATGGTGCCAGTGCTGGAGCTATAAACGGAATATTCAGTTCTGTGGAAACTGCTTTATCATGGAGGGTGAAGGGTTTGGGTTTTTAAAAGGATCCCTTGAAGCCCTGAGCTGTCCTTATGAGGAGCTGCCAATGGCGTGTCTTTAAACATTTAATGTAATTTTTGAGAGGGAAGATAAGGAAAAGTAATATGAAGTATTTTAATCCTTTAAATGGTCTTTGGAGCTCTTACTAATGGTGGAAAGTGCAGAGATTCAATACTTGATGTTGATTATTAAATTTTAAATTAAGTTACTAATGCAGTCTGGACGAAATTACTGAAATTTGTGCCGAAGTTCTATGTTGTTTGTTTTTTTTTTCCTCACTGATTAAACTCTGGGTGATCTAAACTGAAATAATGTGACTGGCAAAATGAGTGTGTGGCTGGTTTGGGGGTTTTTGCTTCTGATGGTAGGGCGTGTGCACTATTTATAACAGCAAAAGCACCACAGCCACCTTTTGAACATGTGGCAAAAAGTGATTCAATTTTCAAGCATTCGTTAAACCCCGAGTCTGCTGATGTTGGCACTGCTGTGTCTCCTTTGCAGCAAAAGAATGCTATGCAAAATAGTCTGAAAAAACTTCAGCAAGAAATGGCTGTGCTTGAAGCAGCACTAAAGCAACAAGGAAGTCAGGCCTGTGAATTTCTGCCTGTCCACAGTGAACTGCCACATTCCAGGAGTGAAAGAACATCTGGAATGGCACAAACGGGACAAGAAAAAGAAAGGTCAGTGTTATGGTTTTGTTTGGGGGTTTTGTTTTGGTTTGTTTTCATTTCTAAACTTCTACTAAAAGCATTTAAAATCTTGAAATAAAGACCTGAGCAATTACAATCCTTCCCTTTTGGTACGTGAATCTGATACTTAGAAGAGTGACAAAGGTATTAAAATCTATTTCCCTCTCTCAAGGTCTCCAGAATTGTTGCTTCCACCTTCTAAATCCTGTTTGTTAAAGAAACCAGATCTGGAGAAAGGCCTTGAGTGTGACAGTGTTCTGAAGAACAAAGCTCCTTGTGAAAAGACAAAACCTGTGCAGGAAGCAGGGCAAGAATACAGGCAGTGCCAGCTTGAAGCAGGTAACATTTTGAATTCTGATGGGGGTTTTTTCTGCTCTTTTCATGTTTTTACCTACCAGCAAGATGTATACAACACCTTCTTGTAAATCAAGGACTTTAATTTATATGTTCCCGGTCAATTTAAAAAGATGTTACTACCTGTTTGGGAGCCCAGCTGTACGGTTGCCCATCGGGATGGGGTGGGACAACATCTTGACACTAACAGGAGTTTTTCTGTCTCGTTTCTAAATTCATGGTTTTTGACTAATACACTACTAGAAGTTTCACAGGTCTTCTAGTGTCTTCACTATAGATCAGGAAAAAGTAATGATAGAGGCAAAGATGAAGTAATAAACACATGAGGAAAGGAAGTGACTGCAGGACTTAAACCTAAAAGGTAGAGAGAGCAACAGCCTTCTACCATGACTACAAGAAAGATGAAGCTTTCTCAGGGAGTAATTTCTTTTCCTTCAGAAAATGCAGAGGAGCAGGAATCTGGGACCAGGCAAAACAGTGCGTCTGTCTTGTCAAATCTCTCTGGAAATGCGATCAAGAGTCCAAATAACTCATCCTCCTCTATAAGGCTTCTTAACCCTGGAACTGCAGAAGCCACAAGTGGGTCTGTTGCAGCTCAGAACACTAATAAAAGCTGTGGTCCAGGACAGAGGTTGAAGAAAAGTGTATGTTTTCCTGTACCTGTTCTGCACAATGCAGCTGGGAAAGAAAATGCTGCAAGCCCAGTTGTGGCTAAGAGGAGAGAAATGTCAATTGTGGCATCAGGTCTGAATCACAGCGAGCATGTAAGTAAATTTCAGAAGTCTGAGATCACTAATTAATGATTCCTGATTACCTCTATAGTCCTCAAAAGAGAGATCTCTAAGTATAATAGAAACTAATTTTGTGGGAACTGCAGATGCATAACACAGCAACTCAAGTCAAACTTCTTCACTCCTAAAAACGTGGAGGATGCTGCCTGTAATGGCACTATGGAGGTTGGTGAAGTTTGAACTTTTTAAATTACTCCTAATGTCTAGGGGAAAAACACATTATTCACATTATTCCAAAGCCAGAGGACTTCTAGACAGCCTTGGGCCTGGGCAAGAGGCTGTTTGAGTGGTTGGTTCACGTGGTGTTCTCAGTTCTGATCCATAGTGAGGATTTCTGTAAGGAGTAGTTCTGAGTTGCTAATAAACCTGTTTCTGCACTCAGTTTCCAAGAGGATTTGGCTTTTGGGTTATAAACCACATACCAATAGCTGTGCTTTAATCTGCTGAATGGTGCCAGAATTATTGACTTTTAAGGAAACATGCATTCTGTGTGCCAACACAAACAAAACTGGTACTTTAAAGGAACTGTGCTATTATGTTATGGTCCTGCAATCTGGGGCTGCTGGGTTTAAATCTGTTTTGTTACCTATTAATTTTCTTAACTGCTTTCCAGTTGGTGGTCCAGAAGTTTGTGAGAAAAACTCAGAGCACTTTATCTAATCACATTACTGAAGGAACAACCCACGTCATCATGAAAACAGGTTTGTTGAGAGCTGTGTGACCAAATCCTATACTGACAGACCACATAGAATTTTACCTTTAGTCTAACCAACAAGCTGACAGGTCAGCAATAAATTTGAATAAGTTTTGAGGAGAAGATGTTGATCGTTCGTCATAAATTTTTTGTTTAAGCTTGGAAATCTTTCTTACTGTGTTTCACAGAATCAGAGTGAGGATGCATTTTTGCTTGTGTGATTCACACAAGAATATTTGGTATTTGTTTCTCTAGGTGTTCAGTCATAATTTTCAGGTGTTTACAGCACATTGGGGTGAAGTAGTTCATAACCAACCAAAAGGAAATGAGGGTGGTTCCCAAAGAAATCATGCTTTTTCTTGCCTCTTATCTCTATTAAATAACTAAAAAAATAATTCATAAATGGTACGTGTGATTAGTTTCTGCTAGTTTCCTTCAGTTTAGTAAAATCAGGACACTGGAATTTTGGAATCTCTCTGTAGTTTTGATATTTTGCTGCTGCACTTAGTGAAAGACTTTTGGTTTTAGGTACAGATAACCTCAACTGGGTTTTTTTGGTTTTTTTTTTTTACTAATGGAAGAACTGAAAGAGATGTTACTCTCTGTTTTCTCTGCAGATAAGGAGCTGGTGTGTGAACGGACACTGAAGTACTTCCTGGGCATTGCAGGAGGAAAATGGGTGGTTAGTTACCAGTGTACGTATATCTTGCTGCAGAGGTAAACAGTCTTTACACTTCTACCCCAAATGTCATCTCCACTTCTCACAGCAGGGAGAAAAGACTTGAAGAGATCCTGGAATCTGATGGTTTTCAGTGTTTCTTCTAAATATTTAAGATTAAAAAACCCAGATAAACAGCAACATCAAGGTTCTTTAATTTTCTGAATAGCTTTTCTGCTTTCGAAGAACCGCTCTGGATTGCTCCCCATCTTTGAGGTGCAGGGCATTGATTAGTGTAAAATTAATATTTATAAAAGGTAAATAAATTTCTGAAGTTCTTTCAGCATCATACATACTTTGTGCTAAAGTATTCCTTTAGTACAAATACCTTCAATTTAATATAGCAATGAAGTCAGACTACTGGCAGTGGAAGAACAATTTTGCTGGATGAAATGACTTGTGCTCTGTTTTGTTTTTTTTTTTATTTAGGGGTAATTCAGTCTCTTAAAGAAGAAAGGATATTGGATGAGGTAGGTCTTTTGTCTCGAGTGAAATGTCAAGTGGGTAAGCAATGCTGTTACACTGATGGACTTCCCAGTAATCCAGATGTTGTCTAAACATTTAATATATGGAACTGTAGTCTGAAACCTGGGGTTCTAGTTTTACCAAATGCTAGGACCAAAAGCCACACTAACACTTTGTGTTCATTGTTATTGAAGACATCAAGTCCCCATTATTTCATTAACAGGTTGTGGACATATTTCTTTAATAAGTGTTCCTGCCGATATTGATAGGTCATGGCACAGAGCAAAAGATTTCCTTTGCCTAAGGAAATACCATGTACTGATAATTTCTATCAAATGAGACTTTCCTGATAAGTTTAATTATAGCCATGCTTCTTTTATCCAGTTTGCTAGACTACTATACAGTTGGACTATAATTTGTGTCTTTTAGAACTGCCTGGTGGCGCAGGGGTTTCATTACTGCTCTCCAGCACTTCTCTTGAAAAGCCTTTTAATTCGTTTTCTGCACACGTGTGTTTGTAGCTTTTCACTTCTGAACTCTGACATCTTCCCGGTTTGATGCAGAACTGACAGGAAAGTGTTCTCAAACTTCTGACTGCTGGTGTATGTTACGTTCCAGGAGAACTTTGAAGTTAGAGGAGATGTAATCAATGGGCGAAACCACCAAGGTCCTAAGAGGGCGAGACAGTCTCAGACCGAAAAGGTATGAGCGTATCAGGGGTGCAAACTCTGTCCTGTTGTAACTGTTCCAGATGTGTGGCTGTGCTGGCTGAGTATCTGGAGCTGCTTCTCATTTCTCTGCTGTCCTGTGTATACAAAGGTATACAAATTAAGCATGAAGGGTGAGCTCTGCAGGAAGAACAGATAAGCTCAAACTTATCCCTGTGCCTGGAGTGAATGCCATCTTTTTATAACACAGCATGGGATTGAGAGTCTTGGATGATATTCTCCTGGTTTGTAGGTTACAAAGACCTTGGGATACACTTTGTGAAAACTGTTATGTTGTTAAGTGATACCTTGATAACAAGCCCTGGAAGTGCAGTGAAACCAGCACATTGTGTTGACCTCTAGAAACCCCATATGTACTCTCTTAACATGTGCCTCTCTTTTCAGATCTTTAAAGACTTTGAGATCTGTTGCTATGGACCTTTCACTGATATGACTACAGGTATGTCGTTTTAGTGGAATTAAGTGAATTCTTAGCCAGGAAAATCGTTAGTGTCATGCTGTCTGGTAATTTTTAGATGCTCTTGAATACTTGTATTTGAGCATTTTTTTCTTCTGTCTTAATGAGTGATTCCTAAGTATCCTTCTTCTAGCAGTTGACAGTCTCCTGTGTAACCTTCTATCTGTAGGAGCAGGCATTAAAAGTTGAAACACAACAAAACCAGAAGTTTATATGCAAGGAAAAAGTTGTGCACCATAGCTTTGCTTAGTTATTTTGAATTTGAATAAACTCTATTAAATGTTTTGAAAATTTAAGCTGAGATTTTTCTCCATTTGAAATGCTTGTACCTGACCTCCCGTTTTTGTGGCTTGTTTATCAGATATTTTCTGACTTGTCTAACAATTTTATTTTTGACTGGGTGAAATATCCTCACATCTCTTGACATTTACAGTAATTGCTACAGAGGATGCAGTGCTTTCACCTGCTGCAGTGATAGTCAGTTGTGGCTCTTGAGAGACTTGTTTATCTTCTTCACTATCAGTTCAACAAATTGGTGGAAATTAAGTACTTTGACTACTTTAGTTAATGAGAAATAATCAGTTCCATCTTCTGGGGTTTTAATTTCCATTTCGTGTCTTGCATTTCTTGTCTCTCAGGATAGGAGGAAATAAATTGTGACTTTAAATTTTGGGCATGTGCTCCTTTTGCTTTTTCAGTGTTTTGGTTTGTGTAGACCTGACTTAGAGGGTGAGGGAAGATGGAGTCGACGCTCCTCAGCAGGTTTGAAAGTTGAAAGGACTTACGTTCCTACCAAGGCTAACATCTCCTCCAAATTATGGTAGTTTGTATCTTGGAACAAATGCACGAGGGCCCAGGGAATGGTATCAATTTCAACCTGATATATAAAGCACTGAAGTAACAGACTGTTCATCTGCTTTTTCTTCAGAACAACTGGAGCGTATGGTGGAGCTTTGCGGTGCCTCTGTCGTGAAGCAGCTTCACCTGTTCACACACACCCCAGTAAGTGTTCCTGAGCGTTGCCCTCCCACGGTTACATCGTGTAGGACGTGTTGACAGGTCTCCTGCCCTCCCCAGGCTTCTCAGAGCCTGGAGCCTGCAGGTCCAGGCCTGGGCTCTCTGCACCAGAAGACAGGCTCACTTTTGTAGTAGGGAAGTTGGCCAGGTAACTAATTTGTCTTGAAATCAGCACCAAGCCCCACCTTCTGTCACAAAAAACCTTTAGTGCCTGAATGTAGTCATACCATTCCTAGAGAGAAATCATAGAAGAATCTTAGGGACTAATGTCTTTCTCTCCCTGCTACTTCTTAAATTCCTCTCTGAAGTGATGCTCTGAGGCAGAGTTAGCCCAGTTATTGTTCTATGCAGATGGATAGGAGAATCATTTAAGGACAGACAGATAACAGTAGCATTTTTATGTTTTTTATCTTAAAATCCTAGAACTCTACTGCTGTTGTGGTTGTGCAACCAGATGCTTGGAAGGAAAACACAGATTATAGAGGTAAAGTGACACTGTCACAGGCTGTTTTCTGGTACACATTCAGTATCTTTGTCACCTCTATCCTTTTAATAGCTAAATATCAGAGGGGTTTGTAGAGGAATCAAAATAAAATCCTGCTGCTTCTGGAGATGGAGGTATGTCTTGAAAGAAAGATCTGGAAGCACAAGGTATATTGTCTCAAGAATCAGCAACAGAAAGAATCTTAAAACCTACTCTGGCTCAGTTGTCCTCTGGGTATCATGGGCTTTACAGAAATTTTTCTGATCAGGTTGTTTTTGAAAGGTGAGGAAGGGTATCCTTGGAGGACTAATGAGACCTAGGAGAAAGCCTCAGGTGGAACAAGATTCTCTTGGTCTGGAAACCATGTCTTGCTACGAAGCCTCAACTGATACAATTTTGCCTTTTTTCTTTTAAGCAAAATGCTCTAGAGAAACCATGAGACTTTGAAAGTCCAAGTGTTCCAGACTGACTTACTTTTAAATGAGATAGTGGGAGTTCCAGAATGAATGAGAGCTAGTTAGTTTACAGTGAACTTGAACAAAAAAGTGAAGCAGGAGGATGATGTAAAAAAAAAAAAAAAAAACCACACAGCTGTTTCCATGGGACTGGAAAAATGAGAAAACAAAAAGATCCTGGAATGGGGAAGAACACTCTGAAAGTACTGCAGTAATTTTATGTTGCTCGTATTTTAATGAGACTCGTTGCTTGTCACATAGTCGATGTGTCTGGGCAGACAGGAACCAAGGGTCTGTCACTGAGGTCTGAAATTAAAAGATAACAAGGGCTGCATTCTTTGCTTTTCATGTTTATCCTGTGGTATTCACTGCTTCCTGCCTGGCCAGTTGCCACACAGCTCTTCTCTTTGGAGCAGCAGTGTTACCTGCATTGTTAAATGGAATAGTAGTGCCACATCACTGGTTTTGGGCTTTCGTTTTTTATCAAGGCTTTTAAAGTGTTACACAGAAAGCAAATAGCTTCATCTGAAAGACATCAGTAGTCTCGCCCTAAACTTGCTTTGACTCCTTGATAACAGTGGTTTCATTTGTGTGTTTTGTCTTCCAGCAATACAGCAGCAGAACAACATTGCCATGGTGACCAGGGAGTGGGTCTTGGACAGTGTGGCTTGCTATGAGTGCCAGAAGATTGATGCTTACCTTGTGTTCTAAGGGTTAACAGCAGTTCTCTTGGCTATTGCTCAGAAACTCTGATCAGTGCTGATAGTTTGAAATTATTTTAAGGACTGAGAGTTCTTAAGACACGCGGAGACAGTGTGTGTCTACTGTTCTTGTTCGGAGTAAACTAACAGATTTTTATTAATAATAGAATTACTTATACAGCATTACCATCGACAGATAGAATTAGCTGCTGTTCTTTAAAGATTTATATTAAAGCACTACTTTGAAATTATAAATGTTAAACAAACTTTTAAAAAGTTAGAAAATGTAGATTATGACCTCCTCAGAGAAATGGTGATATGTTGTTTACCACTGCAGCCAGTTCCTGTTTATGTACTTGTGGCCAGTTTGGGGACAGTTAAAAGAGGGATGTTGGGCTCAGGGCTTGAATTAAAATGTACTTGCACTCTGGAGTAACCCCCCACGTTTTCACTTTGTTCAAACACAAACCCTGAATACCCTTTGCGATTACTAATGCATCGGTCTTGCCCCCTGGCTGGTTGTGTTGAAAACTTCACAAACAGCTCTCTTGTTGTGCATCGAAGTGCCAACTTGCCCTAAGCAGAAACATTCACACGTCCAGCCCCCAGAAAGCCAGTGACTGAGTCTCAACAGAAACCCCTCCTTAAAACCACGAGCCCATACCAGTGTTGTCAGCCTGACTTCTGACGGGTGCATGTGGCATTGGGAAGAGTTAATGAACAGATGCCCTTTAGTATCCCAGTGACCCATAATAAGCCCGAGGAGAATCCGCTTCTAATAGTCCCTGTGTGCAAAATGAGGCTGTAAAGAAATTAACGTTTTATGGAAGAAAATAGGTTGCTTGTTTCTGTTGCCAAGCGATTCAACTCCATACCTAATTTTGTACTTTGAGAGCAGAAAGAAAACCTGTTCTCGTGCAGTGGTGGTTTAAAACAAACAAAAAAAAAGTGTTTAAGTTCAGAGAAGTGTTTAGTGCTCAGGTGATGGTGTCTTGGAAAGTTACGAAAGTATGTTTGTAAATATTGGAATGCTCAAAGGAAATAAAATTATTTTGGCAAGTATTTTACTTAATTGTTTAGCTTTCCTCATATGAACCAGTCCCTCAGTCTCTGCATTGAGGGGGTGATGAAAAAATACCTGAAGTCCAACCTCCTGAAACGGGCAAGGAAGTGGAGACTTACTGGGGGTCAGAAATGTAAATGAGAATTTCAGGGCTGGAATCAGAATTGTTAATTCCTATTCAACCTGATAAGTAAATATGTTATCAGGTGTCTTGCAGCTGCCCAAGTGCAGGTGGTCTGATCAGGCATTGCTGCTGGTGGTGTGAGAGCTAGGAGCATTTGCTCACCTCACATACATTGCTGTTTCTTTCTGTGTCACAATATTCCGTACCTGAGGCTGTTCAGCATAGCCTCACCTTCAGAATGATGCTCTTATCTCTAGAGTCCATGCTGGGGGTTGGTTTTTATAATCTACATTTCAAAGGGTAGCTGGGGGCAACCACTGCCCAGTTAGATGCGAGGAAAAGGCAAGCCAAGACTATTTTGCTTCTGCCATTGTGAAGTTTTCCCCCAGATCTTGATGCAAAATGTCCTTTCTAGCAGGTAAGGTACTAGCTCCAGCTGGATAATTGTCTGTAGGATTGACACCCATGACACTGCCCTTCTTCCTTGGAGGTGACTAGATCTGTGGAAATTGTTCCTATAAAAGCAAGTGAACTTTTGTAGTGGTTTCCATCTCGTGCAAGATGGGAATGAAGGTGAAATGGCTTGACCAATGCCACAGCTAAAGCAAGGATATGCTTCCAGAGAATTAGGCAGTTTAAGGGGAGCTGATGTGGCCTCTGTTATTAATTATTAACCAATAATTATTTAACCAATTATATTAACCAATTAATTATTAACCAATTATTATGGTCCAATCGATAAAATTTAATTTATTGTAAAATGATACAGAGGCAAAAAGCAAAGCAGCGCTGGGTGCACGGGGAGTCTCAACTCTACCCACACACCGGTTATCGTGCAAATGTCCTTTTATCTTGTTTCAGTTCCGTATTTCCCGGGAATCTCCTCCTTCTCCGGGAAGTCAGTCCCTCCTCATTTGTGTAATTCAGGCACGCTCAGATGTGTCGTCTCGGGGGTCTCGGTGATGAAGGTTAGCCGTCCCTCCTCAATGTCCTTTTCTTCCCCTTTTATTTTAGCCCTTGCACAGTCTTAAAGGATTATATAATACTCCATATAAGGCAATTAGGCAATTGCAAAGCCAGCTGAACAACTTACAACTTAAACAGGATATTGTGGTCTGACATTCGCAATTTATCACCGGGTTTATCAAGCTTAGCATATGTGTCTTGCTTAACCAGCAAATTAGCCCTTAAGTTTATTACAGCCTCCTTCATGGAATCCGTGTGGACTTCTCTAGTTGCACCTCCAGCTTCAGAAATAAAGCCCCAGCACGTGGAGTTTCATGGCACTCAGTGCTGGAAATGCCATATTATACGTGAGGACCAAGCTCCGTTTCCTCCCTGTTTGCTTGTGTGCAGAGCAGCTCTGTGACATTTCCCAGCCTGAGGTGAAAGCAGTTTTCAGGTGTGGCTGAGAGCAGGATCACACATCATTAATGACCCAGACACCAGCTAAAGGAGCTGCACACAGACTGCCCTCTCAGCAGCATGTGCTTGTGATCCTGCTCATTGGAGGGAAGGGAGAAACAAAAGTGCCTGCTGGAAGTTTGCCTGAGGCTTTGCCAGCAGGTAAGTGCCACATTTGTGTTTTAAAAGTGCTTTGTAAGTCAACGGGAGATTTTCTCCGGGGCTGCATGGTCCGGCTGCAGGAGGAATCTTCTGGACACAGCGTTTGGACCCAGCCTTTCCTGCCGTTCTAGTCAGGCCATGCAGGAGCTGGAGGTCACAGTAACACTTCACTGGGTGGAAGTTTCCAAAACTACATGAGGGGGCAGGGCATGGAGTTCTTTCCCTTCTCTCTAGATTATTAATTGCTGAACTAATTCCTAATGCAAAGGAAAGGAATTTGCTACTTATGGGCAACAAAGTACATCCTGTGCTAATAGAGCAAACCCTGCACAGGGACAGGCTGCCCTTGTCTCGCAGCCACAGCGCTGGCATTGTTGCAGCCCATCCCTCTTTCCCTTTGAGGGGTTGCTGAGAATCCTCAGCACCTGATTCTGGTAGGACATTTTGCCTGATGCCTGGCTGGGCTATGCCCAGTTTCTGTTGTTCTTTACCTCACCAAGTCTGTGTAGATTAGCAGTGACAGCTCTAGCACCAGGCAAGCTCATCAGAAATACTTTATCCTGGATCTTGTCTGCCGTGGCATCTGAGCTCTGGCACAGCTCAAAGCTTCAGAGATGTTCTGGGGCTCTGTTTCTGCCTTTTCACCGGCACAGAAGAGTTGAAGTATTGCTGTGAGGCTGCCTTATCTTACCAGATAGAAGGAGCAGGGAGGCAGAAGCTGCCCAGGGCTTCTTTTCTAACGTATGGGAATGGATTGCTGGTTAAAATTCATGTATGTTAATTAGGCATAGCTTTGTCTTGCATCCTTAGCTGGGGTGATGTGGAGGCCAGCAGAGAGCCAGCAGCCTGTTCCCAATTCAGCCCGTCCTTGGCATTTTGCTGCTGGGCAGCACAGAGCTCTGCTCTGACAGGGCTCACTCAGGTTACAGTTGTGCTGCTGGGACAAAGGGGTAATTGCTGTTTGCTTTGTAGCTATTGGGAAGGCTGCAGACTGAAGCAACGGGGAGAACCTTGTGCACTGAGGGGGTAATTAAACACCAAAGCAAAAATATTACGTTATAGTTAAAAGCCTTTGGCAAACCTGAATTTTGGCACAGGATTCTACTGCTTCTCAAGGGGACTTTCTGGCCTTTAAGAGGACAAAATGGTCTCCTGGACCACGGCAGAGTGTGTCTGTATCTAAAATGTTTTTGCTGTGCCCCTGTTGCCTTTCTCCTTGCTCTGCCTGACGCTCAACCATACTGTCACTCCTCTTTTCCCTTCCTCGACCCAGTTCCTTGCTCAGAACTCTTTAACATGCAGCCACAGCTGCTGCTGCTGTTGGAAACACCTGCGTGGCACGTTGACTGATGCGTTGGGAGAGTCCACGTGCGAGAAATTCCAGTTGGGTTTGTTCAGCCCGAAGAAGGATAAAGCAGTAGGGGGGTGGGGGATAACTGAGAATCTTCTTTAATACAGCTGCCACGTTATGTCAGGTTTTAACACAACCTGAACATGCAGGATGGTGCCAGCACACTGCTTTTCCCACTCTGTAGCCTGATCTGTAGACTCAGTACACAAGGTAAAGCTGGTGGTGATGGCTGTTTGCTGGTGAACACCCCTCACATTCCTGATAGGTTATGGGTAGCAGCTTCTGCTCAAAAAGGAGGTGGATGGGGGCTTGCTCTCTGTGCTGTAATGGAGAGATTTTAAATGCACCTACTAGCTTTGAGGCTTGCTCTGAAAGAATATTAAAGTGGCAAATCCATTTAACACGTAGGAAGCGGAAAAAGACAGCAGCTGGGATTCCTACAGCAGCCTCTGCTCTTTCCTGCCTAGGGTTTTGGGGAGGGGAGCTCTTCAGGCTGCACTCCCTGCTATGCCACTTCGTGGGTCATTGTGGTTTGGAAAGGGACTTTGGTGCAAAAGTGCATCTCTGATCTGTGGAAACTCAAACTCTCCTACCTCCTTCCCTCAGAGGAGTTGCAGCTCCTTGCTCCTGGGACGGATGGCAGAATCTGGGATGTGCGCTTAGTGTGGGGCAGGGCTTCCAGAGGGGAAAGCTGGACTCCAGAGGCACTGCAGCGTTGTGTGGCTGGGGTCTCTGTCTGCACATCCCCACGGTGGGGCACATGTTCATGAGACTTCACTGACTGAGCCTTCTCTGCCCTGGCACTGGTGCAAGCAGAGTAAAGGACATGGGGCGTTGGCAGGTGAGCTGTGCTGGTACTGCCCAACTTGTGAGGGACAGTCATCCTGCAATCCCAGCAAGTGGTGGATTTTGAAAGGCTTTACAGATGGGATTGATTCTTCTCTCCTGTTGGAGGCTAGATATTACTGCCCTTGCTTTGAGTTCTTGTGTTTCCAGTTCTAGATAGATCAGGATCATTTTTGTGTCCAGGGTGAAGGCATTCCAACCCCAGACAGTGCCTGTTTGCCAGAGCAACAGCTCCTTCCCTGTGAAAGGAGGCTGGCAAGGGCTGGATTGTGGCGTGGGATGGTAGGGACCTGTTCAACAAAGGTATCTTTCCCAACAACTTCAATCTGCTGCCTTTTCTGGGGGTGCCTTAAATGGGACATCGTGTTCCTTTTCAGTCCTGTGAAATTGTCCATATTTCGGTATCTGACCTTCTCATGCTGCTGATGAGCAGCAACGAGTACTGGTACAGCCTTTCGCTGAAGCACTTTGTCTTTAAAATCCTCCCTCTGGATCCATACACAGAGTTGTTTCCTTGCAGATCTGAGAACACTTTTAAGAGAGTAGCTTATTCATGGATGCAATTAGAACTCTTGTGTGACTCATTACTGGAGTTAATGGTAAATCAAAGAAATATTCAGTGTGTTCCTATAATTATTGTCGGTGATTTGTAGGATTGTTTTCATCTTGGGTCTGGTGTCTGCTTTATTTTGCTGGTGTTATGAATAAAAACCTTGTGCATAATCTATAGTAATCCCTCTTGGTAGGAAATGCCCATGAACTGGTGGACAGGACAGAGGGTGTGAGCTGAGGCCAGGCAGTGAAGCTGCCTCCCAGCTGCTTGTAAGCCTCAACTTAAGACTTGAAAAGCATCAGTTCTTGTTTGCTTGTTTCTTTGATGCAAAGAGCACCTTTGCAAAGCGGTTCCTTGTTCTGCTGTGAAGCAAAGACATTCCAAGCCTATCAGGCTCCGAGCCTTTAATGTTGAGAATGCTGGAATGATAATACTTGGTAGGCAACAGGTACTTACCTTCACAGGCATGAGTGAGGGCGTGTTCTGCAGGCTGGGTCTTATTCAGGTATCCAGTGCTGCTGTAACATCTGATTTGAAAAGGGAAAAAAGAAAAAAAGCTTTCAGGAGGTGATGTACTGTAAAGTTCAGATTCTCAGCAGAACGTAAAGCCTCTCCCTTCCTCCTTGCCCATCCCTGCTCAATCCCTGCAGCACTCAGCCCTTGGAGAGGTGGGAGGCCTGAGTGCCACTCAAGGCAGTCATCTGGCTTGACGTGCACTTTGGATGTCAAGCTGACATGCCCTAACGCAGCTCCAGAGGAACAATTCCAGTCCTGAAGTTGCTGTTGGAAGTCAAAAGGTTGCAGGAGAAACAGTCGACAGAATTTTTTTTTTTTTCTTTTTTAGCTGCAAGCTCTGGTCTTACGGGATTTTTTTTCTCCTCCCCTGGTCAGTACCTGATTCCTGGGTGAAAAGCACTAAAGAAAGGCTGTGCTCAGCTGGATTGAGCTGTGCAGAGAAGCACTTCTTTCCTTCTGGTCCCTGCGGGGATGGTACCCTGCAGTATGAGAGCTGGCCTTCCTGGAGCTGCTGAACAGTGCTCCTGGACAACAAAAAACTGTTCAAGTGCACAACTAATTCCTCTGCCTCTCTGAAGAACCAGCTGTCCTGTCTCCCTATGCTTCCACCAGACAGGATGAAGTCACTGCACTCACTTGGTTACAGTCCCTTCTGTCGTGTCACAGCCAACAGCTCCTGGGCTGCTACAGCTGTGTCAGCTAAAGAAATCTGAGACTGTGCCCAAGCAACCTCTAAATTCTCTTCCCTGTGAGCCAAAATGTCCAGAAATATGGATGCTGCATCATTACCAAAGTGTTTCCATGCCTGTACCTTGCGGGTGGGTGCAGTGTGATCACCTGTGTCCACATGTACACGTCAGGTGTTTCCAAGTTTCCTGCTGAAGACACACCTGCAAACAGGTCCTCAGTGTCAATGCAATGCCCTACAGATGGGGAGGGTTGGAGGGGTGGCACTGAGCTTACAGTGGATATGGGCTGGGCTGTGCTGGAGGGAGCCTGGGCTGGGCTGGAAAGTCGGATGTGTCTCATTGTGCCAGGTTTTGCTGAGCAGAAAACCCTTACAATTTGAAGGGCAAGCCAAAGATAGACAAGCCATCAGCATGTGTCTGTGTCCTGCCAGTGAGTTCCACTAAAATGCCCTGTGTAAGCTGGATAAGGCCGTTTCAGCTCAGGCTGGTATTGGTGCAATCCTCCACATGCGCAGGGTTCCAACAACATGAGCTGTGTTGGGGGCTGGCTTAGCTCTTCCAGTCAGGCCAGGCTCTGGGAGCCCATTTCAGGGAGAGGTGCAGAACAGGAAAAAAAACCCAAAGCTAAGATTGAGCCTCTCCTGAAGCTGGCAGAGCTGCTGCCGAGATCCTTTTCAAGCGTTTACCAGGCGAGATTTGACAAAGGGCAGACTGATCCAAAGGGCAGGCAGTGAATCAGCGCAGCTATTTATGCTCCTGGAGGGATGCTGGGTCAGCCATTTCCCACGAGCTTTTAATTCCTTTGTGCATTTTCCCCTATTCATAAGAACCTCTCCAGAAACTTTCTTAGGAGGTATGTGGAGGCTTCCCCCCCACCCTTGCTTACGCTCTCACATGTTTCTCATTCCTGGCTCGGAAGACTTTTTGATTCACTGAGGCTCTATTTCTGCTTAAGAAATCTCTTGCAGAAAAATAGTCAGTACTGAAACACCTCGAAGCAGTTCAGGATTAGACAAACAGATCAAAATTTTATACTCTAGAGGAAGAAAGAGTTGGTGCCCAAAGCCTCACTGTGAATTGAGTACTGATGGACTGTCACTGTCGCCGGAACGGAGTGTGGGTGGGGGGCAAAAGGGCAAAGAATTTTCTGTAACCTGTTTCTCTCCTGGTCATTGTGATTATTTGTCATGGCACAGAACTAGAGCCTTTCCTTGGACTGGCAGACTGCGACACACAGGGAACTCCAGAGGCTGATTGCTTTAAAGCTGCCTCCCTGATGCTGCTCTGGGGAACTAAGTTTTTATAGCTCGTGCACCTGATCCTATCACCTATTAGGATGCCCTTTTTCCTCTCCAGACTTTTGCTCTAGATTAGCAGGTGAAGGAAACCTATTTTCCCTTGTCCCAGGGGGGAAAATTCAGTGCTGTTCCCTATAAAGGGTGCAGACTTCTGTACCCTGCCCTTGCGAACAGTCAAGCACATAATATATTAATTTTTAAATTAGTATTTTAGTTTTTTGTATGGTCAGTAAATTTAAGAGAGCTTTGTGCGGCGAGTCCTGCAAGTTAATGTTTTTCTTGAGAGTCGCAGAGAAGGGGGGAAAGGAGGCTGAGTTGTCTCTACCCTCAGCCAAGCAACCAGCTGTGCATCTGCGTGAGTGTGTGCTGGCAATACTAATCAAAGCCCTGCTGGCAGAGCCCTGCCCAGAAAACTGGGCTCTGAGAGCAGCTCGTTATTTCGCTGATCACCCTGCAGTTCTCCGAAAAACCGCTGACCCCTTCCTAATCCCAGTATGACTCTGGCACCCAGACTGCAGGGGTTGCAGTTTCCCCTGCCCCAGTCCCGGAGCAAGTAAAAGCGTTTCCTGCCGTTGTGAATGAGAACCCGGGAGCTGGGAATCTGGCTGGATGTGGAGGAAGCATACACGGGTAAACACGGGCTTATCCCTGACCTACAGGGCTTTTCTTTAACTCTCCACAGTTACAGAGGATTACAACAAAAGCAGCCCGAGTCTGTGGGGCTCCTTTCACCCAGGGAGCAGGACTGAGGCTGCGGTGGCAGCATCAGAGCACAGACCAGGAGGACTCCTGTGGGCAGCTGCTCCAAGCCCAGTCCTGCTGACTTCAAGTGGGCAAGACTTCAGTTGGAAGGGCTCCCCGAGGTGTCCCGCACAGGGCTGGAAGCCTGTCTACCTCCCATGGCCACGCCACACTGTAACTCTCCGGCAGCAGGAGCCAACCTTCAGGCTCAGTTACAATTTCAAAGCACCACGCTGGGCTTGTTCCACCACCTCCATATTAACAAACCCGGGCAAAAAGAAGAAGGAGATTTCATCTGTGTCTTGCACATAATTGTCTTTCCTAACTGATGGCCTTTGTGCCTCCCTTTCCCACCTTTCTGTGGGGATAAATCAAGGGGCATGAATATATTCATGCAGTACAGGCAAGAGCAAGAGACTCAGGGAAGAGGTTCTGTTCATGGAGCCTCCCCAGGGGCTGGCATGCAGTCATCTGCCAGAATAAACATGTTTAATTACCTGCATTAATATTCAGATCATGAAGTCCTCAACATTTGTATTTATTCATTTATATAAACGGAACAAGCTTTACAGAGCATGGCTGCTGACACGCACATTCCCTCAAGGCCGTTGCTGAGAGAAGCATTTGCCGTTTTCCATATATACATTTCGATTGATGACAATGGGTTGATTGATTAAATGAAATAAGATGATTAATTTACAGTTGTAGAAATCATCTGGGGTCAGAGCAAACACATGGGAATGCCATGTGGTTCACTTGCAGCTCCGTTTCACCTTAGATTAGTGGTTCTTTGCCATTTCTTATGTAGGGGGTTTGAGCACTTGACTGGCATTGATAAAACAGAAGAAAGAACTTTGTATGACAGAGGCAGACACTTGTCACTGAAAAACAAAGCAGGGCCGTTGCCAGGAGCCCCAGTGTCTCCTCTGTGCTTCTGGCCTCAGATTCACACTGAACTGGGCAGGTCTCTCTGATGTTATCTATTTGCCATGACTGTGAAAGATTCGAGCTGGGATGTGAAAGATTCGAGCTGGGAACAGTGCTGGGTTCTTGCACTGGCCTCTTCCCACCCACCTGCATGCACAGATTGCAGCCCCACCACCTGCTCCCAGGTTGCCTTCCTCCCGCAGCACCTCCCAGAGGTCTAACCCTGATCTTCTTCTGAGCATTTAATGGGTGAAACTGGTCCTGTGCTTAATAATGGGAGTTTCACTTCGCTGACAGAAAGCAAAGACACTTGATGTTCAAGCAGATGTCAGGTGTGCTGCCTCCAAGCAGCTGTAACCCCCCTTCCAACACAACAGGACCCTGATTCAGGGGTCCAGTCTGGAAAGACTTAATGGCCAACTGCAGTTCTTGAGCTTGACAGTAAATTAAAACACAAGAAATGAACTCTTCAGCTGCTTTTGATTTCATTCTGTTTGATCGCCCGTTCTCCTTCCTTTTCCCTTGGGTCCTCTGATTGCTAATCTTACAGGTCCGTGGAACTTTAGTAAAGTAATATACCAGAAAGATGTTATTAATTATTAATAAAGGCTTTATATATTTCTTTTCAGTAATTTAACTTCATTATATTCAATGCTATTACTACTAAATGCCAGAACAATTAGTACAGATGGGATTGCTGACAGGTAATTGTCACTGTAAGCATCATCTTGATTTGGAAGGTGTCCATTAATAAATACATAAAGCCCAACTTGGAATCATAATAGAGTTTTATTATAGTTCCTGCCACCTCACATATACTGATTAGTTATCTCTCATTAGCACTGTTAGTGGAAGGACTGTTGCAGAGCTGGTGACCTGGTGCCACAGGCACACAGATGGCCCATGAGCCCCTGTGGTGGGCCAGGAGCTCCCTCTGCCCCTGCCCTGCAATTGCCTCTCCCGTGACATTCCCTCCCCTAGCAGGGCTTTGCCCAACGATGCACAGACACCTGAAGTCCTTCCCCAGGCCCTGCTGACCTGCAACGGGGCTCTGGCCTTGCAGAGCAGCTGCTCCGGGGCTGGAAGAGTATCAACAAGTCACCACTCTTGGGGAGCAGAACGATTTCTGCTGAGACCCAGACTGGAGGGGCTGGCTGTCCCTGTCAGTGAGCTGCTCAGCCTACCCCACGGGTAGGGAAACGCTTTTTTTGGTAGGACACCTGCACTGGCAGCGTTGCTCATCAGTTTTTCTGCAAGCACTAATTAGGGGCCTCTAGCCCTCCTCACTTGTCTTTCATGTGTCTGTTCCACTACTTCCATCTGCTCGTTATTGTTTCTCTCTTTCCTGTGTTGACTCATCTGCTGAGGAGAGCCTGTGGGCGCCGGGAGACTCCTCAGCTGCTGACCTGTGCTGGGCTCTGCAGCAACTCCTCCACCCTGCCCCTGTGAGCCCAGTGTTGGCACCACACCAGGGCAGGCCCAGTGTGGAGCTGGAATTCGGGCAGCTGAGAGGGAGCAGGGAGTTCACACCACATAAAAGCCAGTGCCAGCTTTCACCAGGTCCAGCACTCCCAGCAGACCGAGGGGTCTCGAAGCTGGATCTGAGACCAGCAGCTGACTTCGGCTATTTGAGTCATTCTTTCAGGGAACCTGGTTCCCTCTGTTGGTGATTCAGGGGTCCAGAGCTTCCAGTCTGCCAAGCAAACCCCATCCCCAGCTGACTGTGAAGTCGCCCGCTTGCAGTCCGGTCAGTTCCTGCCCTCTTCACACGGGTTGGATCCTCCCTTGGCACACGGAGGCGGGTGGGATGAGCTGTGCCTTCCCCACGTCTGGGTGGCAGGGGGTGCTGAGGCTGGGCCCACGAGTGTTCTCCCTGGCTGCAGAAGCTAAGTCACAATCCTGCTCTGTGGGATCCAGTGGGAGCCCCCAGATGCCATCACTGGGTTGCCTGGTGCTTCTTAACAGAAACTCTTGATGCTCAGGAGTGAGGGCCATGGCTGCATCCCACACACCGATGGACCACTGCTTTTTTTTTTTATTTTTGTCCCAAATTGTCTGTCATTAACTTCAGCAGGTTCTTTGGAGCAGTTTTCATGGTAAAAGGGGAAAATGCCAACACTATCATTGGTTACTTTTCTATCTAGTAGATAGAAAGACTCCCAAACTGCTCCCTGCAGATTTTGGCTTGGTTTGGAGGAGAAGGGACCCAACAATGGGTTTATTTCGTCTGTTCTGTGGCTCTCCTTTACTCCTTCAGATTTTTTTTTTCTTTTTCTTTGCCTTTTCTATTTTTCTTTTGATTTTGCTTCCTGTTTTTGTCTTGTTTATTCCTCTGTAGAGAAGGATAGTGAGGGAGAGGGACTCCTTTGAAAGGTCTGGTTAAATGAACTACTGTGGGAATCCAAACACTCTTTTTAGACAAGCAATCTAGTGGAGAAGCAAGTGCCAGAATATTAAGCTGCTTGCTGAATTGTGGCTACAGAGAACAGCCTTAAAGCCCTCTGAGGAGGGGCAGAGAAGGGGATGGGGATACTCATTAGCCCAGAATTCAATCCCACTCTGAAGCCACAACTCCAAGCCTTCAAAGAAGGCTTCAAACAGTCAGCGTCTGGGTTGTATACGAGTGTGGCAGATGCATGTTTTGGGTTCAGCCCAGCTCTGGCCAGGTCTGAGTCTGACTCTGGTCCTGCTCACTCTGGCAGAACGCACATTTTCTTTTGGCGGCTACATGTTTTTGATTTTTTTTGGTCTTTTATTTGGCTGTTCTAGAAGCAGCTGGGCACAAATGACTTTCATTCCAATATCATTATTTTCATACCATGGGTTTCCAGCTAGTTAGAGCTGTGCTGGGGGTGGAGGGCGAGGGCAAGGGCTGGGGAGCAGTGACATTTCCCCGCAGTACAGAAAATAAACAGATTCACAAAAGCAGAACAAGAAGCTTTCAAGAAAGATTTGTGCGTAACCCCAAACACCAGCTGCTTTTCTGGCACTGCAGCTTCACCCGAAGTGCTGAGTGCTGAATGTGCATGGGCGGTGATGTCACCTGGGCACGGAAAGCAGAAGGAAGACCCTGGAGAACGCAGCTGCCTCTTCAGAGAGGCAATTTTGAGTTTCGTGTCCGAGTTCCCTTGCTGAGGGGGCATCTTGTGGGAGCGGGCGTTGAAAATTCCCCTGGCTGTAGCGGGCCTTGTTCGTGCAGCCCACTCCCGAGCTGCCCAGCTCTTGGCGAACTCATCTGGTCTGCCCTACCTACACGTGACAGCACCGTGAGCCAGAACTGGCAGCGCTGTGCCCACCCCAGCGTGACACAGAAACAGCTCCACGGACTGCAAGGGGTGCTGCTGAGGCTCCCACACCTCCACGAGCTGTGCCTTGGGAGGCTTAGTCTGGCACGTTGCCCCGACGCTGCACCAACACCGCGGCAGGGCACGCGGGGAAAGCCCTCAGGGGAGGGGATGCTGCCCCACTTGGCCCCTCAGGATAGATCCTGGGAACTGAGGATTTGCGTGTAGGGTGAGCTAACAAATTAGTATAGAGCCTTCTGGGAGTTTAAACTAATCAGTGACCCAGTAACTGCTTTTGTAGAGACTGCCAGATTAAATTCAAAAGCCTAAAAGATGCTAGAACAACAGTAGGAGGGGGTGTGCTTGCCAAATACTGCTGCACATCTGCAGAAAGATGGAAGACACAGTAACTATGTGACACAAGGATGGTGAGAAGGACTGCCTACGGTTTTTGAGGAGTGGGCAGTGACACTTGTGTGCCACTGATTGCTGCCATCCAAGCAGGGACCTGGTTTTGTTCAATGAAATTAGTTTGCGAAGGCTCTGGGAACCCTGCAGAGTGAAAAAAAGCCCTGTGATGCTGAGGGTTCTTCTTGGCACACTGCCTTGCTCAGCTCCTCTTCCCCTAGACTGCAGATGGGCATTTTCATGCTCTTGCAACCTGCACACAGCACAACAGTGTCCAGTCATTGATGGAGTTTTTCTTGTTCTGGTAACTGAGCAGCTCCAATTCCCCAAAAAGCCTTCACCATGCAGCTGCAGTCTAAGACCTGGGTGCAAGAGTAGACACAAAATATTGAGTCAAAAGATGTTGACGTAGTGAGGACAGGGGCAGCTCATGTCAGCTCAGACTGCTGGATCAGGCACAGACAACCTGCAAATGCTCCACAGTATTTAAGGATTAGGGATGGAGGGAGAGGTTATTCAAGGCAGGTGTTTCAGCTCCAAAATGAAAACATGCAGCTAAGTCCTCCGTGTTTTTCACTGAAGTGTGTTGCAAGCGTATTTTAAGACCTAGAGAGAGAAATTAGAACGGACAGAGAAGTCAGGCAGTAAGAGATTTTGAGAGGGTGCGTGGTTTGACTATTAAAAATGAACAGAGTCGAGCATTATACATTTTCCAGTGATGTTTATTTGTTTCCTGTAGCCCACAGACACATTCGGATCTGGCAACAGAACGGATTCTTCTTTTCCTTAAAGTGTCCACGTGACATGAAGCCCAGGCTAACACTGTTGTCAAAGGCATTCGGGGAGGGAGCGGCAGAAGCAACGGGAGGTGCTGGGAGGAGGCTGGACAGCAAGGCACGAGGGCAGGAGACACCTTCCATCCCACTGCCACAGCAGAGACAGGGTGCAGATACACATAAAATCATTTTGCCCATCTATACCAGACAAATACAGCACCATGCAACACAATCTGCAGCTGGAAGCGGGTGGAGAGCAGGATACGGGTAGTTACTGCAGTCTGCTTGCAGGGAGCAGCCTGGGGAGCGACCAGGTGGCAGCAGCTCACACACAAGCTCCCAAGAGGCATTTACTTGCTGAAGGGAACCGTGATTTTCAGGATGCCTCTACTGGGACAGGCCTCTCCCTTGGAGCCAGATCCACTCTGCTGCATTTCAAATGGAGTTCAAGTATCTAAAGTACCATGAGACATCTGTCTGTCTTCGCAGGAGGTCAACTGCCGTGGTGTCTCATCAGGTTAAGGTTCCTTCCCAGGGTGCCTCCCCTCCCAGCTCTGGCCTAGACCTGTACCTTCCGTGGCACCTGCTGTCCAGCCTCGCTGAGGGCAGCACCACCTCAAACATCTTTTCTCTTCTAAGGAAAGATGGGAAGAACACCTTCTCCGGATCGTACTCGGCTGCTCGCAATCCCCCCTGCTCCCTCCAACCCCGGTGCCACGCAGCCCCCACCCCACACTGTGTGTGCTGTACAACTGCACAGAGGCACAGGGCCCGGGTTCTGGCTACAGGCCATGGGTACAGGAAGGTGGCACACAAAACAGCATCGCTCCCTTTCCCTTGGTTTTGCCCAGTCACAGACCTTCCAGCACCTCAGTACTCCTCTGCCAAGTGCTTCCTTCATCCCAAGCAATCTGCACAGCAGCAGCCAACCCAGAAGTCTCCACAGTGCAGGGCAACTCGTGCACCCCCATTTGCAGCTGGGACCTTTTCTCAGCCCTAGAGACTGAGACAAAGGCTTTGGAAAGGCAGGCTGGCTCCTGCAGCCAGCACCTTGTCTCAGCCAGTTCCTGTACAAAATGGACAACACACACACACGATTTACAGCCTGTTTTTCACATGATGGAGCAGCTCTTGGCTCGGTCTTTCCTGATCTCTGTGTCACTCAGTAAGTCTGTCCTGCCAGGCATCTGTGACACCCGCTTCAGTCCCCGTTTGGAGTTGCTGCGCTTCAAGTTCTTGTGCACCCTGTTGACGGAGGCCAGTGTGGTCACATGAAACACGTCCCGTACGCTGTTCTCCGAGACCTTGGAGGAGCACTCTGCGTAGGCCACTGCCCCAATCTGCCGTGCCAGTGCACTGCCCTGCAGTCCAGAGAGAGCAGGAGGAAGAGGAAGCAAGGTTAAGACACAGGTGCTCTGCAAGGAGCATCGTCTCTCACGGACAGCAACCCTGCCTGTGCTGCCAGCCCCGCCAGAGCACCGTGGCACCACCAGGACAGCTCTCACAGTGGCTCCTCAGCAGCTGTAAATACAGTGCAAGCCTCTGTGAGAGCTCCAGAGGTGAGGGCGGCCTCCTGAGCAGACAGTGGTGCCAAGCACTGGGCCCTGGCTCACTGGCACCTTCTCATTCACACGATGCCACCCCTGCAGCTGAGACACCTGGGCAATCCCTCTCACCTGGGCAACACAGAGCCAGGCACAGCAGCCCAGGGCACAGAGACCGGGTCTGTTGCCAGCCTGGAGACACCACTGGGTCCACTGGTGGCCACTGGCAGCAGCCCCTCAGCCCTTCCAGCTCCGGCTTCCTCCCCCCTCAAGCAGTTTTGCCCCAGCACAGAACCTGAGCAGGAGGATCAGTGGGTGAAGAGCTGCAGTGAACTAGGAGATGCAGAAGCCCACACCCCCCTTTAGCCAGTCCAACTTGTCAAATCAGGCATCTCCACCCTCTCTGAGGAACGACTTTTCGGCTACTAAGCAGGAGGCTGCTCAGCAGAGCATCAGGAGTAAGTCAGGGTCTGCCAGCGCTGGGGACAAGAGTGCTGTCAGCATGAGCAGCCCTGAGGTCCCGAGCCACAATCCAACCAGCTGCAGACTGAGACCTGGGTACAGTGGGTCACGGAGCCCCCGTCTCTCCTCCCTGACCCACGTGGAGTCCTGCCCAAACCCACCTGCTCATGTGTCACAGGGATGAGGCGCTGCTTGGAGAGCTCCCGGAGCGTGTTGAGGTCTGTCCGCATGTCCAGCTTGCAGCCAACCAGCACGATCTTCGCGTTGGGACAGAACTCCTGCGTTTCCCCTTGCCACTGCAGAGGAAACGAGAGGCTCTGGTGTGCATGGTTTTCCAAACCGGGGAGGGGGGTGCTCACAACTGTTCAGACACTGATTAGCTCGTCAGGGCACTTTAATGACCACCACAGACAAGGATGGGAATGGTCAGAGCGCCTCTTGGATGACTTCATGCTTACTTGTTCCAGATTATTCTCTGCAAACCTCCTTGATCCAAGCTGTGTCCCCTGGGGCAAGGCTATGGGAGGCCAGTCCTGGCTGTGGAAATACAAGGACCACACAATCTGGTGCACAGATCTGGGACCCCAAGGGTCAACACAGCCAGCGGGGAGCTCTTTGCACAGCACACACACTATTTGTTTACTACTGGGAACCACGTGTTCAAGACATTACGGTATTCAGAGTGTAGCTACAGCCAGAATTGAAGAAATGAAGAACTGAAGCAATGGAAGGAGAAGGCCAGGGCCAAAATCCATGTCCTCCATGCAAATGGCTCGTTTCAGAGCTCCCAAAATGAATGCCTGATGTCAGCTGTGTCTGCAGCAGTGAATAAATCCATCACCTGTGACCTCCCCCTGGGGAGACCTGTACAGCCCCATCAGCATGTCAACACCCTCGTTGCTTATCTAGTAGTTCTGAAGTGGGAAGCAGATAGCAGAGACTACCCCTGGCTAAAGATGTTCCTTGGAATTAGCAGTTTCCTGCTGAGCTAACTGGTGGTTAAGCATATACCCTGGGCAATTGGAAGAAGAAAGAAAACCAAGCCACAACCCAGTGTCCACAACCTGGTGGGGAAGTGCCAAGAACAACCCAGGTTTCATTCAACCAGTACCAGCCCAAAGCGACTGCAAAATATGGAAAATTCTTATTTTCTACCAGGACGTGGGCTCAGGTATCTCCAGGTATTTGCTTGGCAGGGACATTTGTTCCCCAGGACTCCGGCACCCCCAGCCCCTGGGCAGCACAGATCTCTGGTGCCACAGCCACGGAGCACCAAGGGCCAAGGAGGAGCAGCTGCGGTTCTTCTGGAGCTGGAATTCAAGCGTCCTAATTTACATGGAGGGTTTGAGCTACAGGGGACTGTTTCACACCTGGCACAGGTCCTAGCTGTCTGTAGTAACACAGGGCTCCCTGGTCTCTGGAGAGAGCTGGGACGCTTTTTCCACGTGACTGACAGCTCTGGGAGCCCATGATCTGCTGTGCTACCAAGACTTGACAGAACAAAGGCAACCACCCCATGAAAACCTCCTCTGTATGAAAGGAAGAGTTGCTTGTTTGCACTCCCTCAGATGGCTGTCCCTTCAACTGTACATGCTGTACAGCAGCCCAGGCATCAAAAGGGCAGCAATAATAAAGATTTCCTCTGCTGAATTAGTATTTTTGCCTGAGGCTTGAACAGCCTGATATCACAAGCTAAAACCCATTTCAACTTCATGGTATCTTAGGAATTTTCCTCACCTCCATAAGGCTGTGAGCCTGCAGCAAAGGAAACAAGGCACTTAAGAAATCCCCTGGGATTTAGGGTTTATTTTAAGTTACCATATCAAAAAGACATTGCCTAACAGCACTCAAAGTGTCTGTGAGGCTGCACAGAGAAGGCTGTGCACCAAGCAGGGTGGACTCACATGAAGTGTGTGCAGGGAGACATAAATAAGTCCCAACCCCAGCTAATTATTGAGGGGTTTGTATCTCATTAAGGTATAAGTGATTCGCTTGCACTATTATCCTGCTGACTCCCAAGCTGAGCAGTGAATTCCTTCAGTCCACATGAAACACCCTCCCCTCCACCCAGCCTGCTCCATACCCAGGACCTGCTCTGGAAGCCGACACTGAGCCATTGACCGAGTTATCAGAAGGGTCTTTGTCCCCTCACCAAGACACTCCTGAGACAAAGACCCATTTCTCAGGCCTCCCAGCCGCTGAGTAAGAGCCACTTGCTTCAGCACAGCATTCGGCAAAATGTGGAGAGGCCAAGAGGGCACCCAGTACAATGTGACGTGTTCAGGCCGTGGCCAGTCCAGCCCTGGCAGCCTGGGGCTCTCTGAGGAGAACAGCCCTGGGAACCACTGCTCTGTGGTGCTTTTCACGCCTCAGTGTCTCAAAGAGTGTCACAAACGAGACACCAGCCAAGGCTCGCCCCTGGGACAGGATGCAGCTGCCAGATGCTCTGATGCACAGTGGAGCCGCAGCTCCCAAAACTTCATGGAAGGAAGCAGGGTACAGCCAGGATGTAAGCAAGGGATGCAAGCAACCAGAAGGCCATTTCTCCTCTCTCCCCTGAGCAGCATTCTGAGCTGCTCGACTTCATTCCACCTCAGAGGAAGGCCTCACGTGGGACCCTCTCCCCGAAGTGACCCGCCAGTGGTGCTCCACAGAGGATCCCCAGCCCCGTGGGGCTCTCTGGGACCTGCCAGCTGGAATACCAGCTTTGCTGAGGGTCACTAACCTGCAGGTTCAAAACTCTCAGCTGCTCCTGCAGAGCGCAGATGGTCGGCTCTGTCGGGGCAGCTGGTGCTCAGGGCCCCGCGCTCCAGGCCAGTGGCGTTGTGCCACCTCATATTCATTCATGGGCTTGAAATTCAGTGCCACAGCTCATTATTTCTGTTGTCAAGCTACGGAGAACTGACTGCTGTCTTTCTTACTGAAGGGAGAACCAAAAGGCTGAGCACTCTGCTTGCTTGGAAACAGGCACCAGGGGCCACTTCTCAGCTGCTGCAGGCAATCCACAGTCACTGGTGGTGACAAGATCCAAAACACCTTCCAAGGTCTTCACAAAGAACAGAACAAACGCCCTACATTTCTCTCTGTCCCCACATTGGTATGTGTGAATACAGACAGACCTCACACACATGCTGTAAGCCACCATGAGCTTCACCGTTCACTGGGCTCCTTTCAAATGGAAATACCTTGCATTCTGCACAGATCGTGTAGAGGTGGTGGCAGCGGCAGCAGCTGACCATCCTCCTCTGAGCACACAGACTCCAGCCAAGGCTTGGCCACGGGGCCAGGGCTTTTGAGCCTTGATGATGGTCTCAGACCCCCCAGGGCGGCTCCACAAGCTGCTGCAGAGCACCCCTCTCTCTGGCTGGAGGGCACGGGGCACTCACCTTCTTCAGCACGCTGTCCAGGGTCTCCGGGCGGCTGATGTCAAAGCAGATGAGCACAGCGTCCGAGTCGGGGTAGGCCAAGGGACGGACATTGTCATAGTACGCTGAGCCTGCGGAGAGGAGCGGGAGGAGCAGGGTGAGCAGGTCCCATCCCACCAACTGCTTCTTGCCCGAAGGGCCAGGCTGAGACCCTCTGCCCTGTCTGCCAGTCAGAGATCTTTAATTCCAGTAAGAACCGGAGACGCTGCCACACAACGCAGACTGCGCTGCTGAAGATCAAGGATGTTAACCCAACTTTCTGACCAGCGACCAGAAATCATAAGGTTTAGCAGAGTTTGATTGGCAGAGGATTTGGTTCCTTTGTTCAGGCATGGAAGTCAGAGGGTTTCGTCCTTGTATTCTTTTATTTAGCTCCACACAGGGTGAAGAAGCAAGTTTTGCACCCCTCTCCCACCCTACTGTGAATCTGGCAAGTTCTGTGTGGAGCTGCATTGCCAGGGGATGTTGCTCCGGGAGGAAGTTGCTCGGGACACACCTTACTCACCACTCGCCCCTGGATTCCATCACTGGTCGTGCCGGTGCTGCACCACTAACAGTGGAAAGGTGCGGCTGAGAGAGGACAGGAAATGCTACTGCTACTTTTTATCCTCTCTGGCGATCTTTATACAGGAGAGCTTGCTCACACAGGTCATGAGAATTTCAGACAGGTAAAAAGGAATTGCCTTTTTCTCCGGATTTGTGCCGGGAAAAGCCAGACAGATTCTTTTCGATACAGGAAAGAAGCGCCGGGATTTGGTGAACAATCCATAAATGGAAGGAGGACGATTCTGCATCCTGCTGGAATTCCGTGAGCAGGCAGAGAGCCCGGCCTTCAATCCTGCACGCCTTCCACTGCACACACGTGGCGCAGGCACACACCTTCAACGCAAATTTCAGGCTTTAAAGCCTGGAAGTGCCACAGTGGTGTTACTCACAGCGCGTTCCGCCGGCGAGTGCAGGCGCCTCAGCAACCGGCTCAGTGTGGCTGATTGCCCCTCTGCTACTCAGAAACACTGTTTCGGTTTTTCTATTTGTCTTTACCCACGGCTTAAACTTCCCGGAGGAAGGAGCAGCAGTCGTTTATTTATGAAAAGGGGTCAGCGGAGACACCGGAGTCCTCGCCGGACCTGCTTCCTCCAAAAGCAGGGTCTCCCACCCGAGGCTGAGGAAGCTGGATGCGCTCCCCGTCTCGGCCCCGCAGGATGCCCGGACCCAGCATTTTTCCCCACAACCGAGGAGGAGGGTGGAGCGCCCAGCCCGGCTGCCAGGTGGCTCCTTGATGAAGTCCAGCACCTGATGAATTATGGATGATGGCGGCTTATGTTTCCGGGACAATGGGAAATGTGCGTGAGAGGAGAAATGGGCTGAGTGTCCACAGGAGCTCTGCCCCTCGCTCGGTCCTGCACAAGGGGCTCCCAGCTGAGGTACAACAGCCCCCTTGCACAGCACTTCATGTGATGTGCACTGCACTTTGATGCCTGAATTCCACTGCAGTGCTGTGCAAGGGGGCTGTTGTACCTCAGCTGGGAGCTGAGACCAGACCCCTACGGGAGACTCAGCCTGGGGAGCAGAGCCATGACCACTCCTGCCTCTGCCCAGAGCCCACACGGGGCAGGCTGAGGGCTATTTGGAATCTTCCCAGCCCCTGCCCAGTGCCAGAGACTGGCCGCTCGCTCTCCCCTTGCCACCAGCTCAGAGCACAGCACCAACAGCAGCCACCACCAGCGGAGCTCGGGGACTCTGACCAGCACAGCCCCTGCCATTCCCACACAGCCAGGGGCAGATGCCCTGGATTAAATTTGCAACAGGATCCCCAGCAAAATTGGCTACAGGTATCCCTTGCTCTTAGAGCCAGCCCACGGGAGCAAAAGCACCTGCACCCCCTGCTCCGGTCATGGAGAGATGTGTCTCTGTCCCTGCAGAGCTATAGGGAAGGAAGCAGCTGCGATCAGCACAGAAAGAAACGGACCCTGATGCCTGCGGAGCCCGGCCCTCTTCCTAGAGGGAAAGTCGCGTTCCCTGATGGAAAGAAGCGGGTCCCTGCGGCACCTCGGACAGCTCTGGGGACGGGGATGCCGCACGGGGTGGCACGGAGGGCTTTCCGACCCGGCCTCGGGCTCACGCCGCTGCAGTTCACGGCTGGCAGCGCCGGTGCCAGGCACGGCTCCCTCTCGTGCCCCGGGATGACCCGGTCCCGGCAGCACCAAGCACAGGAGTGCTGAGCTCCCCTTTGAATGGAGTTTTCAGTCATGTGCTCGGTGTGGGCTGAGGGGGTGGGATGGGAAAGCCGGCGCTGATGCACATGCTTGAATGAGTCGGGTGCTTTATCTGAGCCGTGCCCTCTCCCCCATGCACACAGGGGTATCTGCCTCCAGACAGGGGCCCTGGCACCGGAGGAAAGCGTTCCCACACACATCCTCTTCCCTTCGGCTTCTCAGTTTTACATAAACACTTCAGATAAACCTACCCCCTCCCAGCCGAGGAATGCTCCTTTTGTAGAGGTGGTTTTGGCTCGTTCAGCACAGACATTGCCACAGCAAACTGTATCGTAGCAACCTGCTGCTCCCCAGCAGCAAGCCAGCCCCTTGGCAGACAGCCAGCATCGCCGGTGCAGCCCCCCATTATCCCACAAGCCCACCTCTGTCCCGTCCTGGTGCCAGGAATCATACTCTTACCACTTGTGATCACAAAAGGAAAAGACCCCCCATGCTGGCAGGAGAAGCCGAGGGAAGGGAAGCATGAGGCAAATAACCTTATCTTCTTAACGAGATCAAGACTTGCTTCGAGTTCATTAACTTTCTGCTCCAACTCCAAAGAGCAGGAGTCGCCCCTGGCACCTCCACTCAGCTCAGAGCAGCACTCCCAGCTGTGGCAGCAGCAGCTTCTGCCCACCCCAGGAGATCGATGGCAACTGATGGGGACCCCATGGTCAGTGCTGCCATGTGGGGCAGGAGAGTTACATTGCTCCCAGCCAAGGCAATCCCCTGCTTGCTCTGGAGATGACTCTACTGAATCAGGAAATTCTGTTTGGGTGGTCAGTCTTCCAGTTTTTGCATCTATTACCTTTTCATTGCATCCAACGATTTAAAACAAGCAAACAAAAAACCACCGACACAAAAACCAGCAACGAAACATAAAAGCCTGGGTGCCTTCAACTCCAGCTCTTCTGAGCACCTTTTGTATACTCCAGCAAGACACTCCAGAGACCCACAGTCTGGCACTTCCGAACACACACACACACACGCCCAACTCTGGTGTATCTGCAGATTCAGCCCTCCTTTACTGCATGAGTCATTCTCCCACTTGGCACCCAGGTTTGCAAGAAGCAGGACCTGTGTGCATCTGCTCATGATTAAAGAGGGAAAACTGGAGCAAGCCAAAGAAACAGCTTAAAAATAAAATCCACACAGTTGTCTGAAATTCAGAGGTGTACACAGCCATGAGCAGCTCCTCCTTCTCCTTGGCTGGCAGCCCCTGGAATGCCTGGCACTGCAGCTCAGAGATGCTCTTGGGCAAGGGGCTGAATGCTGTTTCATCTATACCAATATTGTGCTAATCTGCGTTTGTTCCTCATTAGCTGTTCTAATGTGCGTCCTCACACGGGCACCTTCCACCCAACAACAGGACATTACAAACCAGGAAAGCCCTTGGGCATGCAGAGCCTCGACCTGCTCTGCAAGGGGCTCCTGCAGCCCTGGCCAGCTCTGGCTTGAAACGGAGACGAGCACTGCCAAGACCTAAATTTCTCGGCAGAACACTTGTCTTGGAGGGCTCACTGCAAACTCTCCCCACAGAGCCAGCAATGCTGCAGCACATGCTGCTTTCTGCAGGGACAGAGGATGTCTGCCCTGCCAGGCAGATCCCACCGATGGTCCAGCCAAGCTCGAGGCAGGAGGACAAAGCTGCCAAAGGAGGGCCAAGCCGTAAACCCCACAACTTCTACAAGCTTCTGTCCTGGCTGGACTTAGACGTTTCTCTTGCTCATGCAACACCACTGCAAACCCCTGTGAAGTCCAGGAAAGTAGGAAACTGCTCCATGACATGGAACAAGCAGTCGTCTAAAAAGTGCAGGACTGAATCAACAGCTCATCAGCTTGGACAATTAACCTCTGCTCCTAATTCTTACAATGAACATACAAAAATCAGTTAATTACTAAAGAGCCCAGCTGGCATACCTTCAGGATGGACATAATCAGGACGAAGGGAATGATATTTACATGGGCTGAGGTGGCATTTCTGGGCCTCTCTCCAGATCTTATTACTGGAAACCTGCCCCTCAGGAGGAGGCTGTTCTGCTGGATTTACCAGTGGAAGAATCTCCAGCTCAGGCAGGCACAGGGTGCTCCTGCCTCATCCCAGTCCCTGTGTCCTGTCTCACAAATGCAGCTACCAGAGGTCCAGAGGAGCTTGCTCAGATGCAAACACCTCCCTCCAGCAACTTTGAGGAAAAAGCTCCTTGTAGAAGTCCCTGCTGGCTCCAGAGGGAGCATCACAGAGTGTCTGGTGTGGGAGGGCTGGGTCTGCAGATGCAGCCAAGGAGCTCACCAGACTTTTCACAATCAAGCCTGCAGCAGCTGACAAGGGAGACAAATGGGAGTCAGAAGTCCCTTCCTGGCACTCTCGCCGTGTCACAAGGGCAGCTGGCATTGCCACAACCTGCCTGTCATCCTTTCTATGGGGTACAACAAGGACTAGGAGTGGCAACAGCTTCCTGCAGCACAGCCAGCACACATTCTGCCTTTGGGGAGCACCGTCCCTCAGTCTGAGGGCTGAACGAATGCAATTATCTTGATGCAATTCAGGTTTGCTGTGCACAAGCATCAGATCCCTCCCCGACTGCTTGGCTGCCAGATAAGGTTTCTCCCCACGGGGAAGGCTGGGCCTGTACACTTGTGAAGTCTAATGGAGTGGAGGTTTCAGAATCTGGAGCAAAGGGGGCAGGGGGAAGCTGTCCTTGCCAAGGGAGAGAACAGCTCACCTCTGGGCTGTGGGAAAGGGGCCTGCACCAGAGCTGGGAACAAACCCACCCTACAGAATGCCCCTCCTTGTCTACAAGGTCACAGCAGCCAGCAGGGTCATTGGGTTGTCACTAATGGCACTAAATGTTCCCCAGCACCTCATAGCTTCCAGGACACTCCAGAGGTTGAGCCTCTCAGACCTGTAGGGCACAAAGGATAGATGCTGCCACAGGGCACGCTGCCTTTGCTGCAGAAGTAACCTCCATCCCTGAGTCCCACAGCATTGCAGCACCCCCACACGATGCACAGCTCCGCAAGATGACCCTCCTGGGCACTGTCCTGCCCTGTCATGGCTTCTCGGGTCCATCCTCCACCCACTCCAGATAAGCATTTCTGCTGCAACCCTTTAAACTTCTGTCTGACTGGTTACTGACCTGCCTGAGAATGTGACCCAGCTGCAATGTATTTTTAGGCTTAACTACGTATTTGTGCTGAGGCACAACACAAGTATGCTGGTTTCAGGCTCCCAGTCTCAACAGGAAGGATGGGAGGAGCTACTTGGGTATGGAAAGGGCAGCTCCACATTTTCTCTCTGCCTCAGACTGCAAGTGGCATTGAACTCTCTCTGAGACAGAACTTGCCCTTACTCTTTAGAAGAAGCAGCCATGGCAATCCTGGAGCTGCACCCTGGGAATCCAGGCACAGACAGCCACAGCATCCATGGAGATGCCATTGCTAAACTCAGTCCCTTTCAGCTCCCTAATCTCATCAACATTCCTCAGTAGTCCCCCTAAAGAAGGATCTGTTATCACAGCCTGTGGGTTCCCACACAGGCCATTCCAAGGCAGACTGTTTGCCGAGTAAAGGCAAAGAGGGAGGCGGAGGGGGATTTGCAATTCACAGCGTTATTCTTGTCTTGAAAGCGCATCTGCTGAAGAGACAGTGGCTGTGGAAGGCTGGCAGCAGCACAGCTCCTCTGCTGTGAGCTGCAGCACGGAGCAGGGCACGGGGCACTGCTGAACCTGTGGGCACCGATCTTTGAAACGCCGCAGGTTGTGGCAGGCGCTGCAGCTCTCGGCCACACTGCATCCTGATGGTCCACAACGGACAGAGAAGTCCTCTCCAGCAGCTTTCCATGGCAACAGTGACCTTGGGCAAGGCACAACGCCAGGCTGGGCCTCCCACTGAGCACCGGAAAAGATGCTCCTAGCAGAAGCAGGCAGCTCTACTCTGCAGCAGGATCTGCATCAGCAAAAGATGCACCAGGCAGCTCAATGACCTCAGGTCCCTCACTGCTCTGCCTGCCTGCACTTTGAGGCCACAGACACGGCAGGCAGGCAGAGCCTCCCAGCACAGGGGGGCGAACCAAAACCAAAGAACTGAGTCCAGGCTGCAAGGCACAAAGTAGCTTCCTCCCCAGTATTACTGGGAACAGAGCAAAAAGTCCACCTGGGTACAGGCCAAAGCCTCAGATCTGCCAGCAGCAGTGCCATAGCACTGTGGCTTTGGAGAGGCACTGGGCAGCAGCATTGCCTGAGCCCATGTCTCCCCTTGCTCGCACTCAGTGCTGGGGAAGGGGCTCTGCAGAACAGGCAGGGCACTGAGTCAGCCCAGTGTAGGCAGCGGGTTCACTGGCAGTGCCAGAGTCACGGTAGGAACGCTCCAAGTGCTGGTCCCTGGGAAGCAGGTCAGCTGTTGCCGAAGGCTCTCACTGCCACAGACCTGCTGAGCGCTGCAGTGGCTCCGCTCTGGGTGTGAGACTTCCCAGAGCAGGCCAGGCCCACGGACCCTCCCTGATCCCACAGGCAGCACAGGTAGTGAGTGCATTGCTGAGGAAAACCTCCCTGCCCAGTGCATGCCCAGGGGTAACCGCACTCCCTCTCACACCTGACGCACGAAAACGAAACTCGCCCACTCCCTGCAGAGCATCGCTAATGATCGCAACCCATCTGCCCTCCTCCACCTGCCACAAGGAACAAAGCTCTTCCTGATGGGTCCGAGGCACCAGCACTGCAGGTCTGGGAGGCACCCAGCCCTTTGGGAACAGCACACCCAAGCCATCAGGCATCCTGTTGAACAGGAGTTTCCCCCGCCACAAGATACCGTCGCCGTGCAGAAGAGTTGTTTCTGTGCCGAGCATGTTCAGCCAACAGGTAGCAAAAAGAATTGGCCAGAACAGGAGCATGAAGAGCAGCAAAGCACCATGTCATCCATAAAGCTCACGAGTAGAGGTGCTGGGGCACAGCCACTCCCCGGAGACATGTCTACCCCATACCCCCATGCAGGCCCTGCACCCCTTCCCTCGCACACAAGGATGTCAAACTGCTTTTTAACGGAGGCTTTAGCAAACAGCACAGGCTTCCCAGGGGACAGGAGGGATGGGACATCCCTGCCGTCCTGTGAAATGGCACTCGAAGCAGTTTTACTCCCACAGTCCATCCCGAGCTGGGATGCAAATGGAAAGAAACATAAAATGCGACCAGCACCTACAGATGTTGGATGAGGGGATTTTCTCCCTAGTATTGTTCCTAGATCTAAGGTGCTTCAGGGAGTGCAGAGTCCCAGCATTTGCCCTGTTTGAGCAGCACAGGTTTCATCCTCATGAAGGATTCTCAGCGCTGGAAACTCTCCAGAGTCACCCTCCAGCCTCAGAAAAACTAGCCAGTGAACATTTAAAAGACATTTAAAGGAAATCAGATGTCTCAATACAATTTGGAAGCCATTCAGTTCTCCATCACCTCTGTCTACCCCGTGGCAATATTGCTGTAAGGAGAGTTCCTGCCTGCCAGCAGCCAGTGTCACAGCCTCTGCCATTTAACAGGAGGGGCTGATTCAGCCCAAATGGCTGCATTTTCCAAGGCACTGCCATCAGCCCAGGATGACAGGCCCCAGGGAGCAGACGACATCCTGGGCTGTACAGAGATTACCAATGGGATGGCTGAGCGGCCAGGGTAGACTGCAGCCACTCTCAGTCACCATAAAGGGACTTCTCCAGGCAGACTGCTCTTGCCCCACCTCCCACTGCTGAGTGATGCTCAGCTCACTCGGTGCAGCTTCCAGAGTCTCCAACCACTTCCTCAACAAAGTACAGGGTGGGGGGAATTCATAAAAAAGTGAAAAGCAATAGCCAGCTCCTCTGTCCAGGTCTCTGCTGATTTCTGGGGAGGTTTCAGTTCCAGTTACTTATCTAAGAGATGGCAAGTGCTTAAGGCAGAAAGGGCAATCCTGACACGAGGAGGGGAGCAGTTTCTCGACACCTCCCTTCCCAATCTTGCTGGGATGGAGTTTACCATGAACAATAAGCCCCTGCATGCAAAGTGGCTTAAAAGAGAGAGGAAGGAGCATAGAGACAGGGGAAAGTACCCCCTGGTGCCTGTCACTCTCCACAGGGAGGGCAATGAGCTACTCCCAGCCCCTTCAGCTCAGCTGGTTCAACTCACTATTGTTCCAAAAGCTTTTTTTCTTTTACCAAAGCTCCCATTTACAAGGGGCTCCAAAGAGTAGTGGAAACTCAACAGCAGCTTGCATTCTACAGGTAAAAGTATCAGTTTGATTACTGGGAAAAATTGCTGTGTAGTGCTTTGCAGGACTGTTTATTAAGAACTAGCTCCTTTGTATTTCCAATAAAAGCTGCAAGAGAAGGAAATTTACCTGGAAAACTACCTGACGAACTCTATCTACACCAAAGCTGCTAAAAGGGTCTGACATTTTTCATAGCAGAAGAGAGAAAGAATCAAAGTCCCTCTCCTTTTGGCTGTAGAGATAAACATTAGACAAACATATCTTTTGTTGCAAAAAGGAAAAATGAATGCATGACAGCATCAGATGCACGTGTCAGATACATATACACAGCTTTAAAGACTTTTTATCACATCCTGTTCTTTTAACATTTGTAAGACCAAAGCAAATAATTCTGGAGAATTCCTAAAAGGCAGACAATGCCTCAAACGTGCTTCCACATCCTCCAAAGGTGAAGTTTTTTATATCAAATACAGATTCTCAGAGCAAAGCCATTCAGAGCCCAACAAAGATAACCCACTCCATTCCCTTCCAGAGCTGCAGAAGGCCACGATTTGGAAACCCCCAGCCATGGGGGTGACCAGGCTGTGGGTGTACACATATGTGCACACACGAGGTTGGCCACCCCTCACTCCCAGCGTGCCCTGATCCAGACTCACCCGTTGGAGCAGCTCCAAGGAACCCTCTGCAGTGGAGGCCCCCTGGATGGCTTCACTGTAGCCATGTCTGAAGGACTTCACGCAGACACGTCAGCCCAGAACCACCCACCACGAAAGGGCTTCCACGTTGTAGCCACCATTCCATGCTCCAAGCACAGCTCCCAGTCAAAAGCCAAGAACCAACGCTGATGAAACCAACGTTTCATCCAAAGCTCCAGCCCCAGGAGCTGCCCCAGGAGCTGCCCCAGGAGCCAGAGTCCTTAATGTGATGCTCTCACATCACAGAGCACAGCGTGCCAGCATAGCTAAAGACCCCTTTTTGTCTCAGGGAATAAAAATCAGCAAAAGCAAGTTCTCCTGGATCAAGCTCCAGGAAAGACTCAACAAACATATTTACGGGTTTGGGCGAGACTTAGTAAAGCCACTACTCTAGGTAGAGCTATGCTGATCCTATAGCTGTCATTTGACGGATGCAATATTACAGCAAGGAATCTGATTAAACAACAGCAAAGGAAGTCCTTGGTCACGTTTTAACGTGCTACTGCTCTTGGACACCAAGAGGACCTCATTTGTCATGAGCTCTCCAGAAATTACGTGAATGTGGGGAGGGAGCATCAGTGAGCCCATGATGTACGTTCACCAGCAGAACGCAGCATTCGGCTGCACTGTCTGTACAAAAGAGTCCAAAGGTGAATTATAAAGTGCATGTGAACTTTGCAGGATGCCAATACTTTTATTAGCTCAGCATCAAGCGCTTCACGTGCGACTCGTGCCTCCACAAAAAGACGAACAGCACAAAGTTTGGGACAGGCCTTGGCGGGCCAGGGCAGCTGCGCCCGCAGCTTCCCAAAGATCCACCACCGAGGACGCAAAGAGGCAAAACCAAACCAAGCCAAAAAGACGCCCGAGAACCCCAGGGGCTTTGTGGCAGGGAGCAGCCACTGGCCAGGGCACCCCTCCCCAAGTTGAGGGTTCCCTCCTCCAGCAGCACCTTCCCTCCTGCCCGTTGCTCTCCGGCCTCCCTCGCTCCCGGGGCCGGCTCTCTCGTTACTCGCCGTTTCCCTGCCCGCAGGTGCAGCACCGCAGAGCCGCGCCGGCACTGCGCCGGCTGCGGGACAAGGGACCGCCCGCCCGGCGCGGCGGCACCGGGGCTGCTCGGGACCGGCCGGGAGCCTCGCACGCTGCTCGCAGGACGCGGGGGCCGCTGCGCCGGCCCCAGCCCCGGCTCGGAGGTTCCGGGGGACGGAGAAACCGTCTGCCGCAGGGACGAGGCCGGCCCTGCCGCCCCCGCCGC
>VXAY01000977.1:222450-236072 GCA_013399855.1 Oxyruncus cristatus
GCGCTCAGCCCGCTCCAGGGCCCCGTCCGATGCCGCCCGCGGAGGCTCCGGCGGCGGACAAAGGCCTCGGGCAAAGGCGAGGAATTCCCCGGGGCAGCCCTGCCCGTCCCGCTCGCTCCGGGACGGGGGAGGCGCCGCCGCCCGCCCGACGGGCCGGAGCCACGGGGAGGAGCTGGGAGTGGCCGTGTTCCTTAGACCCAGGAGGTTTTCCTAGGGTTGGACATGCGTTTTGCAGGGTTGATGCTATTAAGGCGTCACCCCAAGGCTCCTGCCTCTTGGCAGGATGATCCTTACAACGGGCAGCAGTAATGTTGAGCAGTGGTCAGACTCCTGCTCCCAGACTGAGCAAGGAGGTCAGGGGCATGAACCTCATCCCGCTGGCCTTATTTAGAGGTCTGTTTGTTTGGGCAGCTGGTTGGGCAGCACCCTGGGTACAAGCCAGAGCCTGGGGTGCCTGCAGTCCCTCCGAGGTTCGTGGTATGTGCCTCAGCCTGTGGTGAGAGGTGCTGTGCTGCAGTCTCCCGATGAGTGCATGCTGTGGGCTCCTGCCTGAGCCTGAGCTGCTGCAGTCCCTGCAGACCTCTGCACAGAGAACACCATGCATGCACTGGCTGTGGCATACCGAGGGCAAGGCTGTGATGGTTTCTGAAAGCCTTGAGCTTGTTTCAGACTCACTTGTTCTCCGAATTCAGGTTGGCGATAAGGTAATGGTCCTGGCTCGGTCAGGGCTCTGGCAAGAAGTCGTGAATGTGCCGGCCAGTCAGACTTTTCCAATGCCCGAGGGGATGAGCTTTGAGGAAGCAGCTGCTCTTCTTGTCAACTACATCACTGCCTACATGATCCTGTTTGACTTTGGAAACCTGAGACCCAACCAGAGTGTCCTCATCCACATGGCTGCAGGTAAACAGTTCTTGACAGCCCGTGGTGAGACTCTTGGCCTCACCATGCAGTTTCCAAATGGGTGGCGTGGGTAAGGAAGTGATCGTAATGGGGCCGGATTGACAAAGTGTCACCTGGCAGAGATGCAGGCTTCATGCTGACCCCATTTCCCAGCAGCTGAGGTTGGTCTCTCCCAGTGGGTCCCAGGCATCAGCCTCACCAGGCAGAGCCTTTACTCTGCAGGCTGTTGCCAGCGCACGATCAGTGCAAACAGGGATAATTTACCCATTCAGAGGTTTCTCTGACTGCTGGGGCTGTTTGCTTCTCAGTCTTTCTCGCTGCTGGTTTTCAGGTGGTGTGGGAACTGCTGCCATCCAGCTGTGCAAGACTGTAGAAAATGTCACCATTTTTGGCACAGCATCTGCCTCCAAGCACGATTCACTCAAGGAGAGTGGGGTTGCTCACCCCATTGACTACCGAACGATGGATTATGCAGAGGAGGTGCGGAAAATCTCTCCCAAAGGTACTACGTGGTGGAGGGTTTCTGCAACTGTCCTGCATTTCTTTCAAGTGCAGAGAAACTTCTAGTTACTACCAGTTCTCTCTCTAGGTGTTGACATTGTCCTGGACCCGCTTGGAGGATCTGATACGACCAAAGCCTTTAACCTGTTGAAGCCAATGGGCAAACTCATCACTTACGGTGCGTGTGAGCCCCGTGCCCGCAGCCAGTGCTTGTGCAGGGGGGACTGTGTGGTGGTGGGGTGGGATCCGTGTGGGAATGCTTTGTGTTGCCTGTGCTGTCAGGGCCCATTGCTATTCCTGGCTGCTCTGTGTGTTGTGGTGCTGTTATTTCGTGAAGGCCTTCAGGATGCTTCCCCTGGGTGAGGCACTGAGGGGAGTGAGATTTGTGTCTTGTCCCCAGAGCTCTGGTTACAGGCTCCAAGGCTCTTCCCTCCCATGGCAAGATCTCTCTTTGAGTACGAGCCAGTGCCTGCAGGGGAAGCTGGAATGTCCTCACGGAGGAACAGAGGCACAGCTGCTTTGTCTAGGCTGAGTTAATGCACAGCCTTGCTTTTCTTCTAGAGGATGTGTGGGTGATGAGGTTTGAGGCTACTGAATACTTATCTCTCCATTCCCCAGCTCTGGAACACTGTGATTTTGTCCCACAGACAAAGCCTTCACACAATCCCCAGTGCTATTCCAGACACTTGCACCAGTGTGCTGCCTCTGTTGTTGCAGCCGTTGCAGCGGGTGACTCCCCTGAAGAAGCAGGGCTGTAGGAGAAGGGGAGAGCTGTCCTGCCAGCCTGGCTGGATGGCACTCGTAACCCTTTCCTGTCTCTGCCAGTAGTCCAGTCCAGCTGCTGCTGCCTTAGGAGGGATGAAGAAAGGAATTCTACATTTTTGCGATATGTACGAGTGCTGATAATCCAGATTCTGGATTATTTTGAGGCTGAGACAGGTGCCTGTTTCCACTGATGGTCAGCTGGGCAGAGCCTCATGTGATCCAGTTCTCAGCTCTGTCCACCCCTGGACAGTGAGTTGCTGTTCCCCTGTGCATTGTCTGAGCTGTTCCGTGGGGTGCCTGTTGCCTCTCGTGTTGTGTTCCAGCTCATCTGTGGCTTGCCTTCTTTTAAGGGGTAGCAAACCTGCTCACTGGGCAAAAGAAGAACCTCATGGCTATGGCTAAAACCTGGTGGAACCAGTTCAGCATCAGTGCCTTGCAGCTCCTACACCAAAACAAGGCGGTGTGTGGCTACCACCTGGGATATATGGATGAAGAAGTTGAGCTTCTCAGAAGCGTTGTAGCCAAGCTGGTTAACCTGTACAGTCAAGGAAAAATCAAGCCTAAAATAGACTCTGTATGGCCCTTTGATCAGGTGAGTCTAACATACAGGCTGGCAGTGGTTCAGCGTGAGCACCTTGTTCATGGGGGCTGAACTGCTGGAAATGTTTAATAACCATCTGTTTGCAGACATTCAGTGCCTTCTTCCTTTTAAGATACTGTGGGTGTGTAAAGTGGCTGCGCTCTTCTGCTCCAGTGCCCAGAGCTGGGCAATGCCAGACAGTGTCCCTGTGGAGCAGGGCAGGTGCTCAGCTGTGCTCCATGGGCAGCAGCAAGCAGGAAGGGGCTGTGTTATGCATCTGACCGGAGTCTGCACCCTGTAATTAAGCAGACCAGATGGAAAGATCGTTGCCGCCCTTCCAAGAGTGAAAAAGAGCTCAGGCAGTGAAGCAGAATGAGGGTGTTGGAAGGGAGCAGCAGGTCTTTCAGCAGCTCTGCTCATTGTTGCATGGATGTGTCCAGACAAAGTCAGGCTCTTCCTTTGGAAATCCTATGCTGGGGCAGGACTTGCTGCAGGGGAGCAAAGAACTTAGTGATGGTCAGTCAGTATTCATACCTGATACCTAGTCTTATGGAAAGGCTTAAGGAAAACTTTGATTCCGTGCCTGGCACTTGCTTGGACTGCAGGGAAAGGTGCCTCTGGGTTATCCCTTAGACTGGTCTGGGTGGACTGAGGGGCCTAGGAAGGGCATGGATGCACTGTGCAGGGTGGGTGGGGATCTCACCAGATTCCTTTTGCTTCCAGGTGGCAGAGGCCATGAGGCAGATGCAAGAAAAGAAGAATGTTGGAAAAGTTATCCTGGTTCCTGAAGCACCGAAGGAAGAATCCAAAAAAGCAGAGAACTAAGGAAAAGAGGTGTATGCAGATTATAGATTCATGGTTTAACTCCCTGATCTCTTTGGGACCTGAAAATGGACAGATCAGTAGCTTCCATCTTCACCAGTACAAGAACATCATGGTTATCATTCAGATGAGGTTTGCATGCTCTTGTTGTGACTGACCCTTTGCCAGATATGCCCCTTGCTCTCTCTTTTGAAGGCTGTTTATTTTGTACGGTTTTCTAATCACTTGTTTCTCTACTGAATTTCCAAACTAACCTTATTTTTCTCACGGTGCAGCTGAAGCTTCCAGGCAGTTGGTGACTAACAACTGCACAGCCTGTCACTGTAAAGTCATGGTGCAATGTACTGTTGCAACTGCCAAGTATCTCTGCAGAAACTGAGCCCTGATGAAGTGTCACCTTTGTGAAGCCTGTTCAGCAGGGAATTGGCCAAATGTAGGGTGTTTCCTCCACAGCCAAAGGAAAGCACAGCTGGCCCAGTTTAATTCAAGCAGGGGTTTCTCTTCTGTTCACACCAGCCCTGCTCTTTCCCCTCTGCTTTTGCAGGCCACTAACACAGACAGATAGTAACAACTCCTGTTGTCTTTGCCCTGACCACCCTGGCAATTTGGAGTCTGTGGCATACCACTCTTAATTTTGCAGTTACTTCTCTTTGCAGTCAGCAAACACCCTGACAGTCTCAGCTGGGCTGTGTCTGATTACAGAAGAAAAGTTTCAATTAGGTAACTTGATCTTGTCCATTTTCTATTTCCAAACTGGACAGAGAGATCTGAACTGTGTCTGATTCTTGGGAGACCGCAAGGACTCAACTGTGTCAAACGACTGGAACAATTGATGTTGGCTCTGCGCTTTATTACGTTGCTCTCCAAGTTGGTATTGCTAGGGCTAAACTTCACCCTCCTGTTTGTGTTTCCAAGGGCTGCAGTGTTGAATTGGACTTCATTGAGATGGGAACGCTCACACCAGCTTGGGGTTCAGTGCTGCAGTAGGGCTTGACTCTTCTTCCCGTGAATCTTTGACTCTTGGGACCCTTGGGCTCTCTTCCAGCACTGAGGGTTTAGGAGCTGCCTGTGGTGTTCCTCCTATAGCAGAACTTTGTTTCTCTTCTGCTTTTCTTCTGTGCATTTGCAAATGGAGCTGTGCAGAGACCCAAGTTGCCCAGTTCTGTGAGCATCTCGAGTCCTGGGTGGTGCTGTGCTTCCTGCTGGACCCTGCTTGTAGTCCCAGGCAACTCTGGTGCTGTTGGTACTTGCTTTGAGGCTTTGTCATGGACTGTAGGTGCTGTGGGCTTTTGGGCTTCATTTTGGATTTGAAAAGGTAAACCCAAGGGCACCAAGAATAGCTGCTCATCAGGGAAGAACTCAGGCTCCAGGAGCAAAACCTTGCAACCAGAAGTCCATCTTAACCAACGCCCAGGCAGGGCCCAGGGCCCAAGGAGGGCAGGTGCCCACACAAGGCTGGGGGTCCTGTGCAGGGGGGGAGTGTGGCTTCTTCCTCAGCATGCTCTGTCCTCCAGCAGGGCTCCTGTCTATCAGGTGCTTGGGCTCAGTCCAGAGTTCTTTAGAAATGTGTGGGCACAACTCGCCTGGCTAACTTTAAATATTGAAACAACCCTGTTCCTTACAACCTCCTCTGAGTGCTGGAGCCCTCTCACAGATCCCTGTCAGTTCACCTCTTGAACTTCCTAAGTATGAGCTGATGGAACTCGCAAGCACAACTTCTTATCTTTCTGAATCCAAAATCTTGCTGCTTCTTTCAATCTGCCCTGTCATGCTAATTTAGATTAAATCCAACAGTGTTCAATGCTGCTTTACTAGGTCTGACAACAGGACTGTCCAGATTGCTGAAAAGGAAAGCCTGGACCTGTTCCTCTGAGAAACTGGACCTCACCTTGATGACAGAGCAGCGTGCTCGAATGGCACACAACCCTGCACACATCTTCAGGTTCTACTCACTGGTGAAAAGGAAAACTATCCCAGTGTGTTTCACAGTAACATCCTCTCCCTACTTTACTCTTGGGTCAAGCACGTGCTCAGTGCCTTACGTGGATGGCCTTGGGTTGGGTGGGGTGGCCCAGGAGCCTCACGGGCTTCCCGTCGGACCCCCCCTGATCCGCAGGAAACAGCATCTCAGTGCCTTCTGCTACATGCCTAGGAAGTCACTGGGGCCTTTTCCATTCTGGCCAGCTATCTTGCCAAAATCCTGTTTTGACTCTTGCTAGCTCTCTTTTGTGAACGCTGGTGATGTCACTGGACTTTCCGTGAAAAAGCTGTGCTCTTCCCAGGTGTTCCAGCCTTGCCAGGGCTGTCCTGCTGGTTCTGTGCTCCCCAGCCCAGAAGACCTGTTGTAGAGCCCTTGTCTCCCCCAGGGTGGCTGTTTGGCTCCTGGCAGTCCTCGAGTGAGGCTTTATCTGCTGCCCCAGCCTTGGCTCTCTGGGAACAATCCCTGTTCCTGAGTGTCTTCGAGTATCTGCTCACGTGTCTTCTGCATACAAATTCCTGAAGCCCTTATCGGGGCAGGAGGAATGCCAAGCAGTTACTGTCTGTTAAGAGTTCAGCGCTGGCTGTTTTGTGTCCCTTGGTAGCCACAGTGTTTTCTACAGAAAGACCAAGATTAAATGTAACCTTGCTCTCCTCTGCCCCTGCTCAATGCTCTGCTCTAGGTGGGTGCTGTTGATAATTTTTTGGTTTTGTGGTTTTTTTTTACTTTTTTATTTTTTTTTATGGGACAGTAAGTATAGAACCTACGTGAAACAACCTCCAGGGTCTTAATCAAGTTAACCAGCAGGTTAACTAAGGACCAAAGCAAAAAACCAAAAACAAACCCTAGTATAAAAATCATTCCACTCAGTGTTGCGTGTTTAGGGCAAAGTTGTGCTGCTGAGGAACTGGGAGATTCCTGTGCTTAATCACCTGTGCCATTCCAGCTATCAGAAGTGCAATTTGATGTTTATTTTACTGATTGTCTGACTCTTAAGGTTCTGCCATGAGGAGTAGAAGTGGAAAGTGTGAGTAAGGAGCTGATGAGCAGAGGAGGGGTCCCCAGCCCTGCCTGCCACAGGGGGCTCGGCATGGGGTGCCTGTGCGAGTGCCTCTCCTGTCATTGCTGCAGTGGCATCCCAGACTGGTGCTGCTGGTCTTGCATAAAGGGCAACTCCTTTGCTTCACCAGCCAGCTGTTGCCACAGTTTTGACTCTCTGGTTTCTCTGAAGCTCACTTACGTTGCCTGCTGAATGCAGGAGGGGAAGAGAGCAGAGGCAGCCTCCACTTGAAAAGAGGAACACAGCCCGTGCCAAGTGCTGTGGGAAGGAGTTTGGCTGTACATTTTGTTTGACACCTGTATTAAACTAGAATCGATTGACCAGGGACAAGTAAGAAGCACTGTGGGTCTTAGGCTTCAGCTGGTGCAGAATTCTGGCCCACTAACAGCTGCTGTAATGGGTGTTACACCACTGGTTGCCTGAAGTCTCTGGTGTGCTGAGCCCTCGTGGTGGCAAAGTGTGACTGGCAAGTAGTACATGAGCATGATGTGAAACACATGAGACTCTGAGTGAGCCTCTTACAACATAACGGTCTGGTCTGTACTGTCTTGAGTCATGTTGATTTGCAGATATGTGATATGAGTGATTCTCATCCTACAGACACGTGGAAAATCTTTGTTTAAAAATATATATTCTGCTTCGTGCGTGTAACCAAGTTGGACAGAAAGCAAGTGTGCCCCTGATGTTTACATGATTATGTGTAATGCTCCTCTCTCAAATGTTACCATATGCCTTATGTGTTTCAAATGGTAATTAAAAGCATAACAAAACCGTCCATGGGAAACTGCTCAGGTTTCTGTTGGCATGAACCCTCTGCCCTCAGCTTGGCCTCTGGACAGGTTCAGCTGATAAAGTGTAACTCTCCCAGCATGAAGAGAGTTACACTCTCCCCTCTGCTCTGAAAGAGAACTGTTAATTGTCGCTCCTAATGTGCTGTTCTGGAAGGGAGCTGCGGTGATTTTTGTTTGTGAAGCCCTTAGCCGAGCTCTGCCCTCTGTGTCTGAGGTGTCTCTGTAGCCAGGTGGGACTGAAGTGGGTGCCTGGGCTGAGGGTAAGACAAGCCATGAACAACCACTGCCAAACGTGAGAATAAATCCTTTTAATTTGCGTTTCTCCACTTAGAGACTGTCCCTGGGAGGCAGCTGTTGTAGGTGCTGAAAGCTGTTCATGTTCTCCCCAAGAGAGCACCAGGTCACCTGCTGGCCCCAGAGCAGGTGCTGGAGAGGGACTTGAAGCATGGGGCTGTCTGCTGAGGCATGAAGAGCTGACACTTATGACAGCTTATCTCTGGCCTTGGCTCTGGCAGCAGCTGAACTGGAACCTGCCTGTAGGACGTGGAAGATACTTCCAGAAGCTGGGGCTGGACTGGGCACAGGCCCCTGCTAAGGTTTGGGTCATGTTGCTGAAAGCCACACAGGACTCAGCCTGAAATCAGCTGAAGTAAGCTGTGTAACTGGCTGGCAGGACACACAACCAGGAGGGGCTGGAGTTTCTGGAAAGCTGAGGCCTGCGTGGGGCAGGGATGGAGGTGCTGCTGTCGCTAAGGTGCAGATTTCTGGCTGCCTGTGGGGGACACAGGAGCTCCTTCGATAAACAGCTGCTTTTTCCTGAGCTGCCTCTATGAAGCTGCAGTTTTGTCAGCAGGAAAGGAAGGCGAGGCAAAGCCATGGGCTGCAGCCGTGGGAGTCTCATGCAATGCCCAGTTTCTTCAGAACTGCGCGGACCTCCCGGAGGTACTGGGCGTCGGGGTAGCCGTTCCTGTGGAGCAGAGAGGGAAGTGCTGTAAATCCTGCTGATGTGCCAGAACCACAGAGGGGAGCAGCAAGTTTGGTTTTGCCCCAGGCCTTCAGCGGGGGCTGAGGGTGGAAGTCCTGCTCCTGGGAGCTGCTTACGCCTGCAGGCACAGCTCGTACCCAGCGCTGGCTCCAGAACCCTGTCACGGGAAAGGCTGTAAGTGAACAGGGCCTAGAATTCCTGACTGTGAGGAACTTACAGGTGTGGGATGGGCAAGGGCTTTTGCTGTGGCTGCAGGGGGCCAGGGCTGGTCTGCCATACCATAGTTGCCCTGCAAGCTGAAGCAAAGGGAGGCACCAACTCTGCCACTGTGGGAGCATGGAAGAGCCACCCCTGCCAGGATTTGTTGAGCTGGAGCCCAGGGTTCTCCTCCTCTCATTGCTAAAAAAACCCACAACCATACCCAGAAGCTTAGGGTGAGCTGGGCCATACCTGGCTTTGCCTCCACCCAAGGAGGTTTTGTGTGGGATAAGGCCCCATGTCACTCTTTCCTCTCCGTTGCAGGACTTGATCTGGAATGTCAGTCCATGCTCAAATGCTTTCTTCAGCAGCATTGCTGTCTTCTGCCCTTCCTTGTTGTCAGGCAGGAAGGCATAGAAGTGCCCCCCTTTGTAAGACTGTCCTGGGTGAGGATCCCCAACCTTAGAACAGGAATAAGACGTTTTAAACAATGGCTGGAGTGCTGTGCCTCTGAGGGGACTTCTAAGGTTTGCGCCAGCTTGAAAAATACACCAATGACCGTGGTCCCCATGGGCTGACAGTCACTGTCAACTAAAACCAGATCATCCTTGCTGCTCTTTAAAAGCAGCAAGCTGCTCCCAAACCTGGGTGTGAAGCTTTTTGCCTTCCACAGGTCCACAACACCTCTGCTGCTTTGCACGTGAGGTAGGGAGCTGGGGCTGCCCTTTCCCCGCAACGCCACACACATCTTCCCTCACCCCAAGCACCCTGACAGCCCCCCTGCGTGTGCTGTGGCGGGATGGGGAAGCCCCATGGTGGGTACCTACCCCCTGCACGCCATCGGGGATGCTGTAAACGACTTGAAGCGTCAGGTCTCGGTAGTAGCCGGGCAGGCTCTGAGATAGAGAGAAGATCTTGAATGTCCCCGGGATCCTGGGACTGGGGGCAGCCGAGGGGAAGCTGCAGCATGCTGGCTGCACGCTGTCCGCTGCGAAACACGTCCTGCACAAGGCGTGACCGCAGGGGCCCTGGCAGGTCACCCCTGAGCCCTGGCAAGCATCACACCGGCCCGGGGGAATCGTGCCGCTTTCCTGCGCGAGGCTGGAGTCTCTTCTCTGCTGTGACGGGAGGTCAGGCTCCTCCTGCTCGCCGCTCCCGCCCTTTGGGAGCTGCGCCCTTCCCTGGCCCCTGGGCTCTGCTGCAGGTGCCTGTTGGGCCGCAGCTGGTGGCAGCTCAGCAGCTGTGGCCCTGTACAGCCAGGTGGGCAGGGAGTGAGGAGCCCCCTCAGCAGCCGGGACCGGGGAGCGCAGCTGTCCCATCGCACCGTTGTGGCCTCCTCTGCTCTTGCCTTTGTCTCTTGCAAGCTGGAATCTGTCTGGCAAAACCTGTTTTAGCCGGGTGATGTCAGGCTCCCCCAGGGACAACTTTGTCTTCAGCTGTTCCTGGGACTCCCTCAGAGCAGCAGGACTTGGCTTATCCCCTGCAGCAGGGTTCAGAAGGCTGCTTCCTCCTTGCCCAGCCCCAGAATCAACACAGCCATTGGCCTCCTCCTGCCCCCTTGCCTGCTGGAACCTCCAAGGGCTGGGGGACCTCTTTTCCTCAGTCTCTGGCACCCAGGAAGCCCTGAGCGTATCAGTGGGGACTTCTTGATTGCTGATGTTCAGGTGCTGCAGGCCCATCTGGAGGGACTCCAGGCTGCTGGGAAGGGCTGCATCCAGCACCGTGTCCTGGCTTCTGCTTGGCTGGATGACACTTGATTGCCCTGTACTCTCTGGTCCTGGAGACACCGATGAAGACTTCAGGGCACATAGTCTCCTGGAAGAAAAGATGTGGAAGGCCTCAGTCACTCCTGGCAGCATTTCCTTGGGGTAGGCAAGGTACAGCTTGTGCTCGTCTTTGTGGAGTCCAACCTGGAGGGATTTTGCTCGCAAGAGGCTGCACAGTTCACTCAGGGCACTGTCATCTGGACCATCCACAGCAAGCTCCGAGTAGCTCAGACTCTGACACACCAGATCAGGGCACTTCTGCACGAGAGCTTCCACCTGCCATTTAGCCTGGAAGAGCCTGCTCCTGTCCTCTGCCTGCAGCGTCAGCACCGCGCAGTCCCCAGCGCGGCGCTCCGAGATCTGCACCTTTCCCCCGCCACGCAGCTCGTCGAGAGCGACACGGCAGGCGCCTCTCAGGTAAGACCACTGCAGAAAGTCCAGGCTCATTTCCTCGCTCACCCTGCTGCTGCCACTGTCTCGGGACTTGTCGCGTTCCTCTGACCTCGGCAGGGAGAAGCTGTTGGACCGGCGCAGCGGAGGCCTGGATGCAGAGGGTTTGGAGTCTGAAGCAGAAGAGGTCCTTGTCACATCAAAGGTGCTGGAGGTGCCAGCGAGGGAATGGTGCCCGACGGGACCTGAGCCTTTAGAGTCCCCAGGATGCTGGGAAGGGCTGTTTTCTTTGCCCCCAAAGGGCGACAGCACCTTGTGTCCCGGAAGCCTGACACCTCCTTTGCCGTGGTCCCATTCTGTGGGGTCGTTCTGCTGAGGCTCTGCTGCTGACCCCAGAACCTCACCTGTTGTAGGGACAGGAGGCTGATACTGCTGGGTCAGTGCTGTTGGGTCACTCAGACCAGGAGCATCTGCTGAGTGTTTCCTGGGAAGCTGCACCTCTGCCACGGGTGGAGAGCTTTGGTTCAGCAAGAGGCCCTGGCCAGCCTCAGACCTGTCAGCTTTCAGGGCACTGAAGTTGGCAGCCAGCTTAAGCTCACCTTTCAGCTCTGGCCTGCCTGAGGTGAGCCTTGTCACTGAGGAGTCCACAGGCACTTTGGGCAGATGCAGCAGAGCCTCTGTGGTGCCAGAGGCTGTGGGGTGTGAGGGCTGGTTGCTGCTCAGCATGTCAACTCTGTGGGCAGCACCTCTCCTGGTGATGGAATCCTGAAGGTGCTGCTTGGCCTGGGACACATCAACGAGGTTTCCAATGAGATAAATCTGCTTCACGTCCTCGTGGCACAGCAACTGGGGATACAGCTTCTGCAGCTCGCGTTTCAGAGCCCCAAGCGCCTGGCTGTCCATTCCCAGCCCCCTCTTGGCGATCTTCTCCTTGCGCAGGCTCACCTCCAGCTGCTGGTAGAGCTCCTGCAGGGCCAGGCGGGCCTCTCGCAAGGCCTCCATGTCCCCAGACAGACCTCCAGCTGGCTGGAGGTACAATATGGTGATGCCATCGCCGCTAACATCCACCACATCCACGTGGTGCTGGCGCAGCACACCTTGGTACTTGGCAGCACAGAACCTCTGCATGTACAAGTAGATGTCCAAGTCCATCACTAGAGAAAAGTCCTCTGGCTGCTCCACAGCTTCCCCATCCACTGGGCCCCGAGGTGATGGGATTTGAGCTGTCATTTCACACGCCTGGTCCCAGTTTGGCAGCTTTGCCGTTTCTTCTGCTGACTCGGTGGAGTCAGGCACTTGCACTTGGTGATCGTGCATTCCCATCTCTTTGGCCCCGTGGCTGGAACCTTTGCTCCCGAGGTTCAGGCTGCCCAGCAGGTCTCTGCTGAAGGCCTGCAGCTCAGTGAACGGGCCTTGGACTATGCAGTGTGTGTTTTTAGAATCGAAGTTGAACTGCACGTTGCTGTAGCCCTTGTGCAAGTTCCTCAGGAAGGTTTTGCCAGTAGGGAGCTTGCCATAGTCAATTATCATGCACGCACGTATGAAGATCTGCAAGTAGACAGCAAGCGAGTGAGAGAGCAAGGACCAAAAATAACCCCCCTCCAAGGCACAAGAGAAGGCAAATGCCCCTGGCCCCTGTATTACGACAGAAGAGATGACCAGTCCTCCGTCTCTCTCCCTCAGCATCTGGCTTTCAAGAGAGATGGAGCCTGACACAGGCAGGACTGAAAGACCCAGGCCAAGCAACTCCTCAACCCTGTGCACTTGTCAGAAGCTTTCTGCAACCAAGGAATGAGAGGGGGAAGTCACACAGAGATGTGACTCTGCATTTCTACACACTGGGAGCACTTCAAACAGCCCCGAACCAAGAAATCCACTGTCGTTTCTGCATCTGAAATGCAGTTGCCCTCTTGCCCTTGCAGAGTTTCAACTGGAGACCTTGAAGCAGTTCTGGCACCACAGGCTTGCAGAATGGTCTGCAAGGCCAGGTTAATTCCCATGGCCTTGTTTTTGGGACTCAGACATGAAAACGTGAGAGGTGGCTACTGTTACAGTCTCCTGAAACTAGAGGAAGAGGTAAGAACGCTCCATTGACTCCTACACACCAGCATGTGTGTACCCTAAGCTTTCATGAGGAGGAAGGAGGAACAATACACTGTGCATGCCCAGCTGATGACACGGCAAAGACATTAACAGGATCCCCCATGTGGCACCAGATGGACTGGGGAAAAGTGCACCATCCCTCCAGCCTGACTGTTCTTCCTTTGACAGGCACAAATGCCAGATGACCAAGAGCACAGCCTGCCTGTGGTACTAGCACAGAAGTTTGGTTTTTTTTAAATCCTCTTTTGAATACGAATAAAAATGGATTTAAGTGTGATTAAGATGAAAGGAGAGAGCGAGGTCTCCCTTCCCGAGCTGTCTGCCAGGCAGAGAGCCTGCCTGGAAGCAGCTGTAGCTGCCATGACCTCTCCATACCTCATCGGGGCTCAGCTCCTCAGTGTGCAGGGTCACCTCCAGTGGGTACCGCATCCCTCCGATCGCCAGCACGTGGTCCTTCAGCTTCAGGATCCTCTGGGCCACTGGTGGGAAAAGCCACCCGAACCCGCGTCAGCCCAGCTGAGGGGCAGCAGCGGGGCTGCGGGGATGGCGGGACAGGGGCGCGGCGGGGCTCGGGATGGGCAGGACAGAGCCCCCGAGGGAGCCGCGGTTGTTACCTTCCGCCGCCTCGAAGGTGACGAGGCCGCAGGGCGGGGGCCCGGGCAGCACCCGGACCTCGGCGATGTCCCCGCCGCCGTTGCGGGAGCGCAGGAAGTGGATGGTCAGTTTGTCGGCCACCCTGTCCGGAGGCAGCTCGGCGGGGAGGCCCCGCACCCGCACCGTGCG
>VXAY01000977.1:257821-284488 GCA_013399855.1 Oxyruncus cristatus
TGGGGGGGGGGTTGTCACAAACATGTTTGGAACAACTTACGTAAAAGGGAAAAACAGGCTCGTGAGGGCACATGGAGCACAGGGTGCTCCGGCAGCAGCGCTGTCCCCTGCCCCACACTGTCCCCTCACTCAGGGGAATCCTGCAGCCCCAGCTCCTCTGGCCGCCCAGTACAGCAGTTCAGCTGCTCCATTATCTGTGTGACAGCCCTGCAGAGCCGCTGTGCCCAGGGCTGGTACTGCTCCCACCTCTGCCATCTCCCTCTGAACCACCACCAGAGCATGGCAGGGGTGCCCAGGAGTGTGGAGTGGGTGCTTGGAGCAGAGGACAAGCTGCCTACCCCTCTCCTCATTTGCCAGGCTAATTTAACCAGGGCTTCACGTAACGGGAAACTTTCCAAGCCGTTCCTGGAGATCCCCACAGCCACAGACAGCCAGGCTGGGGGTGCTCCTGGCTGCCAGCCATGTTCTTCTGGTCTCTGCTGTGGGGCTAAAGAACCTTTGCAAATAGGGACGGCATTCCTCCTCCCGGCACTGCTCCACTGGGTTAATCCCTCCCGCACCATCAGACCCCGGCTGGGGGGACGGAGCCAAACATGCCACTCATCCCATGGTACTGGACACCAGCCCTTGGCTGTTCCCTCAACCCCAGCCACACTCTGCTGTCACTGGCAGCACTGTGGGCACCACAGCTTTGTCATCCACAACCGCTGGTGCACGAACGTGCGGCCTTGTGGCAGCAGCACGGGGTGCTCGGCCATCACCTGCCACAGCTGAGCAGCCCGTGATGGGAGCAGGCAGCAAAGTGTTAATGATCAGCAGCCAGTGAAACGCATCACTTATCTCCCTCCTGAGCAGTCGGGTCAAGATCCTTGAACCGCTGCCATATGCTGTTTGCTGCTGTGAGAGCCACGTCCTGAGCCAAGTCCTGCCCACAAACAGTGGGGTCTACAGGCAGCAGCCTGTCCCCCCTGCCCACGCAGAGCCTGGGGAGCCAAGGGGTCTGACAGCCCAGCAAACCTTCCTCCCTGGGATACGGGCACAACTGGCCCGTGAGAGCAGCAGTGCAAATGTCGTGGGGTCAGCCATGCCACAGGCACATCCTTGCCCAGGGCTGGTCCTTCCCATCCCTCCCAGCCCAGCCTCGCTGCATCCAAAGGAGGTAGTCTGAGCTCCTGACCCACAGAACACCCCAACAAAACAGAAGTTTGCAAAGCAATGGAGTTACTCTTGCAAAACCTATTCCCTAACTGCTCGTTCCAGGGTCCTCAACTGAGAGTGGCTTTGGCCAGCGTGAAGGAATGCAACAGACTTGGCTTCTGTGTCAAAAACATTTTGAAACCATCAGCAATAAATCCTCCACAGGAGATTTCACAGCAGAAAATGGGGCAAAACGTCCTGGGGGATGGGGACTAGCACTCCAGTCCGCTTGGAAAGTCGCTGCAGGAAACCTGGGGGCTGCAGCAGGGAGAGACCAGGAAGCAGGACAGAAGCAGTCACGTCCTCCCTCCCAGCGTGGAGAATGGAGTGGCCCAGCCCAGTACCCCCTTGTGCAGTGCCCAGGTGCTCGTGCCACGGGTCAGGTCTGTGCCAGAGCTGCCAGGATCCACACAGTGGTTTCCCAGCACTGCTCCGTGCCCTGCACTGTGGATAAATCCCTGGTCCCAAAGTCACTGCGTGGAGCAGGGGCAGGCGGGGGCAGCAGGAGCTGCTGGCCCCCTGGGCACCTCAGGGGTCTGCGTCCTGGCCCATCTGACACCAGCCCGAGGAGCACCACGCCAGGCTCCAGCTCACCCCCTGCACCAAACAGCCATGCTGGCAGCACTGCTGGGGATGTGCACTGCGAACCGGCTGGGGAGCCTTCCTCAGGAAAGGAGTGGGGCCGGGCTGGGGGGACCTGATTTCTGCCCTGGGCCTGTGCATACTGAGCTCAGGATCAGCTGGCAGTCCCAGGAGCAGGGTGCCTGCAGTGGCAGCAGCTGGATCTGGCACACGGAGCTCCAGATGGAGCCACAGCAGGTGCAGCACAAGCGGGTGCCATAACACAGTGTGCTGCATGCACTGCCAGTGTTTGGTCCAGAACATTCCCAGGTGGCTGCAAGGTCCGGGCCAGGCAGCAGCGGATCACTGGCAGCACGGGACTGCGTCAGCAGGCAGAGTCCAGGCAGCACCACGCACACGTGGGCACAAGGGAGCGGGCAGGAGGCCAGCCAGACACCACCGTCCTCTCACACAAGGCCTCAGGGGACCCTCTGGCCACAGTCCCTGCTGTCACCCCAGGGCACCCAGGGACCACTGCAGCCTCCCACTGAGCCATGGCCTCAGCTGCTCACTCTGCACAACGCCCGTGGGTGCTGCAGGGAGCTGAGGTGGTTCCCAGGGGGAAGTACAGCTGCCATTAGGGCTTCTCAAGCCCCTTGCAGCATGGTTCTGGGCTCAGAGAGGATGGACACCCACCATACCCCCAGGGACACCTTGGCTGGTGCTGGGCATCTGCAGCCACGTGCCAGGACTGGCACCACCCTCCCCAAGGTCCTTGGTGCCCCATCCCAGCCTGGCACAGTGGGGATGGGCTCTGGAGCCTGCAGGACCCCACAGGCCAGGACTGCACACACAGCTGGGGGTGCAGGAACAGGGGTCTTTGCGGGCTAAGCGAGCCAGGCAGCAGCCAAGGCCAGAACTGATTAATGCTGCTCAGAACAGCTGTTACACATTAACTCCCTTGTTTGTCCCATATGTCCCAGCAGGAGCCTCCTACCAGCACCTGGGGCCCAGGAGCAGGGCTGGGGCACCCTCACAGAGCCACGCCGGGCACTGTGCTGGGTGCTGTGCCAGCCCCCACAGCCCTTGGACCCCTTCAGGGCTGAGCCAGGGCCGAGCCAGGGCCACCCCGGTCTCGACACGGGTCTCCACAGCATCAGCCATACTGGGGTCCAGCCCCAGCATTAGGAGCCACAGCAGCACCTGTGAGCTGCTCGGGTCTGGTCAGGGAAAAGCATCCCAGTGTCTGTCTGTCGGGAAGGGCAGACTCGGGGCAGCCCAGAGCTCCCAGTGAGCCCAGCACACCGACCCTCCCTGCAGAGCTGGCACTGCAGCAGCTGCCGGAGCCTGGCAGCACCCGGGCCCGGCAGTCAGGGTGCTGCAGTGGCTGCGAGGCTGGGGAGGATCTTTTGGGCACCCCGGAGCTGCCATCTCCCTGTGGCAGGTCCACAGCAGCATCACACCGCTCGGTCCTGCTGCCCCGGGCAAAAACCCTCAGGTGGACCGTGGCTCCAAGGGCAGCTGTGGCTTTGTGCCATGTGCAGCCCCGGCCGGGACCGTCGCCCTGTGGGCACTGGTGTACCTCGGGCAGGTGGCAGGAGCCCTGTCTGAGCGGAGGGGGGGCAGCTGTGGGCACCCACCGCACGGAACACAGGGTGACACCAGGTGGAGACCGAAAAATCACTCCTAGGGGCTGTTTTTCAGAGGCTTTGGTTCCACCTTTAGCAGCGCTGCGGTGCTGAAATGACAGCTGAGCACCTTCGAAAACCGACCCCGAGCACACGACACGCCGGGCAGGGGGAGGGCAGGTCCTGGGGCGGTGACAGAGCCCCTCCAAGCACCTGCCCAATGCCCACATGGGCGAGGAGGGGGCAGCGGGCCTGTCAGAGCCCGCCAGGTGGTGGTGCCAGGCTGAGGTTGAGGAAGCCCCCAAACTGGAAGGGGGGAAGGCGGGGGGCACATGCAGCAGTGGTGGGCAGGCAGGCGAGGGGGTTGGCCCCGCATGCCCTGGTGTCCTGCTCACTGCTTAAATAGACGCTGTCGGGTGAGTCCACTGAGGGGTCCTCGTCGAAGTAGTTGTAGGGCCTCAGGAAAAAGCCAACGCTGTTCCCCACGGCCACCGTGTTGGGGACGTCTTCCGCATGGGGGACGTGCAGGAACCCCACGGAGACCCAGGCGACCAGGTCCTGGGCAGAAGAGCAAAGAGGCATTTATCAGGCTGAGCAGGACTCTATTCCGGCCTGGCGGCTGCTCAGTTTGACTCCAGGACACGTGAAGCCTCTGCCCAGGGCAGGAGCCAGGATAGCACCCGCAGGGCTCGGCTTCTCTCCCCCCCCCAGGGTCCCCAGCCCACCTCGTTGGTGATGGTCTCGTTGTTGATGAAGTCAGCAAAGGCGACAGTGGGAGTCCAGGGGTCATTCTGGTTGTAGATGCTGGTGCTGGAGGGCTCCTCCTCCTTCCTCCGGGTGACAGCCAGCTGGTACCTGCCAGCACAGGGAGCAAAGGGGCTCGTCCATGCCGGCACAGGGCAGGGCAGCCATGGCACTGCTGGCTGGATGCACTGGTGAACTGGGGCTGGATACACCCCTGGTGCGTGCCAGGGGACCTGGTCTGTCCTGGGGCAGGGAGGGAAAGGGCTGGCAGGGATAAGCATGGCAGTAACGGGCAGCAGCCCCAGCACCCCTGGGCTGGCAGGGAATGCCTTACTGCTCGTGGCTTTTCCAGCATGGCTGGGAAACACAAATTGATCCGGGTACAAATGCTGCTGCTCAATGCCCAACACAGCCCATTCAGCCACAGCTGCTGCTCGTCCACACAGACTCCCCCAGCACCAGCTCTGTTGGTTCACCCTGGCAGCGAGACTGGTCTGTGCTTATCCCAAGCATTTTCCAAAACAGATTTGGTCCTCGAGGGAGGGTATCACAACCTGGGGAAGCCAGTGCTTCCCCTGGGAATCAGTCCTGCAGCTTGGTTCCCCTCAGAGGGAAAAACGCATGCCGCTTCTCCAAATTAGCCTGATCTGGGGTCAGATTCCTGCCTGTGACCTACCACGAGCAGATGTTATTGAGTAACCTTTCAAGGGAATTTCAGAGCTAAAACCCCATGCACGTTCTCTGTTTAACCCTTCCCTGCCTGCCCAGAAGCGGCAGCTCCCCCACACCAAGAGCAGGAGGAGCCAGGGCTGCAGGGGTGAGTGGGGGGGATAGGGAGTGGGAGCCAAGTGCTCCCCAGCCCTGGCACCCACCTGCCCCAGCTGACAGACCGCTCCATGGAGCTGTTGATGGGCAGGTGCTTCCCAGCAAAGCTGATGACCTGGATCCTGTAGCTGCGTGGGTGCCCCCACTTGTTGGGATTGGGGCTGGCAAAGGAGAGGTAGCGGGGCATGGGGGCATTGAGCGGGAATGCTGCCTCATCCTCCCTCTCCAGCCTTTCCCTGCGGAGGTACGGACGCTCGATGGTGTTCTGCATGCTCCAGGGATCTTTGATAATCTCGTACTCCATGTCCTGGGTCTCCAGGAAGTTCAGCTGCCCTGTGAAGCAGAAGGGAAAAAAACCCCACTCTCGACCTCCACACCCCAGGCAGAGCTGCAGGCAACAGTGAACCACAGCCACGAACAAAGGTGGGCAGACCTACCGTCGACATCGAGGTCCACCTTGTAGTGCATGTGGTGGAGGTGCATCGTTCCCAGCGTGTGGGGCCCAACCCTGTTGCCATAGTTGGTGCCTTGGCCGTGGAGGAAGGAGGTGCTGATGTAGCCAGTAGCATGCACATGGACCTCCACGGCCCCACTGCCGTGGAACATGAAGTCCCAGATGTAGTCGTAGTTGACGAGCGTGGAGATGGTCCGGACGACCAGCGTGCTTTTCCGCAGCCCGCCGTAGTAGGAGGACTGTGAGTCGGAGAAGTGGCGCCGCAGGGGGACGGCAGAGTCGTGCTCAAAAATGCAGAGTGAGTTTTGGTTGGTTTTGGGAGTGTCTGACTCTGCCAGGTAGTGCCGGTCCACGTAGGTCGCTGTGAAGGGGCAGTCGAGGCCCCGGACCAGCTCGTAGGCAAACCTGCCGATGCCAAAGCTCCCGTCCAGGTAGCGGGTGGACATGCCCCCAGGGCAGTTGGAGCCGTACAGGGCGAGGGCTTCCTGGAGGCTCAGCTCATAGACAATCCTCTCCCCCCGGTACCTGATGTCAAAGAAGCGTGGGCCGGAGTTGGGGTTCATGCCAAAGGTGATGCTCCAGCCCTGGTAGGTGATGTGATTGCCCCTGACGTTGTAGCGGGGACCCTGGGGCTCAAACTGCAGTGGACCCGGGGAGTCGGGCGGGTGCCGGGGCCTCATTGAGCCCAGCACTGCGTCAGCCTGGGGTTTCTTGAGCCTGACAACCTCCAGGGTGCGGGCCAGAAACTCCTGCTCCAGGTCCTCTGTGCTGGCAAAGTACCGGCCGTTGTAGAAGACTTTGCGCAGCTGCCAGCGGGAGACCTGGAGGTCCCTGTGCTCCACCAGCACCTCCAGCCCCACTGGTGACAGGTAGTAGCCGGTGCCAGGCACGTGGTGGAAAAGGACAAACCAGGTTGTGCGGTCACCAGACTCGAAGCCTCGTGGGGCCGTGGTGAGGATGGCCAGGTCGGTCCCGTCAGACTCGCAGCACATGGTGAGAAATTGCGGCGCCTTTTTCAACTCCCTCTGGATGAGGGCGTTGATAGCCATGTACTCCTTGCCAGTAACAGGCCTGCGGTGGTACGGCACCTTCCCCCCGTACTTCTGCACCGTCACGTCCCGGTGGTACGCCGGTGTTGGCAGGGGACCCACCACGTACTCGGTGACATTGGGCTCTGGCTGGTTGCCAAAGTACAGCACAGCCAGTGCCTCTCGGGCGGGACGAGCCCCCCCGCCGTCCAGGAACCGCAGCACCTCTGCCTTGGCAGGGACCTGCAGGTCCACGGAGGCGATGCAGTTGTCCGAGGGTTTGGCACGCGAGGCATCGACCAGGGGCAGCCCGAGGTTTGCCTGCAGGTACCGCACCACTTGCGCCATCTCCTCGGGTGTCAGGTCAGCAAACACCAGGCTCTGGCCGTCCTCAGTGTCCTCCTGCTCCGGGGGCAGGTGCTGGCAGGTGCTGGGGGCCCTTCCTCTGGTCAGCAACACGCAGACCAAAGCGAATATCGTGGCTAACGCCAGAACAAGGAGGACGAGCGCAGTTTTCACGTTCATGCCTGTGGCTGAGGCACTGAGCGCTCCTGCAGTCTGGCAGGATGCATTTCCAGCTGCAAAATCCTCCCACTGGTCCGCGGAAACAGGGGGCTGGGTTTGGTTGGGTCCGTTTTTTCCCCCCTGTTTTCTCAGCAGGAAACAGGCTGGAGGAACTCGCAGGAAGGACGTGCAGAGATGTTCTCACACATTGCCTGGATTTGCTGGGAACCATAAAAGGCAACTTTGCACTGCTTTGCCAGTGGTTTATAATTTTAAGTAAACTTAATGCTTGTGCATCTGTCCTTCCCTCTGGTCCCAGATCATACACTGCAGAGCTTGAGGGGGATGGATCCAGTCATTCGAGGGAAATAAATGCATCTCCCTGCTCCTCCTTCTTTTAACCCCCCAGATACTGGGCAGGCAGAGTGGCTGCAGAGACAACCCTTCCCCATGCAGAGCAGTGCTGAGCACAGCACCATGGCCCCATCCTGACACAGCCCCACCACCTCCACCAGCATTGCCCGCTGCTGCCAAAATCCCCACGGTCCTGTGGCCGCGACGAAGGGGGCAGACACTTGTCACCCCACAAATGTGCCCCTGATCCTGAGCTACATCCTAGCACAGATGGGGCTGTGAGGAGAGGGGCGAGGGCTCCAGAGCCTGACCAGCATCCTGGCAAACAGGCAGTGGCACTGGCCATGCTGCACTGCCAGAAGCCACGAGACCTTGCGAAGGTCCCCTCCGCATCCCTCCCCCGTGCTCAGCCTGAGAGCTGCAGCCCATGGGGTCCTGGCCCTGAACCCAGCCTTCCCCCAACACCCACAGGGCTTGATGCCAGTGCCCACCTCGGTCCTGGCCCTGAACCCAGCCTTCCCCCAACACCCACAGGGCTTGATGCCAGTGCCCACCTCGGTCCTGGCCCTGAACCCAGCCTTCCCCCAACACCCACAGGGCTTGGTGCCAGTACCCACCTCGGTTGTGGCCCCGGAGCCCCAGAACACCCCAGGCTGTCCGTCCCTCCTGCCCTCCAGCTGGACGTCCCCATGCCCTGCCAGGCACCCAGAGCCACACTTCTCTGGTTTGGGCTGGTTTGTGGGCACAGGGAACATGGCAGAGACCCAGGAGACACTGCTGGGAGTTGTAAGAACGAGACACTCGAGAGCACTGGACCAAGAACCATTTTCATTGTTTTAACCTGAGATATGCACTACATAGCACTTCTACAGCAGAGGAACAGGATTTTCTCCTCACTTTCCTCCTGAAACAGACTCAAACTCAGCAATTAACAGATAACATGGACTCCCAGGTGGCATCATGCCAGGAAGATCACGCTTCCTTTTTCAAGAGCGCTATTTCAAAAGCAATGATAAAATGTGAAGTCCTTGCACAACTGGAAATTGAGACAACTTCACTAAAAAAAAAAAAAAAAATGAAAATCTGAGACAGAACAGTCAACCTGGTGTCTCTGACCGCATCTCCTCAGAACCATCCTGTAGCATTAAAGCCTGCTCATGTTTTGAAAACCATCATAGGTGAATGGGGGAAAGTTTGGCAAACAGGAGGCAGTTTTGGGCAGGCAGGCGAGAGGGTTGATTTCACACGCCGTGAAGTCCTGCTCGCTGGTGAAAAACACACCATCGTGGGAGTATATAGAGGGGTCCAGGTCGTAGTAGTTGTAGGGTCTCAGGAGAAAACCGACCGAGTTTCCCACAGTCACAGTGTTGGGAATATCCTCAGAGTGTGGGATGTGAAGGAAGCCAGTGGTTATCCAGGCAACGAGGTCCTAGGCAGGGAAAAGCCACAAGCCTGGGGTTAGTTTAGAGGCTGCAGCAGCAGTGACCGAAATCCACACGGGGCCATGGGGACTGACGGGAGAGAAGGAGGGGAACCCATAGGCAGCAGGCGGCTGCGTTCCCACACACTGAGCTCCCCCATCCTGGGAAAGATCCCCTCCCTTCCCCGAAGGCCTGCCTGCAGCCATGGCCACAGCACCCATCCAGCGGAAGGGCCCTTGCCTTGACCTCTATGGCCTCATTCCGGCCTCACAGAGATTTTCCTGACGTTTTGCCAGCATTTCTCCACAGGAAGAAACAAGCTCCTGCTCTGCGCACTCTGTTCTGCACACTCTCACCAAAGCACCCAGCAGGCTTACAGAGAAGGGGATGCTCAAACCCACTTTGCTGGTTCCCCAGGGCTGCTGCTCTCCCAGCTGAGCCTCCTGTCCCGTGGGCAACACCAGGGTTGCTCAGCCCCTGGGGCTCCCGTTGAGCCTGGGGGTGGCTATTACAGCTCCAGCCCAGGGCACCCCAGCCCACCTCGTTGGTGATGGTCTCGTTGTTGATGAAGTCGGCGAAGGCGATGGTGGGCGTCCAGGGGTCATTCTGGTTGTAGATGCTGGTGCTGGTGGGCTCCTCCTCCTTCCTCCGGGTGACAGCCAGCTGGTACCTGAGGGCAAGAAAAGAGATGTGAGCAGCCCCCTGAGCCAGGGCAGAGCTAAGTCAGCTCCAAAAAACAGCCTGCACAGCACAGCCTTGCTCCAAGGGAGCAACCTCAGCCCAGAAGAGTGTTTCCCTCTGCCTCCCCCACCAAGGGACCTCCATGTGATGCCTTCCCGCCTGGCAGAGCCGGGGAGTCTCTGAGAACCTGCCACCCCAGCCAGAACAGCCTGACCTGGCCCAGCTGATGGCCCTCTCCATGGAGCTGGCTTCGGGGATGTGGTCCCCTGCAAAACTGGTGATCTGGATCCTGTAGCCACGCTGGTGGCCCCACTTGTTCTTGCTGTTGGCCGCGAAGTAGATGTATCTGGGCATCTTTGACTGGAGCCGGAAGGCAGCCTGGTCCTCCGTGTCCAGGACTTTCTTGGTGAGTCGTGGCCGCTCTATCTGCTGCTCTGGGCTCCAGGGAGCCCGCGTCATCTCAAACGCCATGTCATGGGCCACCAGGGAGTTTTTCAACCCTGAAAAGCAAAAACAAAGTCACTGAGGAGCGTCCCCACGGTCGCCTGTTCCTCAAGGACATCACTGCAGCCAGAGCTCACTCTGCCTGTCCTCCCTGCCTGCATCCTGAGCTCTGGGCACCAGTTCTGCCCGAGAGCAGCTGCCGCTCCGCAGCTCCTTGTGCCACAAGTGTACACCACGTGTGTTGATCTACGGCTGGACACTTGTTTGAGCCAGGCAAGATCACTCTGCAGCGGACTCTGCAAAAGACAAGAGGGGACAAGGGGCGAGCCTCCTCCCAGGGCAGAAGAACAGGTTTGTTTTCTGTACAAGCACTGTCTAATTAACCAGAGCACCCGCTGGCCCAGGCTGTGTTACTGCTCATCAGCATGTCCTGCGTGGTGGAGGCGCCTGGAGCAGCCCAGGTGCTGAGCACATTTGCACATCACAGACCAGGCACTGAATCGTTCGGGGCCTGCCACAAAGATGAGGCGTAGGCCCATCTTGGGAGGGGTACGGGAGCAGGAAGGGTACAGGAGCAAATCTGTCTGGGGACAAGACGGCAAAGGGCTGGCTGAGAGCACTCGATGGCCAGTGAGGGTCTGGCTGATGGGCCAGTGCTCAGCACCTCCATCCTACCAAGATGCCCTCAGAGTTCTGCTCCCTTCAGCCCCATATGAGTTCCCAGCTTGCATAAAGACCACTTCAGAGCTGAATCTCTGGTCTGAACCCTGCAGCAGAAGATCCGTGCAGAGCCACCACCACCGTGGTAATTTTCTTTCTTTTTCTCGTGTGAACAAAACTTCTAACCCCATATCTCCCCTGCCAGTGTCAGCAGTGACAGTCTGATTTCATCCACCTTTTGCCTGTTCCTGCAGTTTTGCCATGCCCCCATTGTAAGCACACCACCCTGCCTCACAAGAGGAAAGGAAAATCTGTATAAGCACCAAACAACTCAAGTTTTGCAAGACTAAAAGTACTTGGGGAGTGCAAAAAGGAGAGAAAAGACCCAAACCTACCTCCCACGTCCAGGTCCACCTTATAGTTGATGGAATGAGTACGTATCATACCCAGTGTGTGTTCCCAAAGCCTATTGCCATATCTCAGGCCATCCCCATGAAGAAAGGATGAGCTCGGGTAGCCGGTGGCCTGGACCTTGCCTTCAATGGCCCCGTTCTGGTAGAAGATGAAGTCCCACACGTAGTCATAGTTCCCCACGGTGGCAATGGACCGAACGACCAGCGCAGAGTTGACCAGCCCCCCGTAGTAGAGCGACTGCAAGTTGGAGTAGTGGCGCCTCAGAGGGGAGCCCAGGTTCTGCTCAAAGATGCAGAGGGCGTTTTTGGTAACTCTAGGCACCTGGGAATTAGCGAGGGAGTGCACGTCCAGGTACGTCGCTAAATAGGGGCAGTCGACCCCTCGCACCAAGGGGGAGGTGTAGCGGCCGAGGCCGAAGCTCCCGTCCATGTACCGCGTGGACATCCCTCCCGGGCAGTTGGAGCCGTACACCGACAGCGCCTCTTGCACGCTGATTTCATAGGCAACCCTCTCCCCCTTGTGTCGGATGTCAAACAGGCGCAGGCCCGTGCTCACACTCATCCCAAAGGCAAAGCTCCAGGCCTGGAAGACCACCAGGTTGCTCCTGATGCTGTAGCGAGGACCCTGGGGCTCATACTGCAGCGGGAACAGCGCAGCCGAAGGCGCTCGCGGCTTCATGGAGGAGAAGTCCCCGTCCCGCGGTGCCTTCCTCACCTTCTCCACGCTGATACGGCCCTGCACGTAGGCACTCTCCAGCTGAACCATGTCCCTGTAGTACTGCCCGTTGTAGAACACCCTGCTCACCGCCCACCGGGACATGTCCAGGCTGCTGTGATCCACCAGCACCTCCAGCCCCACCGGGTGCAAGAAGAATCCACTCACGTTCTGAAACAGGACGAACCAGGACTTACGGTCTCCAGGCTGGAACCCGTGAGGGGCTGTGGTCTGAAATGCCACCTTGGTGCTGTCATACTCCAAGACTTCTTGCAGGAAGCTCGGTGCTGCAGCAAATGCCACTGACTCCAGGAACGCTCCCACCTGCTTGTACTCACTGCTCAGCGTCGGTCTGCGGTGGTACGGCACCTTCCCCCCGTACTTCTGCACCGTCACGTCCCGGTGGTACGCCGGCGTTGGCAGGGGACCCACCACGTACTCGGTGACATTGGGCTCTGGCTGGTTGCCAAAGTACAGCACAGCCAGTGCCTCTCGGGCGGGACGAGCCCCCCCGCCGTCCAGGAACCGCAGCACCTCTGCCTTGGCAGGGACCTGCAGGTCCACGGAGGCGATGCAGTTGTCCGAGGGTTTGGCACGCGAGGCATCGACCAGGGGCAGCCCGAGGTTTGCCTGCAGGTACCGCACCACTTGCGCCATCTCCTCGGGTGTCAGGTCAGCAAACACCAGGCTCTGGCTCACGGATCCTGTCTTCTCCACGATGCTGGGCTGGGATTCACAGCCAGGCGACCGCCTGCCCCTGCTCAGCAGCATGCAGGAGAGAATGAAGATTACCACTGCAGCCCCAACTAGGAGAACGTAGGGAAGTTTGGGGTTCATCGCTCTGAGTGTGGCGGCAGGGCACACGGTTCGGCTGAAGCACCCAGAGTACCTTCCTCACCTACAGACCAGGCTCTTTATTCATTTGTGACTGTGGGCGTAACGGCGACGCTTGCGAGGTGGGGAGGGAGCCTGGAGCTCCATGGGGCTCTGAGATCACAAGTCCCAGCCAGTTTGGCTTGTTTTCTCCCCACTCCAGACACACCGAAGGACCCAGCCAGGGAGCTGGTGACTGACTCACTCACCAAGCTACTGATGGGTTTCTCCTGCTGCAGGGTGACACCACAAAGAGCCCCAGTCTCATCTGCCCTGAGGGCCTTTGCTTCTTCCAACATCTCCCAGGATGCTCCCTCCCCATCTCCTGTGTCTGTGCTGGTGGGGCTGGCTCAGCTGGCCCGGTCCTTTTGTACCCAGGTGCCCCTGGACCAGCCCTGCTCCACTGAAGGGCCAGTCTCCACTGGCACAGCCCAAGACCTGCTGGCTCCCCAGCATCTCCACATGCTAGTTCTTCCTGTCGCCGTTCTCTGCTGCCTCCGAGTCCCTCCCAGCCCTGAGGGAAGAGACCTGGCAGCTCCAGCCTGGCTCCGGCTGCAGGAAGACCAGAGGCAGCTCCCTGGTGAGAACAGGCGGCACTTGCTGAACTCCTGGCAGCAAGGGACAGGCAGCACCCGGAGCGAACGTCGTCAGCCATCCCAGCCCCACTCCAGCAGACGTGGTCTTTGCACAAGGGCTGTCGTTGGACAGAAATGGTGCGAGGCAGCTGTTCCTGTGGGACAATCAGCTCCTGCAAGGCTCCCCCAGCACCCGGCCCCACGCAAGGCAGCAGTGACACGCAACCAACAGCAAGGATGACTTTCCAGAGATCAGGGCCCACGTCCACCAAACAGCCTCTTGGTGGGGACACCCTGAGACACAGGCAGGAGGGGCTGGAATTGTCACAGCACTGGAGCAATTTACCCCATTTGCATCCATGTTAATTTAGGAATTACGTGTTTATTCTCACTTCCCACTAGGGGATAATTGTCCTTTTTCCCCTGCAAGTCCCACACAAGCCTCAGATCAGGATCCAAGAACCTGTGTGAGGGACGGCCCACTTTAGCCGTGACACAGTTGTGCCTTCCCTGTGCTGGAAGGTGGGGATCCTGCGGGAACCTCGAGCCCCCTGCATGGCCCCGAGCCCTCCTGCCTGGAACACGGCTCCCCTCTTGCTATGGGGAACAAGTCTGGGATATTACACAACTCTTCTCAAGAGAGTTTTGCAGAGATCAGGGCTCAGGGTCTGTAAACGGCACAGGGCATGGACAGGCACCAGTCACAGAACAGGACCTTGTCACCATGCAGGAACTGTATTTTAGCACGTTCTTGAGCCTTGCCTACAGGAAGGGACCAGTATCAGCCCTGACTGTGAGCATAACGAAAGCAGCAGCACCTTTCAAGGCCACACAACCCCCTGCATCACAGGTAGGCACACAGGAGGACGCATACCGGGACCAAACGCTTGCTTTGGAGTCAGCTGCAGCTTGACTGACGTAGCTCTGAGATTACTTCCCACAATCAAGGGACAGCTTGGATCCCTGGGGCTGCGTTTCTCCTCGGGCTGGTTCAGATGCAGCCACTGCCTCACAGAGAGCTCTTTAGTCCCCGGGCAGATGTAAAACACTTTTCCTCTATCTTTCGCAGGAGAAGTTTTCAGTAACGGACACTGAGTGTCCACCTGTGCTCCCGCTGCCCCCAGACTGCAGCTACTGGAACAGCCTTTTGGAAGCAAAGCTGCCCCTGAGGCTGAGCACCCCTGCACTCCCAGGGTGGCTGCCAGCACTTGGCTGCGAGCAAGGGGCTGCTCCTGGACTCAAACAACCCTGTGCAGGGATCTGCTGCCAGACCATGACCGCCCAGGGAAGCAGGGGAACTTGCTGGGTTGTTGTAGCGGCTTTGCAGCCCCAGAATTGAGATCCAGCTCTTGAGTGTTTCCTTGAGAGAGGAGTGGGATACAGCTGCAGGAGCTCAGCCCCGCGGAGCACCAGGGCAGCTGCCCTGCTTTACCTGGCAGACTGAGACACTAAAAGGACTTTCCCAAGGGCCAAGGAGCGCCAGGACCAGCCCCAGGTGCCGCAGGAGCGGGCTCACAACGTCCGTTCTCAGACAGGGCCAACTCCCTGTCTGCCCAGCCATGCCTATGGCAACACACGCCCTGCCAGATGTGAGGCCTCAAGGAAACACAAACATTTTTCAGCTACCACCTTTCATAGTTTCCCTAAGCTGAACACAGAGCTTCCAGAAATTCTCCCTGCCTTCTACTCAGCGACCTTGACAGACTATTTCATACACAGAAAAATAATTTTGCAAAGAAAGAAGAGGTTAGGAGAGTAAAGCAGAGTTCTGATGTCAGTTATTAGGGACTCTATAGAGAAGGAGGCAAACCCCAAAGCACTGGGGTTTATCAGTACAACAGAAGGCATTAAAAGAAGATCTAGACCTACCTCCCACGTCCAGGTCCACCTTATAGTTGATGAAATGGGTGTGTACCGTACCCAGAGTGTGTTCCCAAAGCCTATTGCCATATCTCAGGCCATCCCCATGAAGAAAGGATGAGCTCGGGTAGCCGGTGGCCTGGACCTTGCCTTCAATGGCCCCGTTCTGGTAGAAGATGAAGTCCCACACGTAGTCATAGTTCCCCACGGTGGCAATGGACCGAACGACCAGCGCAGAGTTGACCAGCCCCCCGTAGTAGAGCGACTGCAAGTTGGAGTAGTGGCGCCTCAGAGGGGAGCCCAGGTTCTGCTCAAAGATGCAGAGGGCGTTTTTGGTAACTCTAGGCACCTGGGAATTAGCGAGGGAGTGCACGTCCAGGTACGTCGCTAAATAGGGGCAGTCGACCCCTCGCACCAAGGGGGAGGTGTAGCGGCCGAGGCCGAAGCTCCCGTCCATGTACCGCGTGGACATCCCTCCCGGGCAGTTGGAGCCGTACACCGACAGCGCCTCTTGCACGCTGATTTCATAGGCAACCCTCTCCCCCTTGTGTCGGATGTCAAACAGGCGCAGGCCCGTGCTCACACTCATCCCAAAGGCAAAGCTCCAGGCCTGGAAGACCACCAGGTTGCTCCTGATGCTGTAGCGAGGACCCTGGGGCTCATACTGCAGCGGGAACAGCGCAGCCGAAGGCGCTCGCGGCTTCATGGAGGAGAAGTCCCCGTCCCGCGGTGCCTTCCTCACCTTCTCCACGCTGATACGGCCCTGCACGTAGGCACTCTCCAGCTGAACCATGTCCCTGTAGTACTGCCCGTTGTAGAACACCCTGCTCACCGCCCACCGGGACATGTCCAGGCTGCTGTGATCCACCAGCACCTCCAGCCCCACCGGGTGCAAGAAGAATCCACTCACGTTCTGAAACAGGACGAACCAGGTGATCCGATCTCCAGACTGGAATCCCCGCGGAGCAGCCGTCAGGACTGCAAGACCGGCTCCATCGTACTCCATTACTTGTCGCATGAAAGCTGGAGCTGAGGGGAACACCTGGCCCTTTAAAAACCCCCCAATCTGCATGTATTCAACACCCAGCGTCGGTCTGCGGTGGTACGGCACCTTCCCCCCGTACTTCTGCACCGTCACGTCCCGGTGGTACGCCGGCGTTGGCAGGGGACCCACCACGTACTCGGTGACATTGGGCTCTGGCTGGTTGCCAAAGTACAGCACAGCCAGTGCCTCTCGGGCGGGACGAGCCCCCCCGCCGTCCAGGAACCGCAGCACCTCTGCCTTGGCAGGGACCTGCAGGTCCACGGAGGCGATGCAGTTGTCCGAGGGTTTGGCACGCGAGGCATCGACCAGGGGCAGCCCGAGGTTTGCCTGCAGGTACCGCACCACTTGCGCCATCTCCTCGGGTGTCAGGTCAGCAAACACCAGGCTCCGGCCGTCCTCGGTGTCCTCCTGCTCCGGGGGCAGGTGCTGGCAGGTGCTGGGGGCCCTTCCTCTGGTCAGCAACACACAGACCAAAGCGAATATCGTGGCTAACGCCAGAACAAGGAGGACGAGCGCAGTTTTCACGTTCATGCCTGTGGCTGGTCTGGCGGTGTTCACAGCAGCCTTCAGAGTAGGCTTTCCAGCTCCTGCCTCTCTCAGTTTATGCTGCACTGGATAGATTAGCAAAGAAAGTACAAAAGACTGGGAGAGGCTAGGGGAGGAGATCTGAAGTCCGTGGTGACCAGCTCTCTCAGCTGCAGCCTCCTCTGTCTTTCTCCACAGCAGTGCCCTGAAAGAACTTGTGGAGATGCAGGATCAGTGACTCAGACAACTTCCACATAATTCCGTTACTTTTTCAGTCCAGCCTGGCTTCCTGAGGCTGCCTGTAAAAACGGAGATCATGCAGTCAGCCTGAGGTGGCTGCGATCACTGTGAAGCTCTGACAAGCTGGGAATTGTTGTTACACTGTACAATTTCACCTCTTTGCAACTCACCCATTTTTGTTTATCAGGTTCCTTCCTTGTAAACATTTCCCTGGCAGCACCATTCCAAGCTTGGAGTTCCTTTTTATTTTATTTTTTTTCAGCCTTCCAACATGGTAGCCTTTGCTGAAAACACATCCTTCTGTGTAGCAGAAGAAAAACTTTGGCAGGCTTGGAGGTGTAGTTCAGGATGAGAATCAGGCCCCAGCGCACTGTGAACAACCAGCTCTTAGTTTGCACCTCGGAACAGCTCCGAACCAATTAATCCCCAGCATTTCACTGCCTCCAATTCACAGATAAACTGAAGTGCAGCTTCCAACAGGTTCCCTCAAGGATGGAACCATCAGGAACCCGTGCCCAGCTGCAGCTGAGGGCAGTGCCCACTATTGGTGCTGCCAGGCTACAGTGCCCAGGCTGAGCAGCCACAGCTGCCGACAGTCTCTGCTGGCCTCGTGTTGCTGTTCAAAGGCATTGGCAGAACGAGGCAGCCACAAGGACTTGGTGCTCCATCCTGCCACGCAGCAGATGCTCGGGGTAGACAAGACACACCACCACCTTGGCTACAGTCCCTGAGTTGGTGCTGAGTAAGACAAGGCATCCAAGAGAACCAGGGCTGGACATTCAATCCAACATTTCCACTCCTGCTGCCAGCCTCACCTCACCTCACCCTCGTCTTCTCTTCTGTCGGAGTTTCCTGATGGGAAAACAGCCCCCACCAGCCTCTGGTTCTTCCTCTGCGGCAGATCCTGCCCGGGGCTCAGCCCCTCTGTGGTCCTCCGGCCGTGGTCAGGGAGGCAGAAGGCCATGTTGCTGTAGGACACGCTCCATTATCCTCACCGCCACGGCCAGCCTCAGGTTCTATGGCCTGGGACATGCTTGTCCCCGCTCTGCCAGCACACAAGGCTCTGCCTCACCAGCCGTCGTGCCAGGAGAGTCTCAGAGCCACAGCACTCACCTCACGTGGTCACAGTGGCGGCAAAGGAGCTCACTAGCACAGACACGAGCAACGGGGAGAGACAGGACGGACGAGAACAGAGCCTTGGCTGCGCAGGATGCAGCAGCCACAGGTTTTGGAGGTACCTGCTCTCATCGGCTCACAGCGGCAGAATTCGATGCCTCTGAGTAACCCCAAATTAGGCAAAGCAGCGCTGACTCCCAAGTCACTCTGTCAATCCACAAAGTTCAGTGAGGCTTGGAGGATCACCTGGGGCCAGGCTTGAAAGAAAAACTCCCTTTCGGTGTGGGCCCGGGACGTGGCGTCCATGTCACTCGGAGCGCAGAGCAGCGGCACTGCTCTCCGGGGTCAGGTTTGGAGCACAGCCAGGACATACCTCCTGCCTCTCAGGAATGGAACAAGTGTTCTGCTGCCACCCACACCGGCACAGCTGGGCCGGGACTACAGCGGAACCTCCGTGGCTGCATGACAGAGCTCACATGGACCTTTTCCTTGAAGAAGTACATAAAGAGTAGGTCGTTCAGGTTTGACTTTGCCTCCTGGTTCTGCATCCTGAGTCCCTCAAAGCCACAGCACAGGCTGCAATTACAGAAGGGCCTTTTGCAAGCAGCACAGCAGTAGTTTAAGGGAATTGGATAAACTCCACAGGCCTTCCTGCCCCACAAATCACAACTCAACCCTGCAGCTGGGCTGGGAGAGATCTGAAAATAGAGTGTGGGAACACTCCCGGTTCTGTGCACGTCGGAGACTTGGAAAGAAAGAGAAACCCTAATCTGGACTGACATCCCCATGACAAACCAAGCACAGCACATACCCCAGAGCTGCAGGACATGGATGGCAGCTTTCTACACTGCCTCTGCTCTGCTGCAAGGCCTGTGCCACAGAGGCCAATGACTGATACCAGGTTTTTTTAGTACCATCCGTTCCTGCTGGACTTTTCAAGCTCTGGTTTATAGATCTGTTTCAGAATAAACAAAACAGCCCTAAATCCACCTCTATCTTGCAGTACTAACTTCAGAAAGGAGAGTAATTAACCGAGCCTGTAGTGCCAGGAAACCTGTGTCGATAACTGACTGGTGAAAAACAACGATGGGATCTTCAGGGCCCCCACACACACACTGGAATTGCTCGTGTACCTTCTCTAAAAGAAGCCTGAAGCAGCTTAAAGCTAACCCCGAATTAAAGAAATTGCACATCTCCCTAAACAGCAGTGTAACTTGTTTACGACCTGCTCGGCGCACGTACTGCTTCCCACATCCCAGTTCCCCAGTGCAATCAGCCTGTCGCTGCCCCACATCCTATATGGAGAATTCGCATCCTCCCCATGTTTTATTTTGGCTACACGGTCGCTTTTAGGCACTGCCCATCAGTACATATTTGCTGAATTGCCCACATTCCCCCCAAAAAAAAAAGTGAGGAAGAAGAGAGTTTGCTGCATTTTCACTCGCACAGAAAGGTAGGGGTGACAAAAAATAGCATGTGAAATTTACAGAAACCCAAACCAGACAGGCAGCTCTTGGCTTGGGGAAACTCTGAGCTGGTGACTGCGGCAGCCGGGAAAAGGGCAGAGTACGGAAAAACCCCTTCCAGCACTCCCGACACCAGCAAGGCTTGAGCAAACCCCACACCAGAGCTCAGACTCCAGGAAGTTCCCGCTCCCAAAGCCTCACCTCATGGGGCCAGCTGGTAACAAAACACCACAGTGGAACTGCCTGACCCTTCCCCGTGCTGGCTGTGCTGCTGGCAGCGCCTGTGGCTGCCTGCACACAATTGCTGAGCCGTTACTCTCTTCCCCTGCATGTGAGCTGGGACGTCTCAAGGATCGGTGAAACTGAGCCCTGACCCCACACTGCCAGTGCTCCCAGACTCACTGACATCATGGACAACAAACCCTCTCCCAACAGCCCTGCTCCCGTGGATGAACCCCACTCCCTGCCAGCACCTGCCCAGACAACAGTCCCGGCTGCTCCACCCTTGGACTACTGGCACCAGTTTCCCGGGAGCCGTTTCTTTTGCTGCGGTGAGGAGGAGCTCCTTGTGCTGCACCACATCAAGTCCTGCCAGCAAGTCCTTCCCTTGGTCTCTGGCTCCAGCCACCTCGACCCCAGAGATGTGTGTGCAGCTCAATGCCCCCTCCTTGCACGAGTCAGGCACCTGCAGGGCTTTCCCACACTGCAGGAGGAACCTTCCTCCACAAGCACCTGCTCCTGTTCCTGGGCAGCCAGAGGTGCCAGCTGGGAGCCCCAGGCTGTGGTGGCCACTCCCAGGGCCAGTCACAGGCCCTGCAGCCGGGGAACAGGATGCTCTGGGAGTCCCCAGGTGACCTTTGAGAGGCCTCTGGGCCCCAGTCGCAGTGGGTCAGGCATGGAGGGAGTACAAGAAAGGGGTGATCCCCAGGGAGAGCAGAGGGCACTGTGGCTGGGGACAGCAGGGCAGCCACCACCGCTCGGGAGTCACACACATGGAGCAGCCAGGAATAACGGACTGTGTTCCCAAGGAATAACGGACTGTGTGCCCAAGGAATAATGGACTGTGTGCCCAAGGAATAACGGACTGTGTGCCCAAGGAATAACGGACTGTGTTCCCAAGGAATAACGGACTGTGTTCCCAAGGAATAACGGACTGTGTGCCCAAGGAATAACGGACTGTGTGCCCAACAGACACCCGGCACTGCATCCAGGTGCCGCAGCACAGCCGAGAGACACCTGCGCACTCAGAGAAACACAACGCAAAGTCCCTGTGTCTATCTGAACCGGGGTGGTCCGAGTCCCACACTGGGCCGAGATGGGACAAATTCCATCAAACCCAAGCCCGTGGGCCCATGTGAAGCACGCTGAAGGAACAGGAACAACCTACACAGCAGTGCAGAGCATTTACAACACAGTCAAAAAGAGGACGGAGGAGAGTGCAGCAAGGAGCAACAGAATTTGAGAAAGGCAGGACCAGAACAGGACACTAACACTGCATGGCCTGAGAGCCCAGCATCACACACAAGGGGCTGCCTTGAAAGAATTCCAAGTACCTCATTTTAATTTCTTGACATGGTAAAAGTTTACATACGTTCATCTGGCAAAGAGAGCTGAACAAACTAAAAGGAATCAATACAAAGAAACACAAGGGGAAGTGCTGCTCCCAGACAGCAGCTCAACGCAGTTGGTTTGTTACTGAATATTTATTAGCGGGAAGACTAAGAGTTGACTTACTACAAACAACAACAGAAGAGTCTATAGCAAGGGCCAGCGACCTGCCACACTTCAGGCAAATCCCTGGGAAACCAGCAAGAGACATGGCTCTTAGATGTGGAAGCAAAAAAGAAAAAAAAAAAAAAACAAAAACAAAGTAAAAAAAAGAAGGGGAGAAAGTTCATTCCATTTGTCACTGTTGTTACAATGAGATTAACACAACTCTTAAGGCTACTGCACAATAAGAATATACAGATGTAACAGCGAGACCTGGGAAACAGCGAGGTTCCTGAAACAAATGATTTAACGTTCCCTGATTATGGGACTTAAGTAGAAATACTATAAATAAGAAAAATTTGAAGCCTGCAGCGTTATGGGCCCACTTGCCACACACAAAAACTGATGCAACACAACCAGTCATTTCCAAAGGGGTTTGTAATGGACCATGAAACGTTCTGGCAGCTTAGCGGAGTCACCAGGCACAGGAACGTGCCCTTTGCAGGGGAAAGACTGCAAGGTCTGCAGGGTACCGGGTGGGTACTGGCCACCCTCACCCCTGAGCACCAGCTGTGGCAGCCAGCCTGCTCTGCCCAGGCACTGGGGAGCACTGCCAGGGACAGGGGGGCTCAGTCTGACCACATGCACAGATATTGGGACTTTAGCATCAGACCTCTGGCCCCTCCCTTCCCTCAGCCTGGGCCAAAGCATCTCGTGCTGAAGGGGCACTGGGACCTATGTGAAGAAACGTTAGTTTTAGCCAAGAAAGTGGCTCTAGTCAAATGGCAGAGAAGCAGAAGCCACCTGAGCTCATGACAGCCAGGACAGCACCGGCCCTAGTTCCAGGTACCGCCTCGTACTCTGCACTGATCCAGACAGAACTGACAAGGCAGAAACCCACAGGGCAAGCTCTGACGAGCCAGGAGACAGACAGAAAGGGAGTGCTGATTGCTCAGTGGCACTGGAGCATGGCTGCTGCCACTGGCCCCAAGGGGCAGGGTCCCTGGTCAGTGCAGAGCTGGTGGCAGAGGGGCCCAGCCACAGCTGGCAGCAGGGAGGGAGCTCCCCCACTCTGCGGTGCCGCCCTCTGCCAGGCTGTCTGCCCCGTTCCCAGAGACCCCAGTGCAGCCATGAGCCAAAAGGTGGGACAGGACAAAAGCTTGGTCTCTAGTGTTGTTCCCAGTCAGGTAGGAAGCAAGGCGTGAAGGAATGTCCCTGCCCGGCTGCAGCAGCCTCTGGGGTGTCCAGTGCAGCACAGCCTCTACTACCAGTGACTAGAGGGAGGGAGAGCTCCTGAGACCTTAACAAAACCAATCACAAAACTAGGCAAGAATTTCTTTAGAGTTTAACTAAGAATGCAATACTATTTCCAGCCAGTTTCCCATCTCGATAGTCACGTAACAAACCAAGGCAATGACGGTCTTTAGTTGACTGAACAGTTCTCAAGTTCAAACGTTGACACTTAATAGAGGGTCTCAGCATTGCTGCTCCGAGGCCTCTTGATCTTCTCAATGTTTTTAAGGATCATGTCATGCAAAGTGACCTGCAAAAAGGGAGAACAGGACTCAGAAAGGAAGGGTGAAGCCATCCAGAGTTCAGCTTTCACCATGAGCACTGGTTACCACAGCAGCACTACACCCTCAACCCCCATGTGCAACCACACACTCGGCTAAGGTAAGGGTTTCCTTCAGCCAAACCTACAGAACCCACTGCACATAATATCAAAAACATTTATTCAGAGACTTCACGATTAGCTTGTACTGTCTGAAGAGCTTAGGATCACAGATTCCCACCGAGGGGGAAGGAGCATTTTATGCTAGAGCATGTCTAGGGAATGGTGGAGAAGCAGCAGTCAGCCCCTGTGGCTGGGGCTGAAGCGGAGCAGGCAGGCTTCCTGCCAGGAGCGGGCACGCTTGCAGGGAAAGGGGAGAGCAGGAGCAGCAGCAGCAGCAGCAGGATCACAAAGGCTCTCCACTGCTGTGCTGGGAGCCAGTGGTGAGCTCTGTGTTTCCACTTACATATTGATTCCTCAGCTCTGAAATGATCAGGCGCAGACTAATGTACTCCTTCTCGTCGATCTCCGTCACGGTGCGGCGATAGTCCTCCTGCCGAGAGAGCGCCCGAGCTCAGTCGGGCCTCCCGCCCTTGAGGGGGGGTCCTGCCTTCCACAAAGGAACCTCCCCCCTTCAGCTAATTGCCCTCCCACCCTTGTATGACTCCCCTCTTCCCCCAAGACCCTCAGCTCAGAAAGGGCAGTAACAAAACGGCTCAAAGAGTCCCAAGAAGCAGCAGCATGAACGCGCAGACCTTCACGTCCCCGGTGACTTACCACATGAGGGTACTTGGCTATTTTGGAAACCAATTTTGCTCTTGTGATATAGTATCTGGTGGCAAAAGGGAGAGACTCAAGATCAGATAAACAGCACCAGGATGGCTTTTTTTTTTTTTTTTCTGGTCCGAGCTGCCCTGTAACAGCTACGAGACCTTCATGAAACACGTTCCTTTTCCAAAGGGATCCCAAAAAAGAAGTCTGTTCTTGCACGCCTACCTAGAAATCTGGTCCAGGTAGGACGCTGCCTCACTCTCCACAGTCCGAAGCTCAGCAACTGTTTCCTCCTGACAGGAAGACAAGGAAGCCATTAGCTCCAGGAGGCTGCAACTGGCCTTCAGGGCTCGGAAGGCAACATCTCAGCGGTGCCACATCGGGCTCAGGTTTGGATTTTAAAACCTAACCCACTCCCAAGACTGCAGCTGCTAGACACCATGAGCTGATTCAGAGGAACCTCAGAGATTCATGTCCCTGGAGCACAGAACAGTGCCTTACCTGAATAGAAACACCAAAGTTGTTCCCATCCTCTATCCTGGGGATGAGAAGCTGCACCCACATTTTGACCTGCAGTGGAGAGATCACAACACTGACCAATGCCAACATCTCCACAAAGAACTCTCTCAGAAATGTTAGCAAAAGCCTGCCAGGACCCTGCCTTTGCCACACAGCTCACAATAAACTGCTGCAGGTCCCACATGCACCTGCAACACCCCTGAGGAGATCACTTCCCCACATGGCTGTGATGCCACTCAAGCCAGCACAGGGGATTCCCATGGGAAGTTCTCCTGACCGTACCGCAGGAGCTCTTGGCAGGGGTCTGTGCCTGTGCAAAAGGAGGGCAAAGCAAAGCCTCACAAGGCCTGATAACAGACCTCCTCCTTCAGGTGAACAACAGAGCTCCACGAGGGCTTCACCTGCCTCCCAGCCCGTCAGAGAGGGCAGTAGGAGCCTTTCCCCAGCTCCAGCACAGAGGGGCCTGCTCCCTCCACAGCTTCGCCTCTCCGGGAGCAAAACCAGCCCGCTGCCTCCCCTTGCCCCCGGCCCACACCCACCGTATTGCACTTCTCAATGAGCAGCCTGATCTCTGGCTTCACTTTCTCGATGATGTCCACCAGCTGCTGATTGCTCTTCAGCATCCCATTGGGCATCACGAACACTTTGGTACCTGCAGCAGAGACAAACCCCCGGCGTCAGCGACGCGCAGGAACCGCAGGGACACCTGAGCCTCACCTCCCACACGGGCCAGAGAGGGACTGAGCCAGGCTATGGCCACCTGCGGGGAAGGGGAAACGGGACGTGGGATAACAGCGGTGACCACGAGGGAAGGAAAAGAGAAAATGTGGAGCAGAGATGTGGCTGAAGAGCTTGAGGCTTCTGAGGCTGAGCACAAAGGGTTTCCCTGGGAATTTCTGCCTCAGCTTAATCCAAAGCCTGTAATCGCCCTCCAGACAAAGAGCACAAAGCCACCAGGAGATCAGCTGCCTCTGTCAGCAGGCCAAGCTCAGGCAAGTACTACCTATGACTATCAGAGAAGTATTAATTACGCTTCTAGGAGCTGAAACCTGGTTCCTCCACACCAGCATGTCTGTGCATTGGGCCCTGGCCCCCACAAGCAGCACCTGCTGTCAGGACAGGGCAAGTGGGGCTCATGTGATTCACATCCCCAAGGCATGGTGCAGTGGTTCAGGGCGCAGGCAGCAACACAGGGGACTTGAGGACTCTTACCCTGAAAGGTCTCTTCATGGTCTTCCAGCTTCCTCTTTTTCATATTTGGCTAGAACATACAAATACACACAAAATATACAAAATACATACACAAATCGGTTCACTCACAAACTAGTCGTGAGGTCATAACAGTGCTGCAAAGGAAACAAGGGAAACTTTGGAGCCTCTGCCACGCTCCTGGCCTTCCAGCCAAAAGGGGACTCCAAAGCACAGTGTAACCTCCAGCAGACCTCCAAGGCTTGAGAGACCAACCCCTAAAAGCCTTTGGGAGAGCCAAGGTCTGTTATTAAATAAGAATATCCTACCCCAGCACAGAGCAAGCCATGCAGTTTTAATTAACAGAAACCAGGATTACAGCCAAGAGAGTAACCTTACCCCATCCAGTCCATCATGGCTGTTGGTGAGAAGAATTGGGTCAGGCACTGGGAGGTTCATATCCGAATGGATCTGAGTAAGATCATGAATATTCAGGATGGGCTCCTGGAAAGTAAAGCAGATTTGTTGCTTAATTATGAACTAACAGATTCTGCCACACCAAACACAGGGAGAACACAAAAATTCAGACCTCCTTATCCACCTGTAAAATAAGGATGAATGAAAAGGAACAGCCTAACAACAGGCTGTGAGCAGAGCTCCCTCAGCCCGGGAGCAGTGAGCCAGGCTGGGCTGGTCTCAGCCATCGGCATCCCTGGTGCTGCCAGGGACAGCCTTAGACAGAAAAAAGTGACAGATCACACAGAGCAAACTGGAAAAGGCAGCACCCCTCCAGAGCCACCAGCTGCTGCCTCGTGTCTCTGCAACAAGGTGAAACGCAGAGAACACAGCCAGGATGAGACCTGCCACGCTGCTGGAAAATGGAAAAGGATGCAGAGCACAAAGACACACCCTACCTTAAGGAACCCATCGAGTTCTAACAGCTTCTTTGGGAAAAAGTTTGCTACGAGGTCTTCAGCCTGAGAGAGAAAAAAGAGACAGCAGTGTGAAACAAAGCCATGAGGCAGGAACACCAGGGAAATCATCCGTCCACAGGCAAGAAATCGGGAGAGAACACAAATCCCTCCTGCTGCCAAAACCATCCTCAGCCCAGGTGAGGAGGCACAGGAGAGCCAGAAGGCTCAGGAACCCTCCTGCACGGGCTGACTAATGCTCTGGGTGCTGCTGAGCTTCCCAGGGAGCACCGACCCGCACTCAAGTCAGTCAGGAAGGTACAATCAAACAGCCCCTTTCCTGCCTCCGGTGGGACACTCACCTCACTCGTGATCCGCTCCCTGAAGGAGTCAACCTGCAGAGGGAAACAGCGACAGGTCAGGACCGCTCCGGAACAGCGGGGCCCGGCAAGGCCGCGCACTGCGCCCCGCAGCCGCACCCGGGAACTCCCGGAGAACGCGGGCCAATGCGAAGAGCCTGCAAACAGGGAGCGAGAGCTGCCCGTGCGGGCCGGGCTCCGGGCGCTGCGGGGAGACGGAAGATCCGCCGGGCCGTCCCGGGCCAGCGGCCACGCTTCGCCAGAGCTCGGCTCGGGGCCGGCCGCAGCGCAGCCCCGGCCGCGTCCCCGCCCTCCCGGCGCTCCCGCG
>VXAY01000977.1:285319-305475 GCA_013399855.1 Oxyruncus cristatus
GCTCCGCCGGGCCCTCCGGTGACGGTGCCCCCTTGCCACCAGGAAGCCTTCGCGGAGAATCGGCAGGATGGCGTGTCCAGGAGGTTCATCCCGCCAGCCAGGTACGGCCGCTGCCACCGCGCTCCCGCCAGGCCCGGCCGAGCTCGGAGCCCGCCTGCTGCTTCCGGGCAGCCCGAGCCGGTGCTACGGGAAAAAGTCCCCACCGGACCTTAGAGCCTCCCCAGCGGGAGGGGGCCCTCGGGCTGCTCGGCAGTTCGAACACACTGAACTACTCAGCACTCGGGGGGCCGGTCCTCAGCTGTGGGTCAGACCTGGCAGAACCCCCAAAACACGGGCTGGCCCCCTGTGCTCCCCGCTCCTGGCCCAGCCCCAGGTCCAGGTCTGGCAGTGGAGCTGCCTCCCCGTGCCCCTCAGCACTCACCTCGGTAACGTTCTTTCCAAGAATGATGTCAACAGAAAGCGCCAACAGCTTCACCCTGATCGGGGAGGCGTCGGATGGTGGCACCATGGAAAACCTCAGCCGGAGACTGAAGGCAAGTGGGACTTGAGTTGGTAAACTCGGGTACTTGTGAATGCAGGGTCAGTTTTGCTTGATGCCCTGCAAAACTAAACTGCAAAGTGTTGTGAAGTACTGGCCTTCCAGGGGCTTGGTTGGTGAGTAGTTCAGTAAAGCTGGATTGTGTCAATCGATACTTGACCCCCAAAGAAGACTTTGCCAACTGGAGCTGCTGAAAGCCAGCAGGCTGTGGCCCCACCTGTACTAAGGCGAGCTCTTTCTGCAGGTCACTGGCGACCTCTTCGACATCATGTCTGGGCAGACAGACGTGGATCACCCGCTGTGTGAGGAGTGCACAGACACCCTGCTGGACCAGCTGGACACACAGCTCAACATCACTGAGAATGAGTGCCAGAACTACAAGTGAGTGACCCAGAGGTGACCCGAGACCAAGCTTTTGTAGCTTGAACCAGGATCAGCACGGAGAGGCTGGGGCTGGCAAGAGGTGCAGGGGCTGCCACGGAAGCGAGGACTGGCAGTGGGGCACTTCCCAGGATCCCTGTTTTGGTAATCCTGTCTGCTCTCCTTCAGGAGATGTCTGGAGATACTGGAACAGATGAATGAGGATGATAAGGAGAAGCTGCAGACAGAACTGAAAGAACTGGCACTGGAGGAAGAGCAGCTGATTCAGGAGCTGGAGGACGTGGAGAAGAACCGCAAGACTGTAGCTGAGGACTTTGAGAGAGTCAGGGCAGAGGCTGAGCGGCTGGAGCAGGAAGAGGCTCAGTGAGTGAACTGTACCTGCAGCCTGTGGTGGGGGTTGGAGGCAACAAAGAAATGAGGCTGTAATGTGAGAAACCTGCAAATGTGCCCAGTGGCTTGTCCTCTGCAGGAGGGAAGGTGGCCAGACCAAACTGACCCACAGAGCCGTCCCTTTGAATGTAAAAGGTGGCACTTAGCACTTCTTGTCTTGCTTTTGCTCAAAGGTATCAGAAGGAATACTGTGAGTTCAAGAGGCAGCAGCTGGAGCTGGATGATGAGCTGAAAAGCGTGGACAACCAAATGCGCTATGCCCAGATGCAGTTGGATAAACTAAAGAAAACCAACGTGTTCAACGCCACCTTTCATATCTGGTAACGTAGACACTGGAATGTCGTGTCCATTTGCTTGGCAGCTGCAGTGTGGGGCTGTTTCAGTCACACTGCCTTCAACAGGAAAGGTGCAAGCCAGGTCACGGTTACCCCCCAGCCCTGGCTCCCAGCAGTGGCAACTGAGCAAGGTGTGGCAGGCTGGGGGACTGGGAAACGGCTCCTTCACCAACCCCAGTAACACATTGGGACCCCCTGTGCCAGCCAGCAGTGCCACTGGCATCAGAAGTCACAGAGCAGGTGGTTCAGGGGGGCTGGTTGCGTTTTTTTAGCTGTGTTTTTTATGAAAAAAAAAGAAAAAAAAGACAAGCGGCTGGTATTTACATACATTTGTTGAGCAAAGTCCCAAACCCTCTGTGTGTGTGTGTGGCTGGCACTGTGTGTGCCGTGGTGTTGGGACGCGGCCCCTGTTTTTTTTCTTGTGCCAGGAGCTGCTCCCAGCCCAGCACACTTATTTATAATTCCTCTTATCACAGGCACAGCGGGCAGTTTGGCACAATAAACAACTTCAGGCTTGGCCGCCTCCCCAGCGTTCCTGTGGAATGGAATGAGATCAACGCTGCCTGGGGCCAGACAGTGCTGCTGCTGCACGCCCTGGCCAACAAAATGGGCCTGAAGTTCCAGAGGTACACACAGTACCACACACAGGTCCCTTACAGCCCAGAGAAAGGCAGGGCAGACTGAGGTGCCTGTGAATCATGTCTCCTTTCAGATACCGTCTTGTCCCCTACGGCAACCACTCGTATTTGGAGTCCCTCACGGATAAATCCAAGGTGAGAGATCCTGCATGAATCATGGGACGTTGACCTTGTGTGCCAGAGCCCTGGTCACCCTGGCAATGCAGCAGACAAACTTGGTCTTCATGAATGTGGGGTCCAGGAGAGCTGGCTGCCCCAGCTCCTCCAGCATGGTAACATCTCACTCCACGTCCTCTGTCAAGCCCCTGGTTCTGCCAGCCCTTGGTGTTAAAAGTGACAGAACTGTTGAACGACACACCACAGCTGGCTGGAGGCAGATGGTGTGATTTGGGGTGATTGGCAGGTGGATGGAGTGATTCGGGATTGGTGGAGGTCAGGAATGCGTGGTGGGCACTGAGACAAAACCAGTCACACTCAATCTGTGAAACAAACTGTTTCTGCGTGTCCCGTGATGAATTCAAGGCTCACATGAGGTTAAAGAGCTGCAGTGCCTGTATTTAAAACAAGTGCTTGGGGTGCCTCTTTTCCAGGAGCTCCCCTTGTACTGCTCTGGAGGCCTGAGGTTCTTCTGGGACAATAAGTTTGACCACGCCATGGTGGCATTCCTGGACTGTGTGCAGCAGTTTAAAGAGGAAGTGGAAAAAGGTGAAACTCGGTTTTGTTTGCCTTACAGGTGAGTGTTGCCAGGTAACTGTCAAATTAACCCCTGTGTGCTGTTCCCAGCACTGCTTGGTGTTTCAGCCCTGGCTTTCTGGAGCCATCTGGGATTCTTTATCCTGTGCACTTACTAGTTTAATTGAAATTTAAAGCCAGCCCCTCAGGTGAAGACCTGAGGCTTGTTAGATTCCCTTTAAAAAACAAAGTGTTCTTAGAGGATGGTATGAATGTCAGATTGAAAATTTAGTGCTTAATGTCATACTGAGAGTAAATGTTTGCAGGAGGAATGCACTAATAAAACCTTGTGTGTGATACAGGATGGACGTGGAGAAAGGAAAGATTGAAGACACAGGTGGCAGTGGTGGCTCTTACTCAATTAAAACACAATTTAACTCTGAGGAGCAATGGACAAAAGCACTAAAATTCATGTTAACTAACCTGAAATGGGGCCTTGCCTGGGTCTCATCCCAATTCTATAACAAGTAGCCATGGTCATACTTTGACCTGGCAGCTGTGGGTGTCTTCATTAACGTTGGAGAAAGGCAAGTTAAGATGTTTCTTAATATTAACCAGTACAAAATGTTTACAATACCAAAAATCCACAAGACACTTTATTTAAAATGCCATTATTACAAGTAGTTTATAGAAAAGCAATATGCAAAGTTGTATCATTGAGCTGAACAGAATAAACTCAGCTATTAAATGGATGCTAAAGTGGTAATTTTGGGGTTTATGGCCAATGTTACAAACACAGGGAATAACGTGAAAAAACTCCCAGAACTCTGCCTGGTCATGAAAGAGTAACTACAGTTTGAAATAAAGTATTTTCCAAGTCATATCAGCACTTCTTTGTACCACTGAGCTTAACGAGGTTTGATACCACTTAAAACAGTCTGTGATTCCTCTTGCAGCGTATTCCTGCACAGGGCTGCACTGAGGGAACACTAAAACTATTCCTCACTCTCAGTGCTTCCCTTCAACACTGCCTGGCACAGCACAAACCCTGGCACTCAGGGGGATATGCTGCCTGGGCACCTGCTGTCATGACAGGATTCTGTCCTCGTCACAACACTGGTCGTTAACGGGCAAGAGCAAAAGTGCTCCAAGTGCTGGCAGAGAGGAAACAATCACAGGCAGTTGGAGGCAGGGATTTTAGCAAAGCAGCAGCTGGAGACAGCACAGCACAGTTCCAGACAAGGGGGTTCTATTTCAGGGGCAGAATCCTGCCCTTGGGAGCTTTGGTTCCACAGCCCCCGTGGTGCTGCCTGGGCACGCTGCTGCCCAGGATGCGCCTCAGCACCGCGTACGAGAACTCCAGGATGCTCTGTGGAGTAATGCCAGTGATGCAGTTCAAGTGCTCCACAACCTGAAAACAGAAAAGATAGGGTGCCTAAAGGCCGTGAGTTTACAGCCTAACAAGAGTAACTGCTCCGTGGGCCCATTTCACAGGGAGTCGTCCCTTGGGATTGCTTCTCTACCTGCCAGCAAAATGCTGCCTGTGGGGGTTTGTCCTGGCTGTGAAGCACTGAAGGCAAGGACACACACCAGTGCCAGCACATGCTGCACCACACCATGGCCTCCTGAGGCCCAGGAACTTCCTGCTAAAACCCCTGGGATGTTCCCTCCCTCATGCAACTGCCAGCACAGCCCCAACCTATCTCCTTGCTGTGCTGAAACAGATAAACCACCCTGGCATCGTGTTCCTATGGAGCCAACACGTTCAGCAGCGACTGTACCTGCTCCCAGTGCCCAGGGCTCAGGATGAACACGCCTGTGCTGATGATTCCAACAGCCAGGAGCATGAAATCTTCCTTCACTGTCAAAAACTTGGCCCTGCAGAAGGCAAAGTGTGTTCAAGTGTAAAACGCCGCTTCACAGCTTAAAAGCACCTACTGCTGCTGCAGTTGCCACAGCTCAGGACACACTGGGCTATTCAGGCCAACCAAGGCCTGATGCTGGGAGTGCACAGCTAGACTTTCATGACCAAGTAAAGCACTTCCCTTGCCCCTGAAGCAGCTGAGGAGAAGCACGTGGCTGTGAACTGCTGTGTAAAGAAACAATGCTGAAAGCCCGCAAAATTTATCTTTTTTTTAAAAAAAAAGATGCCCCAAAAACGGCACGATGGGAATTACGCTACTATTCATTCGTTTTCCTTAGGGTTTTGATTTCAAAAGGATTTTTAAGTCACGGCCAGGTAAGACCCTTACACCTGCAGCTTGCTGGGTGTGGAGTTTTCGATGGCGATCTTCAGCAGAGTGTCGTAGATGGTCTCTCTGGTCAGGTAGCAGAAGTCCAGCAGCTGCACACACACGTGGTGCAAAGGTTTAGCGGGAAGCAAGCACCCATTGTGTCCTGGCAGAGATCACACCATCAGCCCAACGTTTTGGGTCAATAAATTGCATCAGAAACGTTAGGTTACTGTTAAGGGAGGGATGGAGGTTTCTGAGGAAAAGTGCCCTGTCTCTGAATGCCACGTGCTCCCTCAGCCTCAGTATAATTTCACTCACTCTGACATTCAGGTTGTCACACCTGGGCCAAGAAAATGGTGAGTGACTGTAGAAAATGTAGCCTTACACCAGGTTTAGGGGGTTTAAACTCTTACAACTGGCTGTCCAACAACATTCATCACGCTCTACCAAAGGACAAAGTTCTCATCTGAATAGTGAAGCCCTGGACAATCTGAACAGGTCCATGTGCAAAAATCTCTAGTATGAGATGTTTTGGTTCAGATCAGCACCAGCTCTATTACCCTTTTAGAAAACTTCCTACCCATTCTCTTTGGTTGATATTCTCACCTAGAACCTCCAGAAGCAATTCCACGTAGGCCAACGGAGTGGACACGTTGATGTGGAAGTGCAGAGTGTTTAAAACAGCAAGCTCTGACTCCAGCAGCTCCTGTTTAGTGTAGGAGTATTTTAAGGATTGCAGAAATTTTAAAGCTGTGTCACTGGTCACTCTCTGAAGAGGAACAAAGAGAAAAGGCATCTTCCAGGCAATAGGGCCCTTGGTAGGAAAAAAGTGCTCCCTCACCTCCCTCCTCCCACTGAGCGCGAGGCTGCGACTTGCCTGCCTGCCCTTTGAGCTGGCATGAGAAACCCAGCTCGGACCTTTCCCCCAGTTTTCCTCAACTCCATAAACCATCCCCAGGCAGGTGTGAACCCCTGCAGCCACACAATTTTTGACAACCACAGGCTAAGTGTTTCCTGCCCTTTTTTCCCCAGCACTGGGAACGTTTGCCTGCAAATCATCGCCGGACAAGCGGCAATTTGCCTGCCCTGAAGGGAATGTCGTGTCTTTTGCATTTCGTTATCACTACTGTCTTTCAGAGAGGAAATCTATTTTTAGGAGAGGTGAACACACTGCAGAGTGAACCCCACTGACAGAGCAAGGACAGGCCGAGCTGGCTTACGCTATAGTGCAGGGAGAGTTTGCTGGCGAGCTGAATGCACGACACGAGTCGCAGGACAAAGGTGTTGACTATCTGATCCCTCACAGAGCTCCAGCTGCTCCCTTGTCCTTGGGCACCACCTTTAACACTCCCACTGGAGGACTCCCACATCTGCTCTACCTGCTTGATCATAAACCTGCAAAACTCACAGTTGCTCACAGCACAGTTCTCTTTGCTGAGAAGGAAGAAAGGCAATTCCATATATATTCAAAGTATACACAGCACTGGTAATTTGGATTAAATGGGTGAAGAGACAGAGCACTTGACACACACAGAAGTCGTGTGTGGTTTGGGTGAGGGTACAGAGCATGACAGGGCGGGACAGAGCATGGGCAGCACACCCAGAGAACAAGAAACACACCGAGTGTTCCAGGCTCTTGTTACCTTTCGAGTAACTCCACTGCTTGGTACCTCGTCGATTGGTCCAAGCGCCATTTTTCAGACAAAAGGAATATAAATTCTGCAAAGAGCACAGCTGTCACTGGTTCAGTCTCCTCAAGCTCACTGTACAGCTGTGACCTGCCCTGGGGGCTGCTTTAGCCAAGTCAGTCTCACCCACGATCCGTGTGTCCTTGAAGCTTCCGGCATGCTCTGGCAGCTCGCTCAGGTACTGCTCATTCTCTGTGGCCAAGTGGATCAGCGTGTCCTCGATGATTTCAGGAGTGACCCTGCTGAACACGGGGCCTGGGTCACGGCCCCAGGGTTCCATGGGCACTGGGGACCCCATTTAACTTAGCAGGCTGGGGCCGAAGCCATAATGACAACAAGGGTTCCACCAGCCCCACAGGGACAGGCCAGGGCAGGGGCCCAGCAGCCCCTCCAGGCGCCCAGAGACACCACTGGGGGGGCACAGCCCCTCGGTGAGGCTGTGCTCAGGCAGGGGGAGATTCAGGAAATGGGCCCAGTGGGGCAGAGGCAGGTTCAGGCGACAGGCTCTGTCGGAGCAGGGGTAGGTTCAGGTGATAGGTCCGGTCACTGTAGGGGCAGGCAATGGGCCTTGTCGGGGCACGGGCAGGTTCAGGGGATGGGCCCAGTCGCTGCAGGCTCAGCCCGGGCACAAGTCCCGCCTCAGCGCCCTCCGGGTCTCGTGACCCCGCTCCGCCAATCAGCGCGCACCGACGCCGGCACGCGCGGGGCGTCAGCCAACCACTCGACGCCGTGCGCCGCCCGCGCCCTTCGATTGGTCAGCGCCCGCCGCCGGATGCGACGTCACTGCTCCGCGCGGAGGGGGAAGATGGCGACGCCGGAGGAACCGGGCGCGGCGGCGGCGTTCGCGAGGCGCATCGACCCAGCCCGGGAGCCGGGGCTCAGCCCCGAGCAGCGCCGCCTCATGGCGCAGGTGGAGCACGCCCAGCGCCAGCGCGTCCTGCGGCGCCGGCTCCGCGGCCGCAACACTCTGCTAGCGCTCGGCATCGGCGCGGTGACGCTTGGCATCTGTATCCTCCGGGGCCGATCCGGGCCGGGGCAGGGGGGCGCCGGGGCCACGCCCGCTGCTTTTCCTTAACCCCTCCCGCAGACGGGTACACCTTCTACTCTGTGTCTCAGGAGCGGTTCCTGGACGAGCTGGAGCAGGAGGCGGAGGCGGCGCGGGCGCGGGCCCGGGCGCGGGCCGAGGGCGCGGCGAGCTGAGCGCGGAACGCCCGGCCCGGCCCGGCCCGTGACTGAGCTGCCACCCCCGCGGGGCTGGACGGGCCTTGAGCCTTGGCAGTCGCGCCCCAGGGGTTCGGGCTTGCCCCGTGCTCAGCGCGGGCTTGGGGAAGGTCCTGGGGGCTCCCTGCAGGCAGCCCCCACCGCGGGGCCTGTGCTGGGACCGTGCCCATGGGAAGGACGGGGTGCTCAGGTCCCACCACTCCTCACAATAAACTCTCTGAGTGGAGACTGTGTCAGTGCCCGTAGAGCAGCTGCTGGGCAGAGCCCCAGCTCAGGATCTCACCCCCTCGGGGGCTGCTGGGGTGGGATTTTCTGTTCTGCTCTTTTTTTGTGGCGCAGCAAGACCAGTGGCCAGAGGTCGTGCCCAGCAGACACACACACACTCCATTTGTATTCAATCCATGTTTATGAAAATGCCTTCTGCACACCAGTTCTTAACAAAGTGCTCCTGGATCCTGCAGCTCCTGGTTCTCCAGCTCCATCCTGTGACAGGGCCGTGGGGAGCTCGTCCCACCCTCCAGGGTGGGTGGGTGGCTCAGCCCCATGTGGGAAGGGGGATGGAGGTTGGTGTGGTGCAGGGCTGGGGCGAGCAGGGGCTCCAGGGTGGGCTCAGCTCAGTAAAGCCACAAGAGGTGGGGGACACCTGGCACATGTCCTCCAGCAAAGGGGCTGGGGACAGCAGAGAGGGCCCAGGGGGCACAGGGTTGGAGGTGGGACGGACTTTCCCCCCACCAGCTGTGCTGCCGCTGCAGAGCCTGTGGGGTCCCCACCACAGGTCCGGGTTGCCCGGGGCTGGCACTGCCATCCAGAGGGTGCAGGGGCTCTTCCCCGGGGCCACAGGCACTTGGATGAGGTAGTTCATGAAGTCACTGCTGGCCAGCCGGCTACTGTGGAGAGAGGTGGCCATTAACCAGGAGCGTCCCAGGATCAGCCCCCACCCCTCACCCCTCACCCTAACCCCTACCCTCACCCTTACCATGCGGCCGAGGTCGTCGGCGAAGGTCACCCCCTTGCTGAGCCGCTGCTCCTGCGAGCCCGTGCTGCTGCCGCTCAGCGAGTTACGGCGCATGATGCCTGCGGGGACAGCGGCCCTGAGCGGGGGCAGCGGCCCTGCAACACCCAGCCCGGAGGGGTCCCACAGCCCCCACCCAGCTTGGGGCTCTGGGGGGAGCAGGAGCGGGGCTGTCACCTGCGGGCTGTGCCAACTCCAGGCGCTGCAGGCTGTTGCGGCGGGAGGGGTTGAAGCTGCCCTTGGAGAGGCGGCGCTGGCGGCTGGACAGCATTGCGGCGGGAGAGACGATGCCCAGCGGTGGCTGCTTCCCCATCCGCAGGTACAGCTCCTCGATCTCCTTCTTCTGGGCGCTCTGCAGCAGCTGCACCTCAGCCAGGTGCCTGCGGAGGACATGGGGTGTGACAGCAGGGCCTTGGGGAAGGAGCATCGCCCTCCCACCTGGGGTGGGTGGGAAGACCTGTCCCTTCCTGCTCACTTCTGGCGCAGGTTCTGCAGCTCCTCCCAGATCTCCTCGTCCTCGCTCTCGGTGTCGTCGCTGCTCACGTAGGACAGGCTGCGGGGGTAGCTCAGCCACACCTGGCTCAGCACGGCCTGGGGGGTGTTGTCTGTGCCCTCCTCCCCAGGGCCTTCCTGGTCGCTCTCCAGCGGTGCCACTGGCACTGTGCCCTCCTTGGCCAGCGCCTCCTCAGCCTTGGCTTCCTGCTCCGCTGCCTCCAGCACTGCATCCGAGTCATTGCTTGAGCTGTGGCCCGTCTGGGGGGCCATGGGAGGCGGGGAGCCACTCGCTGCTGGTCCCACTTGCTGCTCCCCCTCGCTGCTGCTCCCATCAGGCACGGGGGAGGGCGCAGCCAGGTCCTTGGCTGGTATCACCTGGAACCGGCCCAGCACCTGGGGCTTGGCTTCTGCTGGGCACAGGGGCAGCTGGTGGGGTTCAGGGCTCATGGGCTGGCAGCAACATCATGTGCCCCAGCACGGGCATGGCCCTGGTGCAGCCCCAGCCCTGCCCCACCTCACCTTCGTTGATGGGTGAGAGCCGGGCCGCGGGCACGGCGGGGGCTGGCGACTCCGACACAATGAGTGAATGGCTGGGCTTGGGGACACCGGGTGGCACCTGCGGGACCTGAGCACCATCAGCTCCCCCGCCCCACGTCCCCCCACATCTCCTGTTCCCCCAGTGCTGCTCCTGTGCCCTGGGACCCGCTGCCCACTCAGTCCTCCCTGTATCCAAGTGGCTCCACAAGCCATGAAGCTTCCTGTTCCCCTGCAGCTACCACCCAGCCCCCCCGGCACTGAGGTTCACCTCAAGCAGCTCTGGGGAGCCTCTGCACCCCCACACTCACCGTGCTGCCCTCTGGGCTCCCTGGTGTGGACGAGCTCAGTGGTGGCAGGGGACTACCCACGGCCTCGCTGTCTGTGCGGCACACTGGGGCTGGTGCTGGGGGTGGGAAGGATATGGGCCCCCCAGCAGTGGGGACATCAGCCCCTGTGGACTCCAGGATCCCACTGCCAGCTGGGACTGGCTTGACTGTGCTGGTGGGGTCAGGGTAGACAAAGCGTGGGGCCCCCAGGACAAGACTCTGCGGCCGTGGCTGCAGAGGAGGGTAGAGGTGCCCGCCTGAGCTGGCGATGGGGGAGACAGTGGGCAGCAACGTTTGGGCCATGCTCATCACTGCCAAGGAGAAGACGTTGGCCAGGGACAGGAGGGGGGTGCTGGGGGACCAGGGTGTGCTGGTCACAGTGGGGCTCAGGGGGCTGCTGAGCTCAGAGGGGACAGGGGATGTGGGGAGAGGCTGTGGGGACAGGAGGGCTTGGGGCAGGGCCGGTGGGACAGGCCCCTCTGGGGTCCTTGTGGGGGTCTGTGGGAACACCGGTGACGATGTGAGCCAGGAGGGAGCCATCGACATGAGGGGCCGGGTCTGCACAGAGCCTGCAGAGAGAGGAGCATCAGGAGCGGCTCCCGAGTGCCCCCCGCTCTCCCCCACCCGGCACCCCAGAGCCTGGAGCCGGCGGCCCCAGTGCGGTGGGCACGCCTGGTCCTGCCAGTGCCGGTACCTGTGGGGGCCTCCAGCGGTGCTGGGGCTGCCGGTGCCTCTGCCGGGCCGGCCAGGTCAGTCTCCGATGGGGAGCGGCTCAGTGACGGCAGCACGGGGGACTGCTCAGAGAGTCTGGGACTGGTGCAGCCCAGGTCTGCAGCACAAGGGTGACAACCAGGCTCAGCTGGGGCAGGACATGCCCCATGAGACCTCCCAGGCTTAGCTGGGGCAGGACACGCCCCATGAGACCTCCCAGGCTTAGCTGAGGCCGTCCCCTGCCCTGCATGGGGCTTGGAGGGGGATGAGAAGGGCCCAGCAGGGGCACAGACATACCACTGAGCGAGGATGAGGAGGAGATGGAGCGCGAGAGCCCCTGCAGCTGCAGGTCCACCTGCAAGGAGGATGAGCTAAGCCCAACACTGGGGCAGAGGCCTGGCCAAGCTGTGCTAAGCCCCACCCTGGCCCCACCACCTGTGGAGACGAGCTGGAGGCCGTGCCAGGCAGGGGACCACCACTACTTGTCGCAGCAGTGGGCAGGTGACCACAGGAGGACCCTGTACGCCAGCCCCCTCCCCCCAGGCTCTCTGGGACCGGGCAGCATCCCCAGCCACACTCAGCATCAGCAGCTTTGCCAGCACTGGCAGGGCCGGGCTGGCACTCACGGGGCTGCCCACGCCACCCTCAGCCTCGGGGCTCCTGGGCAGCTCGGCGCCGCTGCGCCCGTCCTTGCGGAGCAGGGTCTCCACGCGGTGGATGATGTCCCGGATGCGGTTGATGAAGCCGTCCCGCTCTGACTTGAGGATGAACTCCTTGTGGACCTGGGGGCAGAAGGGCTGGTCAGCATGTGGCACAGCCAGGCAGACCCTGAGGCCCTCGCCCTCACCCCACACTCACCATGACAGCTGCGATTTCCTCCGGGTTGTCCCCATCCAGGTCAAACTTGAAGGTCACCATTTTGTTGTTGTAGGTCTGCAGCTGGCACTCCACCACCCGGTCACTCTTGTCGGAGATCTGTGGGTGGCAGGGCTGGCTCAGCCTGGGAGCGCCTGCCTGGCACCCGCCCGGCACCCGTGGCACTCACGTTGGTTATGCGCAGCCTGGACCGGGCTCGGCGCCGCAGCAGCTTCCCCGAGGCTCTCTTGGGCGGCAGCTTGGTGCTCTGCTCACTGGCAGAGAGCCCCTCGCAGCCATCGCTCATGCCCGATGCCACATCTGAGGTGTAGCTGCAGGAAGCCCCAGCGCTGGAGCATCAGCGTGGCCCTTCCCGGGTGCCACGCTCCCCATCCAGCCCCCACCCAGCCTCACCTGTCCACCGGGGAGGAGAAGCCGCTGGCAGGGGGCAAGCGCTCTGTGGGCAGCTGCACCGCGATGCTCTGCGGGGAGAGGACGGGGTGAGCCGGTGCCACAGCCGCCCCGACCCCCCCAAAAGGGGCCTCGCTCACCGTGGGGAAGCAGCGCACGGGCCGGGTGGGAGGAGGGCTGGCAGGGTCCCCAGCCACAAAACTGCGATGGGCCAGGTCTGGGGAGTCCAGGAAGCCCGAGGAGCTCAGGTATCCATCTGTCTCGCAGTCGGCTGTGGAGGAGCGCTGGCATGAACCAGAGCAAGTCCCCTCCCTGGCTGGGTGCCTGGGCAAGGGCTGTGGGGCTGGGAGAAGGAGAGGCTCCCCTCCACACGCCTCCCGCCACAGGTCCCCCGCTGCCCACCCAGCTGTGGCCCACCCAGCTGTGGCCTACGCACAGGTGGCCGAGGAGTAGCTGGTGTGCCGGTAGGCAAAGTGCTGGTGCTGGTCGGCCTCGGGCTCCTCAGGCTCCGGGGGGAAGGTGCTGCTGAAGACGGAGTCCCTGGAGCCAGGGATGGCTGGGGCAGGCGCGGGGGCACCGGGTGGCCGTGGGGACTTGAGCTCCTCCAGCAGGCGCAGGACACCCGGCGGCTGCTCTGGCTCCGCAGGTGACGGCGCGTCCTGGACACGCTTCAGCTTCTCCCGCTTGCGCTTGATGGCGACCACACGATCCCGCACCGCCTTGGCCACCAGTTTGTAATCGGCCTCACAGATGAAGCCCAGGACCACCTGCGTGGAGGGGGCTTGTCACTTTGGGGTGCAGGGACCCCACAGCACCCAGAGCTCCCTTGTTCCCATCCCCACCATCTCCTGGGCCACTTCCTCTGCTACGTCCTTGTAGAGCTCAAAGAGGAACTCGATGGCGTTGTTGTCCTTGTATTTGCCGTGTAGCTTCTTTGTGTCGTCCAGGCGCAGCCAGAGCTTGAGCCCAGACTTGACACCATCATCCTCCTCAGCCAGCTCCACGTGCACCCCCGTGTCCTCCTGGAAGAAGGAGTGCTCCAGCAGGTCCTGGATGGTGTACCTGCAGGGGACACAGCTCAGCATGGGCTGGGGACCAAGGGGGATGGTGCCACCCAGGCCCCCGTTCTGACCCCACCTCTCATTCTTGTCCATGCGGATGCAGCCTTCAATAATCTCCTTCAGCTCTGGCACCTTCACCTTGTAGAAGCTGCTGGGCTTCAGGCCCTGGGGGTGATGAATGTCAGCAACTTCTTCTGTGCCATCTCGCCACAATGCCAGGCTCCCAGGGCCCAGGGAAGGACGAGCCCAGGGCCCCACTGGTGCTGCAGCAGGTCCCATGGCCAAGCCACGTGTGCCTGCACGAGCCAGGATACCCTGGGGCTCTGGGTTTCCACCCCAGCAGGCAGGAGCTGGCAGGAACTGGCTGTGACCAGCCAGGGCAGATGCCGTGTCCCAGGCAGGGGGTGGCCAAGCAGACCTGCTCCTGTTCCAGCCCATTAATGTGCTGGCAGTGTCTGGTGTAGGGTGAGGGACACAGGGTCTGGCCAAGCCGCGGCCCCACCACCACCACCACCCGCAGCCCCATGCCCTGGCACAGCAACCCCTCACTGACCAGACTCTCTTTAGCCACTTGCACAACCTCCCCAGTGACACATTTTGGGCAGCAGCAAGGCCTGACAGCTTCAGCTGACTGTTCTCCCCCCCACACCTTGTCCTGGCTCCTGCAGCATCAGCCAGCAGCGTCCCCCACGCCTGGGGCTGGGGCCTCACCGAGGTGACCTTGCGGTAGATCTGGGCAGCGTTCTGGCACTCGGAATAGGGGTACTCCGAGGTGGCCATCTCCAGCATGCACATCCCGAAGGCGTAGACGTCCACCGCCTCGTCGTACTTCTCCTCGTACATCTCTGGCGCCATGAACTCGGGGGTGCCTGGAGACGGCAGCGGAGCTCAGTCCCCCCTGGGGAACCCACCCCCTGCAGCCCACCCAGCCCCTGCGAGCCCAGCCATGCTGGGACCCCACCTATGACACTCTTGGCAAAGGAGGCTCGCTTAAGTGTGGCCAGGCCCAGGTCCCCGATCTTGACTGAACCCGTGGGGCCTGTGATGAAGATGTTGTCGCACTTGAGGTCGCGGTGGATGATGGGAGGCGAGCGGGTGTGCAGGAAATGCAGCCCTTTGAGGATCTGCCGGCTCCAGCGCTGCAGCACCTTCAGCTTCATCTCCTTAAACCGCTTCAGGTACCTGCCAGGACCAACCGGGCTCAGACCCCCAAGGCTCAGACCTGTGGGGCTTGGACCACACCCCAGCCCTGGCCCAGCCCTCCCTCCTCCTGCTGCCGTGCCAAGGCTCTCCAGACTCAGAGAGAGTCTGAGTGCCCACACTGGGCAAGCAACAAAGAGCACCTCAGCAGGGACCCTTGCCCCCTCCCCTGCACACCCCAATCCAGCGGTCCCTGCTCACGTTTTCAGGGTGCCAGATGTCATGAGCTCTGTGACCAGCACAATGCAGATCTGCCCTTTGATGGTTGACTTCCAGGAGTCGTAGAAGCGAACGATGTTGGGGTGCTGCAGCCCCTTCAGCATCTCTACCTCCTCGCTGAACCGCTGCCGCTCTGCCTTCGACAGCTTCCGCGTCTGTGGGAGCCATCGAGGGGGTGAGGGGGGGCAAGTGGGGTTCCTGCCGAGCACGGGGGGATGCCCCGGCCATCCCGCCCCCCCGCCCCTCGCCCTGGGTGTGTGCACAGCAGATGGGGCACCGAGAAGCTCCTGTACTTCCCCGCTGTCCTGTGCTGAGGCCGCCCATCGCTCAGCCCCCAGCAGGAGCCCTCCCCCTCCCCACAGGACAGGGAACCCCACCCTGCAGCCGCCCTGCCGAGGGGATACGAGGGGGCTCCGCAGCGGCAGTTTCCATCCTGCCCTGTGCAGACCCGATGGCCGCGGCCCTTCTGCCCCCGCCGGGGCACCACGGGCACCAAGCTCTGCATGGCGGGGTGCCGGGACAGGCTCAATGAGGCCTTTGTTGGGGAAAGCGGGCGGGGGAGGCTCCAGCCCAGGTTTTTCCATGTTCCTCCTGCTCGAGTTAATTAAACTGGAAACCGAAGCCGAGGGTGCTGAGTGGAGCTGGGTCCGGGGCCAGCGGAGGGGACGGACTCCTCATCCTGGAGGGACACAGCCCAAGAGTGCAGGGAAGAGTGGAGCTGACTGAACAGACCTAGAGGAGCCGGATCCTGCCCTGAGCGGGGCAGCTTTGAGTGCCGAGCCCTGGGCAGAAGCAGGAGCAGGAGCACCGACAACTCCACCACAGCCTGGGGTCCTGATGAGCTCAGCTGCTGCAGAGCCTGGGGGCCTTCCAGCTGGGACCCCTGCCCAGCCCATGCTCAGGGGCAAGGAAACTGGAGCAGCCAGGGAGCTCCCACCGCCAGCGCTGCCAGAGCCGTGCTCGGCCCCTTGGCCCGTGGCCGCCATCCATCAGCCCCAGCAGCTTTCGTAATATTTTCATTGCATCACAGGTGGCCCCACGGCCGGACTGGAGCCGCTTCATAATCCCCCCCGCATTTAACACACGCTCAGGGACCGGCTCAGCCCAGATGAGAACCTGAGCCTGCTGCAGTGGGATGAATGGGACCTTTCATAGGCGAGGAGGAAAACAGCACCCGAACCCCTGCATGGCCAGCAGCAATCACCGGCTGCCCTGCCCAGTGCCACGGCCACCATCACGCCCTTTGGCTCCCCACTGCCCACAGAGGCATTTGGAGGCTTCACTGCACCCCGCAAACCTGCAAGGGCACAAGGAGGCTGTCACGGGCTGTGAGCAGGGGCAGAGAGGGAGTTGTGGGTGGCCACGGCTCTCCCAGTTCAGCGAGAGCAGACCCCACCTGGATTGGTTGTGCCAGCACGGCCCCCACTGTGCCGCCCTCAACCCCAGGCAGGACCCCAGCCCAAGGCCACCTCTCCCAGGGTGCCTGGAGCAAAGTCTGGGGGAGCTGAGTGTGTCCCTTGAGCCTGCGCCGGGGCTGCTGGGCTCACCTGGCACCGTTCCTCCCGCACGACCAAAGTGGCAGCCGCTCCCAGCCCCAGGCTGGGAGCATCCTGGTGCTCTCCCCATTGATCACGGGGATCTGTGGCCGGAGGAGCACAGGGGAGGGCAGGGCAGGCAGGGCTGCCAGCATGGACATGCTGCATGGCACGGGCACACCATGTCCTCTCCTAAGAGCACACGCACAGGCGGAGGAGGACACTGGGGATGGTGGTGTGGGGACGGTGAGGAGCTGGTGGCAGTAGTCCAGCCCCGTGCTGTGAGCCAGGAGCTGGCTGCCAGGGAGCCCGGCACAGCCAACACCAGGAGCTGAGGCCAGCAAGGGAGGAGGGAGGGCTGGGCATGGTGGCTGAGGATGGCTCTCGACTCTGCAGCAGGACCCGTCCCCAGCGCTTGGCAGTGTTGGTGCTCGGCACACTCTGCAGCACCCACAGGGCTCTCCTGTTCCCACAGCCCTTGGATGTCCTGCTCCCACAGCCCTCAAGGGCCCTGGCTCCACAGTGGCACTCGCACTCTGGAGGGGCACTGACAGCAACACCACGGTGGGGCACAGAGCGGGTGCTGGAGAGCGCCCAGCCATGGCCACAGCACCTCCAGCCACAGGGAGGTCCCAAGCCCCCTGCACAGGAGCCAACTCTACAGCAGCAGCGGGTGCCAGCGCCTCACCGCCCGGCCCACAGGTCTGCCCTGCTCCTGCGTGCTCACAGGCATGTGAGCACACACACAAGGTGCCCCACAGCCCCGGGGCTGCTGGCTGAGGTTACCAGTCCCATCTGGGTGCGGGAGCCAGGGAGGCACGACAGCACCCGCTGCCCAGGATGCTCTCGCCCACTGGGGAGCCCCAAGGGGTTCCACAGGAAAATCACTCACAGACAGGTATTTACAGCCCAACCCCACTCTGGGCCTCCGGTTTCCTCCCTTGCTTCCTCCTTCCCCATTGCCCGCAGCACCTACCACAGAAATAGTCCTGGGCTAAAGCTGGAAAGCACAAACAGCGGGGCTGTGGACACAGGCAGGAGGCAGAGACAGACGCTGCGTTCAGGAGTAGGGGGCAGTGGTCCGAGGGGATGGGGTTGGGCAGGTCCCCAGAGGGGTCTCACAGGAAGACTGGACAGGCAAAACCAGCCTACAGTTCGCCAGGCTCCGGGGAGGGAAGGGCAGGGCGAGGACAGTAGGGAGAGCTGGGATTTGGGACTGGGATCCATCACAGCAGCTGGACAAGGCTCGCTGGTGCAGAACAGGTCAGGCCTGAGGTTAGGTATTCATTTGGAATTAAAAGGCAATAGAAGGAGAACTGTGAAGTGCATAGGACAAAGCTATTTTTAAAATGGTAGAACCACAACCACTTTTATTTGCGGTTCCAAATCCCATATTTGTGTCACAGCGTCCAACTCTTTTGCATGACTGCTGAAAAAAACCAGACTTCTAAAAGTCTGCCTCTGTGCCCTCAGCCCCCGGTGGGACATGGATTTGGGGACAAGAGACACTGGATAAAGAGTGCTCAGTGGGACAAAGCCAAATAGTGGGTGGGGAGGGGAGAGGGCTGGGGCAGAAGGGTGGTGGGGGAGGTGAGGGGGCAGCACTGGCGGAGGAGCGGGGCTGGGGCTGCCCACAGGGATCTGGTTGTGCTCCCCTGGCACCCGAAGGGACACAGGACTCAGCAGAGGTCAGGGACATTTGGACAGAGCCGTGGGGCTGCATGAGGGTGGGAGAACTGAGTCGGCTCCGGATGAAACTCTCAGCAATTCTGTGCAACCCATAAGGGGGGGCCAATTCTCACCTTCCTCTCACTGAGAGGCTGCAGTCAGCCATCCAGAAACCACCCATCTCTCTCAGGATCTCTTCTTGCTCTGCTGGGCTGCAGCCACCCCGAGGACCCAGCCCAGGCAGACACCTGCCACTGCACCGAGCTTTTAGGAACAAGACAACAAACTCGCAAGACATGTTTCTCTGTGTCAACAAGGACTTGGGACCTTCCCACCACAGCAGCCATCCCAGGGCCAGGAGCCTGTGGGAGACTTTGGACTCCACCAAAGCCCTTCCCCAGGGGCTTCAAGGAGAAATGGGAGCCCCATGGCACAGCTCTCCTTGCGCAGCTCCATGGGCAAGATCAGCCCCATCAAAAACAATAAGTGGGCGAAGGCATTGCAGAAGCAACACCTTCACCACTGCCCTCAGCATCCCATTGCCTGCATCCTGCTGTCAGGCTGTAGGGCAGCAAAGGGGATGAAGGAATATGTCAGCAGGGAGGAACGCTCCTCACAGCAGCCCCTCGCCACAGGTAGCTGCTCCCAGCAGAGAGCCCCTGGCAGCACCACAGAAACCACACACAGGTGCCCATGGACTCTACTTCAGCAAAGGTCAAGCAGGCAGAGCACGTCAAGGTCGTGTTGTACCCTGCTCCCAATCGACACCCAGCCCCTGCCTGCTTGCAGGCACGTGCTCCAGAGCAAACCAAGGGCTGTCAGAGCAAACCTCGGAGCCATTTCCAGCACTGGCACAGACACCTGGGCAGGGAGGGCACTGCTGCCCTCTCTGACCCTCCCAGGGGGAAATCTGCAAGCTGGTGGGCACCAGAAAGGCAAAGGGTTGTTCAGCCCCAGCAGCTCATCCTGGATCCACCTTTAAAGCCCCAGAGCAGGGACTGGCACCAAGAGGTTGGGTCCCCTGGCATGCTCCAAAGCACAGGCAGCAAAAAGGCAAACGGAAAACAGCACGTGATGGGCAGGAGGGCCAGGAGCGGCGGTGCTAAGCAGCAGTCTGAGCCTGGGCCAGGAGTCCTGCAAGGCACCGAAGCACTGGCAGTGATGGGCACAGCATGGGGCAGCGAGGGGAGCCCGTGCCCAGCCACAGGTCCCTGCCCTGCCCGGCTGCTGTGGCCCAGCTGGCTGGTAGTGCCTGGCAGAAGCGGGGGCTCAAGAGTCCCTGCTGCCACCAGAACAGGCTCCAGCCCGGGAAGGTGCCCCACGAGTCCCACACAGCTTTCAGGCAGGCAGCAGGGGCAGCAGGCTCAGGGATGAGGGCCTGCACATGCCGGGGAAACTGGACGGAGAAGGGTCCAAGTAACCCTCTCAAGCCTCTTGCCCCGGGGCAGGGGTCTGCGGGCGCGGGTAGGCAGGGGCAGAGGCGCTGGCAGGGGCCGTACCTGCAGCTCGCACCAAGCCACCTCCACGGTGGTCTCCGTGTCCAGCCCCTTGTAGACGGTCTTGAAGGAGCCGCGGCCGATCTCGATGTCGAACTTGAGGAACCGGCCGTCGGGGGAGGTGGCGACCGCCCGCGTCTCCACCTCCTCGCTCTCCGTCTCCTCCGGCTCCCGGAGCCCGGCGACGCCCGGCGGCGGCGAGCCCCCGCGCACCCCGTCCGGCGCCGGGTACCCCAGAAGCTCCAGCTCGGCCGAGCTCCGCCGGTTAAAGCGGGAGGAGGCGCGCCGGGAGTCGCGACCCGAGGACCACCGGCTGCGGTGAGGGGCCCCTCCGGGGAGTCCCGGCTCCGGCTCCGGCTCCGGTGCAGAGCCGTCGCCCGCCCGCTCCGCCTCGGGCTGGGACATGGTTCCGGCAGCGGCGGGCTCGGCCGCCAGCATCGGCTCAGCCCGGCCGGGGCGGCCGCTCCCGCGCAGCTTCGCACCCGCTGTCGCCGCGACCCCGCAGCCAGAAGGGACCGCCGAGACCCGGCCCG
>VXAY01000977.1:317408-337300 GCA_013399855.1 Oxyruncus cristatus
CGGAGGCTCGCGGGCCAGGAGCGGCCGGTCCCGGTCAGCGCCGCCCCTCGCCGCTGTCCCGGGCCTGTTCATACGCCTCAACCGCGGGTGTTCCGCAGGCAGGAGCACTGCAGACCGACCGGGCCGTTATTTTGCCTGGTTCAAGTCTGTGGTGCATTTAAAATCCACAGGGGTGTTTTTCCGTTATCACTTGTTTCCGGGATTGAGCTCTCCGTTATTCGATGTTTATTCTTTCTTTGCTGTTACAGAAAAATGGAAATTGCCACTCCTCCGACGTCGAAGTGCATCATGTACTGGAAGAGGAAGGTCAAGTCCGAGTACATGCGTCTGCGGCAGCTCAAAAGGTTCCAGGCGAACATGGGAGCGAAGGTACAGACACGGCAAGGGCTGGGCTGGGGCGTCCCTGAGACGCTTCCCTTCAGCTCAGGGATTCCAAGCAGTGCCAGGGGGTGTCAGCCCATGAAATGATAAGCTGTTCTTGACTTGCGAGCTAGATCAGTGGGAACAGACGCTGCTTCTCCCCGTGCTCTGTCCTTGGTCTCGCGCCATGTGGGCGACGGCTCTCGCACACAGAAGGCCGTTGGTTGAGCCCAAGAGGGCTTGTTTCCACTTCTTTTTTTCCATTATCTCCCTGCTGAACCTTCTCAGTGCTGTGGGTTTCGGATGGCTTTCTCTTGGCAGCAGGATATCGGAGGGGGTCAGCTGGGATCAGGAGTTACCCTAAGCTCCCTGGCTGTCGGGTGGATTCTCAGCGCAGTTTCGTACCAATGCTGAGTTTAATTAGAATTCCTTCTGATGAGTGTCACCAGTCTGAAGTGCTCAGCCTTGTTTGTGTTTTGATGCTCAAAACAGAGTCTCGGGAAGAATTTTAGTGTTCTCCATGGGATTTCTTAAATTTTGAGAACTCCTTTCTCTCCTCTCAGGCTCTTTTTGTGGCCAACTTCGCGAAGGTTCATGAAAAGACTCAAATCCTGAATGAAGACTGGAAGAAGCTGCGAGTGCAGCCGGTGCAGTTGATGAAGCCAGTCAGTGGGCACCCGTTCCTGAAACAGGTGGGCAGTGGAAAAAAGGAGCACAGCAGCAGCAGGTGGGGACTGGAACCAGGGCTCTGCAGGGAGCTGTGGGGATATGGGGTGAGGTTTTGCTGTCCTATGTCAGTGTCAGGCTGTGCCTCACACTTTTGGGATGCAGAAACGGGCAAAAAGTGCTCCAAAGGCCTTTTCCTGTGAAGGAGTTACAGGACGGATGTGGGGCTTCCATGTGTTTGTCCCGAATTCTGTTTTCTCTCAGGCTGTGGCAGCCTCCCGGGGCGGTTCCTCACTGCCCTTCTCTGCACTTGTATTCCAGTGCACTGTTGAGAGCATCTTCCCGGGATTCTCAAGCCAGACGCTGTACATGAGGACCCTGAACACAGTGGCACTAGTTCCCATTATGTACTCCTGGTCCCCTCTTCAGCAGAATTTCATGGTATGTGGGAGGCATGTGGGCACAGGGGCTTGGTGTGGCTGGTGTGTGATCGTTACACAGTTGGGAAGTGGTTCTTTGACCCAGTTGTTTCAGGCGATGTCTGCTTGAGAGATGATGGAAAGCGTTGGTTTAGATGCTTGTTTTGTGGAATCCCGTAAGCCAACCATGTGTCCACGCTGTCTCACCCAGGTAGTCTTTACATGTGACTCTTTGGCAGGGTCAATGAGTTGCTTCACAGGGTTCAAGGAGTAAATATGGTTTTTTGGGGGCTTGCTTTGTTTGGGTTTTTTCCTAGGATTTTTTTTTATATGTCCTTTTAAACAAAGAATTTTATTTCTTAGGCAGGTCCTTTCCCTTGTGGCTGGGTGACAGTGGGGTAGCACTGACATGTCAGGGATGAGACATCTGAACTTCAGCTGGTCCCCGTGTTGTTGGCGGCTGTGAGGGACTGGAGCAGCCTTGGGCACAGCCCTGCTGGTATCAGCAAACTCTGATTTGTGTCCGATCTCTCCTCAGGTGGAGGATGAAACGGTTCTGTGCAATATCCCTTACATGGGCGACGAGGTGAAGGAAGAAGATGAAACTTTCATTGAAGAGCTTATTAATAACTATGATGGGAAAGTTCACGGAGAGGAAGGTAACTGGGGAGCTGCCAGCCCTGTCCCTTCAAGGCCAGGTTGGATGGGACATGGAGCAACCTGATCTAGTGCCCTGTTTCATGGCAAGATGTGGAATGAGATGAGCTTTGAGGTCCTGTCCAGCCCAACCCATCCTGTGGTTTTATGATTCAGTCTCTTGCAAATAACATATCCAAGTAGTTCAGAAGTCAAAAGGTGGCAGCAGTAACCAGCTTTTCTGTGGGAGCTCTCAGAGCAGGGAAACAGGACTGTACCTGCTGTTCTCCTTTGCAAGGACACAGTCCTGCCTCTGGATACCCTGCTCCATTCTAGGCCTGAGGTGGTCTGGAGCAGATGCTTCTGTGCACGGGGATCCACAGGCTCCTCTGGGATGCTGAAAATTATGCAACGAGGTGGGAGGAACTGCACAACCCTGTTCTGCTTGTGACTTTAGCCAAGAGTTTGATCAGTGAAAAGCCAGTGTATTCCCCTACAGCACTGCCTGCCCCATCATAAAACTGCCTGGGGGGAGAGAGGCAGGGAAAACTCCGATGTGACCTGTCCCCACATTGCTGAAAACGATAAAACCCTCCCGGCAAAACTGAGAGAAAGGCTCGGCTGGTAGCAGTGGTGTGGCTGGCTTGTGGTTTGCCAGGGCAAGGAGTGAGAAGGATGGTGGCAATCCCGCCTTGTCTGTGTTTCAGAAATGATCTCAGGGTCGGTCCTCATCAGCGATGCCGTATTCCTGGAGCTAGTGAACGCCCTGAATCAGTACTCGGACGAGGAGGAGGAAGGACACAATGATTCTGAGGGGAAACAGGAGGATGGGAAAGAGGAGCTGCCCGTCACAAGGAAAAGAAAGCGAATTGCAGCAGAAGGTGGGTTTGGCCACAGAAATAGGGGTTATGGTGGTCACGTTTCCATCCTACCCTGGGTTGTTCTCACTGTCTGTTGTGGACAGGACAAGAAATCACCAGCTCGAAGTGTGATGAGGAGTAATTTAGATGAGTCATCTGGAAACCCATTTCCTGGTGAGATTAGCAGAGCTGGGTGTTATCTGAGGAGGCTGTGGGAGCTCTGCACGTGGAGGTTTTCAAGTGCTGGTCTGGCAAGCGCCTATCAGGGAGGTGTGGGTGGATCTGTTTCTGTGGGAGGCAGGGAGATGGGCCATTTGAAATCCCTTCCAGACCCGCTTTCCATGTATTAGTGTTTCTCTTCCCTCTCCTGTGGCACCTGGAGCTCTTGTTGCCTAGAGCAAGCCCTGATCTGTAGGATTTTCCTGTGTCCTGGATGACCTTAGGAGTGCTGACAAGTAGTTTTGTCTCTGTCCTTGATCTGTGGTGATTTGGGTGGTACAAGTACCAGGACCTGTGTGGGTGTAGAAAAGCATTGTCTGAAATTCCTGCCCTGGGAGAAATAAATAATGCTTAAGACACGTTGGTTCTTCCAGCAGTACCCTGTGCTGTGCTGAAAGTGGTTCTGAAAATGCCTTAGCCTGGTTGCAGGACTTTAGGCTTATCCATTATGTATGGGATTACATTTTTGTCCTAAAATACAAACCCGAACATCGCTGGAATCGCTCCGTGTGAGAAGGAAAGGCCCGTTCACATCAGCTTGGCTGAGGAATTGTGTCTCCTCTTCTTTGTAGGTAGCAAGAAGTGTTCCAAGAAGCGCTTCCCCAATGACATGATATTCACTGCCATTTCTTCCATGTTTCCTGAGTACGGCTTCCCAGAGGACATGAAAGAGAGGTAGAAGATCTCTGCTTGGGTTCTGTTACCTTCCTTAGCAAGAGCTGAAATCTCTGTTTCAGAGGCCAGCTCTGGCCAGGCCACAGAGCTCGGTGCCTGCAGGCTCCGTGGGCAAGAGCACGTTTTGAACCTTACAAAACCTTACAAAGTGCAGTTCGGCCTCGAGGTACCTGGGCCAGAGTCCGACGGGCCCAGGTAGCGACGTAGCCACGTGAAGTGTCCCAGACGGGAGAGCGTGCACATCCCTGGGTGTTTCTGCTTTGTCAACAGGTACCGGGAGCTCACGGAGGTGTCGGACCCCAACGTGCTGCCACCACAGTGCACTCCCAACATCGACGGGCCGTGCGCCAAGTCAGTGCAGCGGGAGCAGTCCCTGCACTCCTTCCACACCCTCTTCTGCCGCCGCTGCTTCAAGTACGACTGCTTTCTGCATCGTAAGTGCCGTCTCGGCCGGACGCTTCCCTAGAGCCCTCTCTCCTCGGTTTTCCTCTGCACGCCTTGCTTAGTCCGTGCTGCAGTCTCTGGAGGGTGGTGCCTCCCGAGTTTGCAGTGGGGCCTTAGGGGCTGACAGGTGCCCAGAAGCCTTTTGCACAGACGGCTCCGCTCTTTGCTCCCACGGACGGCAGACCGACCTGCGTGGCTGTCCCCTCTCCGCGCTCAGCACGCCTCATCCGAGCTCCCGGCAGTTTGTGCCCTAGTCCTGCCACCACCAGACTTTGCTCTTGCTTTGCAGAAGCTCGTCAGTGAAAGGCATGAATTGTTTCACTGCCAAAGTCTGGACATGCCCCTGTGTTTTGTTGCCTCACTGGAACTTACGGCTTCATCTTAGTCCTGTTCCTGCGGTTGGTCCTGCCAAAGCCTTTTGGATACTGCTTAGCTGCTGGACCTGCTGTTCTCCAGGTCTAAGGGCTTCTTTGGGAAGTCACAGGACTTCTTCCAGTGAACTATTTATTAAAAGATATAATATTAAGATCACGTGGTCTTTTTGTTTCAGTCTGAAAGCAGATCCTTTTCCTATGGCCTCTCCTTTGCAAGCTGCCGAGTCCCCGTTGTGGGTTGGAGCAGGGCTGCCCCAGGGGTCACGGGAGCCCTCAGACACGCAGGCTCCCTCTTCCTGTCCCTTGCAGAGTGGGGGGAGACTCTTGGAGAATGCTAATAGTAAAGATAACTGTTACTTTTTCAGCTTTTCATGCCACTCCTAATGTGTACAAACGAAAGAATAGAGAGACCAAGATTGAGCCAGATCCTTGCGGCGCAGACTGTTTCCTCTGGCTGGTACGTTTCTGCGTTGCTGCTTTAGAAACCACAGGAGAAGTGCCCTGGCCAGCCCTGCTCTGCAGAGCTCAGTGGACCTTTTTCACAGCTTCCAGAATTAGTTCTAGTCCTTGTTGGATTCAGGACAGTGTGACTGCAAATGCAGACCTTACTGGATGTGTATTTAAGCAGATCTCCAACAAAGAACAATTCCAGAGCTAGCAGATGGGAAATCGTGTGACAGATGATTTCTCTGGACTCAGTGCAGCGTTAGAGACATTAAACCCAGGTTAAAAAGGAGCAGAGCAAGAGGCCAGGAAGATCCAGAGGAGCGGGCTAGGGGGCCAGGGTCAGGAAGCTTCTGCTGATCAGGCAGGGTTTGGCACTTGCTGAAGAGACCACACATGGCTAGCCTCTTCCACCTGTTCTTGGTGGTGGCAGGACAGGGTTTGTCCCAGGGCCTGTAGAAAAGCCTGCCCGCGTTCCCTGGTCATCTGCCACCCGTCTTGTCTTCTGCTCTGCTTGCAGGAAGGAGCCAAGGAGTTTGCTGCGCTGCACAACCCCCGGTCCAAGTGCTCAGGCCGGCGCCGCCGCCGGCACCACGTGGTGGGTGCGTCCTGCTCCAGCACCCCAGCAGTGACCGAGACCAGGGAGGGTGACAGCGACCGGGACACGGGCAACGAGTGGGCCTCTAGCTCCTCGGGTACGGCGCCAGCCCCGGGACACCCCCTCACCTCTGGTGTGGGCAGTGAGGGCGGGTGGGTTCTCGCAGCTGGAGTTCTCCTGGGATCGCCTCTGCTTCCAGCACAGCTGGGGAGCTTGGAGTTAGCAAACTGTCGGTGTTCCCAGAAAACCTGAGGGACACCAGCCCTGCCCTTGCTGTTACTGGATTCACTGTCTTCTCCCAGGAAGAAGGAAAGTTGGCGAGAAAAGCGAGAGCTTTGCTGGGACCTGCAAAGCTCAGAGCGAGCCCTTGGCTCTGAGCACTGTTCCCGGCCAGAGGCAGGAGCGTGTGGCCAGGAATGCGGTGCAGGGTTGTGAGGCACTGCGAGGGGACCGCTGCCCCCCCAGAACCACGACGGCCGGGTGCCTTCTTCCAGGGTGTGTTTGGCTTAACATCTGCCTTTCCTGCCAGAGGCCAACTCCCGCTGCCAAACCCCCACCAAGCAGAAGCTGAGCCCGGCCTCCTCCCAGCTGTTTGCAGTGGAGACGCCACAGGAGCCCGTGGAGTGGACGGGAGCTGAGGAGTCACTCTTCCGCGTCTTCCACGGGACCTACTTCAACAACTTCTGCTCCATTGCCAGGCTGCTGGGGACAAAGACCTGCAAGCAGGTGGGTGCCTGGAGCAGGCGACGCAGCAGCAGGAGAGGGGCGAGGGCTGTTGTGGTTTTGTTTCTCTGCCACAAAGCTCCCCGAGGAAGGTGTCACATCAACGCTTTTGGAGTCCAGGGCGTTACTCTGCAGCAGCCCTGCTGTTGACAGGGCGAGCCCTGTGTGCTGGTGCTGTGGGTTCCCTCCCGTGTGTTGCAGCCGGGCATGCAGGCGCTCGTTTCCCAGGCAGGAGGAGCCCATGGGCAGGGAAACAGGGCAAAGCTGCTGCTCGCTGGGCCTGGGCCTGGGAGCCCCGCTGTGTGTGCTTGCTCACACTCCCTGATTATGCTTTTTGATAAAACAACTCGAGTGCATTGAACCTTTTTGCTGCTGTTCTTTGGTAGGTCTTTCAGTTTGCCGTGAAGGAATCACTTATAACAAAACTGCCAACAAATGAATTAATGAATCCATCCCAGAAGAAGAAAAGGAAGCACAGGCAAGTGTTGGACAAGCTTGTTTTGTTCTTTAAATGCAACCAGATCCGCTCCTTTCTGTGCCAGCGCATTCCTGGTAATCCCCATCTGGCTCCCATCTGTGCACACATCCTGCTGTCACACGGGACTGCTGGTGCTGCCACTGGGCGCTGGCCCTGGCCCAGCTCGAGGGCTGCTGCCCTCGCTGAGGGCTCGGTGGTTCTGGGGTCTCGGTGGCCCTGTGGCCCTGGGCTCAGCCCAAAGACAGGGCATTGCTGGCTGCAGTCCCTGCTACCTCTGCCCTAACAGCAGCCTCGTCCTCAGCTCCCCGACTTGTAACCTACTTTGTGTGCTGATCCCAGTGTGTCCAGTATTATTCTGGCTCTTGCGTTTGCCTTAAAAAGCTTCTGCTGCAGCTGCATTGCTCTCATCTTTCTCCATTTCATGGTGGCTGCTGATCACTAATGTATGAAGCTGCCAAGCCTGTCTCTGCTGTGCTGGCTGCCGGTGCTGAGCAGTCCTGGCCGGCTCTCCCTGATGGCTCATGCATCCCCTCAACCCTTTCTGCTCCTTTTCCAGGCTGTGGGCTGCACACTGCAGGAAGATCCAGCTGAAGAAAGGTAGTGTTGGCTGTGGCTGTGTCATGGGAGGTTTGTGAGGGTCGAGTTCTCCGGCTCCGACTGCCACGGCAGGGCAGCCCTGTCCTGCTCACCGTCCTGGCAGCTCCGCAGTGCAGAGGGGAGCAGCTCCGCCCGGCCAGGCTCCTTGGGATGCCGGGGGCACTGTGGCCATGCCAGTGCCACACTTGTGGTGGGGTTTGCTGCAGCCAGGGGGAGGCTGAGAGCTGGTGTGCAGCCCTGCTGGACACTGGGCTGTGGTCAGCGAGCACAGTGGTGTGCCTGTGGGAGCTGGGTGCTGCCCGGCTCCCTGACCAGTGCAGGCAGATGGGGAGCTTGCATCTTTCTGTGCTCCAGTGCCCGCCCTGCATGTGCTGCTTTGAAAAGATTCCTGCAACGTAACAGCTTCTAATCCGGGCATTTCTCCTCTTGCTCTAGATAATTCACCAACCCAGGTGTACAACTACCAGCCCTGTGACCATCCGGAGCATCCCTGTGACAGCTCCTGCCCTTGCATCATGACTCAGAATTTCTGTGAGAAGTTCTGCCAGTGCAACCCTGACTGTAAGGAGAGGCCGAGGCCTATTGGGCAGGAAGGCAGCCAGCTCTCCTGGCACAGAGCAGAGGGAGGGTGCAGAGCTGGGGCATGCTGGGGGCCTGCTTTATCCCTGCACTCACTGCTCTGTCCATCTGCTGCAGTTTGATTAGCAGCTGTTAAAGTCCAAAGGGAAATAAGTTCCATGCTGCCCTGTAGCTCTTGGCAGCTGAGAGACGCTCCTGTTAGAGAATGCTCGTCACGGTGTCTGTATCCCATGGGTGCTGCTGCTGGTCCCCTGTGAGCAGCATGTGTGACCAGCATTTAGGGTGGGCGTCGGGTCACTCCTCTGCCACGTTTGTTTTTCGTGTCCGGGCTTCCATTCCCAGCTCTGCAACGGAGGCAACACCCAGGCTTTGTTCTGTCCCTGCCCAGGGCCTGCCGGGGCGAGACCTGGCTGGGGGAGGAACATCTGGGGCGTGGAACCCTGCGTGGCCCCTCTGTTCCCTGCCAAACCTCACAGTGCAAACCCGTGGGCTGTGTCACTGCAGGTCAGAACCGCTTCCCGGGCTGCCGCTGTAAGACCCAGTGCAACACCAAGCAGTGCCCCTGCTACCTGGCTGTGCGGGAGTGCGACCCGGACCTCTGCCTCACCTGCGGCGCTTCGGAGCACTGGGACTGCAAGGTGGTCTCCTGCAAGAACTGCAGCATCCAGCGAGGTCTCAAAAAGGTATTGACAGCGGCGTGGCAGGGGCTGCCTCAGGGCTGATACGCTGCTGTGTGGGAGGGGGGCATCATGAGCCCCCCCCTCTGCAGCTGCCTGAGTGCTGAGGTCTGGAAAAGAAGCTGCTCTGCCCCCGGGCTTCTGCAGCGCTTACTGGGGAGTGGGGATTGTGGGTGTGAAAATCGGGAGACGGGAGTTATGTGAGGAAGGGTTGAGGGCAAGTGGGTGTAAAAAAAAAAAAGTGGCTCCAGAGAAGGGTTTGGTCTTGAATTCTGCTGGTCAGGGCAAGGGATTTTGCATTTAAAAAAAAAAAAAAACGGAGAAAGTTGCAAATCAGTGTGTGTCAAGTCCTGTGCAGCTCCATGTAGTGGGTTAAGTCTATAGGGAGCTGTGTGTCACCATAACAAGGGGATGCTGGATGCTGGATGGACACTGACTCCCCTCTGCCCCTGTGATCTGGGTGCTGGGAGGTGCTGTGCCTGCCAGCCCTTCCCACTTCCTTTCCCCTTGGTTCCAGCATTTGTTGCTGGCCCCGTCGGACGTGGCTGGCTGGGGTACTTTCATCAAGGAGGCTGTGCAGAAGAACGAGTTCATCTCCGAGTACTGTGGGGAGGTCAGTGCTGCTGTGCCGGGGCTGCACACGGGGCTCACGGGGGTCTGCCTGTGGTGGGAGGGCCTCCTTCAGCCACGGGGACAGCAGGGACAGCTGCCTTCCCCAGCTCTGCCATGGCCGTGGGCTCGCTCTGAACTGGTTTGGAGAGTGAGTCTTGCGCTGTTTCAGAACACACCTCTGGCCCTCCACTGTGGAGGAGCGTGTTCTGGGTGTGCTGCTCCCTGGGAACCCAGCTCTGGCCTCTGCCCCACCCCTGGGAGCCCTGGTGAGCTCCTGCCTGTGAGATGGGAGGGAGGGCAGGAGCGTTTTTCCAGGAGGTGGGTGAGTGCCTGGCTCAGCCCTCAGCTGCTGAGTCTCTCAAGGTGTTCTCCCTCTACAGCTCATTTCCCAAGACGAGGCTGACCGGCGAGGAAAGGTCTATGACAAGTACATGTCCAGCTTCCTCTTCAACCTCAACAATGGTAATTCCCTGGGGCTGCCAGGGGTGGAGAGGCCAGGGCTGCTGGCCAGGCAGGCAGGCTCAGCCCAACTCTCACCTTGGTGGCAGTCCTGGCCTTACACCACAGTTTTCTTCTTCCTTTTTTTTCTTTTAAAATAGATTTTGTTGTTGACGCCACTCGCAAAGGAAACAAAATCCGCTTTGCTAACCACTCGGTGAACCCCAATTGCTATGCCAAAGGTGAGATCTCCCTGCCCAGCCAGACCAGGCAGGGTACAGTGCTGCGAGAGCTCTGGCCCAAGCTGGGGCTGCACAGCTCTGATGTCGTCTCCCTGGTTGCAGTTGTGATGGTGAATGGAGACCACCGGATTGGCATCTTCGCCAAGAGAGCCATCCAGGCAGGAGAGGAGCTCTTCTTTGACTACAGGTACCTTGGGCAGCGGGGGACTGGGCTGCAGGGGTGACCCCACCTTCTGCAGAGGTTTGTGGGGAGTGTGGGAGGCCATTGGTGCAGCGGTGACTTGCTGTCTTGCAGGTACAGCCAGGCAGATGCCCTGAAGTACGTTGGCATCGAGAGGGAGACAGACATCATCTAGGCCCGGGGGCGGTCCCGGCACACCTTGCTGCTGCACCTTGTAAGCAATGCCATGTTTGCTTCACGCTGACATGACTGCTGCTGTTCCCACTGCTGTGTGTGTCACAAGTGCTACTTTCCATCCAGACACCCAGAGAGACTCGGGGCAGGAGTGTGAGCAGTGCCTGTGCCCCAGCTGCTGTCCCAAGGCGGTTTCCCCTCTGCCCCAGCTGGCTGGGGCACAGGGGCCACCCAGCCATGGCTGGAGTGGCACCAAGGGATGCCTGGGGATGGGAGAGCAGCACTATGCAACGTGTCACTTTGAATAGGGATGCCACTGAGCTGGGTAGAGACAAAATTAAAGTCAGTGCCCACGGTGGCCCAGGGAAGGCTCCTCAGAAACCTGCCTTGGGCTTTGTGATCCTCTGGCCCTGGGGATAAAGGGGAAATATTCTCTGGCAGGGTGAGGTTTGGCCTTAGCACCCAATGCAAAAAGGAAAGAAAAAAGCACTTTAAACTAATCCTCAGCTGGTGGCTGGGCCCTGTGTTTCATGCTGGGTGTGGAGGGACTGCAGGCTTCCCAGGCAACCTGCATCCATCAGCACGTTGCTGGACATCGCTCCAGGCTTGGAACAGGGCAGGCTGATGGGGCCTGGGGTGACCTGAAGGTTGGGGCCACATGTGCTGCCAGCTGCCTGCCCAGCCTGGTGCTGGGTGCTGGGCCATGCTCCGCCCAATGTCCAGGGCTGGATTCCCGGGATGGTACAGGGAGCCTGGCCGAGCCCTGGCCTGGCACCGAGGGGGCTGGGACCCCACAGCCCCCTTCCGTTGAGCTCAGCCTTCACCTGGTGGAGGTGCTGGGTCTGCCTGGGAGCCAAGCCCTCCCTGGCCCAGCCCTCACCATGCCTTCCCAGTCCCCTTCCAGGGCAGGCCAGGCTGTCTGTCCGTCCTTCCCACTGTCCGTGATGCCCTCCTGGAGCTTGGAGGTGTTTGGGTCTGTCTGGAGCAGTGCTTGTACCCCAGCACCTGCCTGAGCCCCGCTCCCTGCCGCCTCCGTCCGCCTGGCTCCCCTCAGCCCTGCTCTCAGCTCAGCGTCTTCTGCCACTTCGGCCATAGCTGCACTATGCCAGGCTTTTGTCTGTGGTTTGTTGACGGTGAATAATGGTAATAATAATGCACTTTAAATAATGTGGCTTGTAGCCTTTGTCATAATAAAGTGGTAGCGAAGACCCTCCCCTGCTTGCTGGTCTCTGTTACCGCAGGAGCAGCTGGCAGCAGCCTGTCCCCTGCCTGTCCCCTGCCTGCTGGGCTCAGCCCAGCCATGGCTCCTCAGAGCCCAGGGGGAATTGTGCATGGTCAGGAGCTGCTAGCTGCCCAAATCACGCTGGCTCAGGGTGGGGAGGGGGCAGAGGTGTGTGGCAGGGAAAGCAGGACACAATGTGTGTGTGCAGCAGCAGCTGAGCTGCCTCTAGCCCTGGCTAGTTACACCCTGCATCCCATTCCAGGAGCAGGAGTTGCTCTTGTCTGTGTGTTCCCTCTCCTGGTGCCAGCTAAGCTAGGGTGGGTGGACAGGATCTGCCTGGGCTGCCAAGGGGAAGGCTGGGGAGTGTCAAACGCCGTCATTCTGCCTTTATTTGATTATCCTCGCATCTCATTCAACAGAACAGGATTTTTAAAAAATAAAGTGCCCAGTGGAGCCAGGCCTTTTGGGTAGATAAATGCGTTTCTGTAACATCGTCTTACCACAACACAGCGAGTGAACAGGAGCTTTCCCTGGGCTGGAGGTAATCAGCAGGACTGGCACTTCATACAGAGAAGTAGCAAACTACAGACCACGTACCATGACAGCGCGGAACGTCGGGCCCGCGGGAGCTTCCGTTTTGGCTTTTTATACAAACCGGTAGAATAAAAAAACCGAGAGTGTCGTAGAATATCCGGCAACAAAAACGGTAGAAAGGATCTGTACCTGATCTTACGAAAGCAGCATCTCAGCAAAGGCGCGGTGGCGGCATGCGCGGCGCCCCGGCTGTGCGGGGCCGGCTGTGCGGGGCCGGTGCTCGGGGCGGGGGCTCTGCGTGGCGCTGGCGAAGCGAGCGAAGCAGCGGGTCATCTACGCGGGCAGCGCTAACGGGTGGCAGCAGCCGGGTTTCCCCCGGCCGGAGGGGAGGGTGGGGGCCGGGCCCGGGGCTCCCCACGGGAGGCCAGGTGGGATTTGGCAGCTGCGGGGGCAGCAGCCTGCCTCCGGCGAAGGGGGCTGCCGCCGTGCCCAGGGCAAGCTGGGCTGGGGCTCGGCAGGTCACAGCCGTGCTCCGGAGGGCCGGTCGGCGGTGGCCGCGGGGAGGAGGGGGTGGTCGGTGCGGTCTGGTCCGTCCAGAGGAGGATGTTGGCAGTTCAGGTGTGCTCGGCCCTTTGGTCCCACGACGCTCGCTCAGCCCCGGGCAGGTCTTGGGGATGTGGGGGCTGTGAGCCTGTCCCACCCCCGGCCCCTGCTATTCCCCTCTCGTCTCCTCCAGGATCTGGGGCAAGTTCTGCTCCTTGCGTGCCGACGCTGGTTTGGTGGCGCTGCCGTAGTCCTGGATGGCCTTGGGTTCGTTGGTGTGGTAGGAGCCCTTGTAGCGGTGGTGGTAGAAGTACATCAGCGCCAGCAGCCCCGCCAGCAGCAGGAGCAGGAAGATCACAACTGCGGGGGAGAGGCAGCAGTGAAGGTCTGGGAAGGAGGTGCAGGGCCAGGGCAGAGCATGGGACACCAGCCAGGGGCTTCACTTACACCCAATGATGATCCCAATCCAGCCGTCGTCGTGCACGTGGGGGAACTCTGCAGAGACAGAGTGGGTAGCTGAGAGTGGGCTGCAGTGAGGTGTTGTGCTGGAGCTTCCCCTCTGCAGCTGGTGCTTGTCAGGGGCTCTGTTCCAGCCAGGGTCCCGCCACAGCACCTACCTATGCCCATGTACCAGGGGTCCATCTCAGGAGGGATGAGGATGGTGGTAAGGGGGAGCATTGAGGCACAGCTTGACTCCACCAGCTCCCCCCGGATGCTGTAGGGCCGCAGGGCACTGGTGGGGTGGAAGATGGCTTTGAGGGGCACGAGGGTGTTGAACTTCACCCCTGAGAGGCAGCCTGAGAAGCCGGGTGTGTTGTAGCGCTGGATCTCGGGGTCAATCACACCGGTTTCTGTGGGGGCACGGAAGGAGATAGCTCATCCCTCTTGGAGAGCAAGAGCTATGCTGGGCAGAGGAGACCCTGGAGACCCCAGGATGGGAAGGGGGTGTGGCTGAGGGCAGGACCCAGCTCACCCATCACACGCCCCAGGTAGAGGTTTTTGGGTGAGTCCAGCTTGCTGTCCACAAACAGGGAGAACTGCTGCTCCATGACGGGGAGATAGTCCACCTGGGAGGCAGGTGCCCAGTGTCGGTGCCCGTGAAGCCACCCCACCTATACCCCTCTCAGCCTGACCTGCAGCCCCAAAGGCCCCAGGCCCTGTGGGGAGAGTGCCTTGGCCCGTACCTGGGTATACAACGTGCGGTGCAGGCGGGTGATGTTGACACGGTGGGGCCTCCCGTCTGTCACTGGCTTGGTGGTGAGGGCAAAAACATAGGGGCTGGTGCCCAGCTGGTAGCGTAGCTGCAGGCTCCCTGCGGGCAGTGGGGGCCGTCAGCAGGGCCAGAGCTCTCAGTGGACGCATCCAGCTCGTCTATAGGGCTGGGGGTAAGCATCCGCAGAGAGGAGGGTCCCGTGCAGCCCCAGAACTTGGGGGGGTTCCCTCAGACTCTGTGTGAGCCCCAGGGCAGGAAGCCTCGCCCTCACCATCGTCCTTGATGAGCACGGCCATATAGTCCTTTACGAAGGTGCTGACGTAGAGCAGCACGGCGGGCGCCGAGGTGGTGCTGAAGCTGAAGCTGACCTCCTCGCTGGTGAGGTTGTAGCCGGGCAGGGGCTGCCAGGGGCTGCTGACGATGCTGGCGAACTCGCGGGCGGCGTACAGAGACACGGGCAGGATGTTGTACCGCACCCAGGTGCCCTCCTCGAAGTAGCCGCCGATGTCTGTGGGGCGGAAGCCCACGGGGTGAGGGGAGTGCCGGCTCCTCAGCCCCTCTCTCCCCGCGGAGCGCAGCCCTCACCGTGGTTGCAGAAGGGCCCGGTGAAGGCGGAGACGCTGCAGTTGCAGCTGTAGTGGCTGTAGCGCTCAACGCAGAGCCCGCTGTTCTGGCAGGGCACCGGCGGGTCCTGGCAGTAGCCGGTGCAGTTGACCCGCACTCCCTCCGTCTCGTTGGCCTTGCCCTCCAGGTTGAGCGTCACCCCGTTCATCCGCAGCCCCCGCAGGCACCCCAGGAACGGGCGCATCTTGTGCTCCGCCGCGCCTGCGGTGGGGCCGAGACTCAGCACCCTGCGGCACGCGGGGACCCGGGGACCCCACGGCCGGGGGGCTCTCACCGACGTAGAGGGGCCTGTCAAACTCCAGGCGCACGAAGCTCTGCGGCGGGGCCGGCCGCACCACCCAGGGCAGCTTGTCCACCCGCAGCCGCGCCAGCTTGACGTTGAGCTCAGCCTTCACCTGGTGCCACTCGTCGTCGTTCCAGGGCACCACTGACCGCACCGTCAGGTTCTCGTCCCCGTTCCCGATGTCGTAGATAAACACCACATCCCTGGTGGCTGCAAGGACGTGGCGTTGGGAAGAGCCCCCCAGCCCCACCGCCACCCACAGCCCTGCACCCCCCGCCCCTCCCCGTACTGTTGAGCTCAATGCGGATGTAGTTCCTGGTGCCAGGGTTCTCCAGGAAGACTCCAGATAGGGCAGTAGTCTTGAAGTAGAAGGAGATGTCAAGGCTGTGATTGGCCTGGAAGGTGGGGAAGATCAGGGCTGCACCCCTGTTGAAGGAGACGGTGTTCCAGGTGTTGCCTGTGGGGAGCAGGAGGGGCAGTGAGGGATGAGCAAGGACCTTCCCTGTGCGGGGGACCTCGCAGGTGTGGGACCCCTGTGGGTGTAGGCACTCTGCAGGCAGGGGACCTTCCATGGGGCTGGTCACTCACGGTCTCCGTAGCATCGCAGGGGCCCCAGCAGGAACTGGGCTTCAGAGCCAGTGCGGTTGGTGTCTCCAACCACAACCTGGGTGACAGGCAAGTGGTCCACAAAGGTCAGCAGACCTTTGTCTGTCCTCCTGCAAACGGTGTGTGCATCAGAGTGGCTGTGAGGGGCTTCTACCCCTTTGCCAGCCTGCACCCCTCTTGCCGCCATCTGAGGGCTCCAGAGTCTGTGCCCCCCATGCCTGCAGCCCCTGCCCCTCGGGCTCCGTCCCGCAGACCCCACCACTCACCACAGCGCGTGGTCGGCGTCGCAGTTGCAGAAGTACTGGGGGTCGGCACAGTTCTTGTCCAGCCCGCAGGCGCAGCGCTGGATGCCCGGCTGCGAGCCACCCCAGTAGTAGTGCCGTTCATCGTTCCGGCCCATCCAGAAGCTGAAGGGCAGCCCAGCTGTGAGCACAGCCGAGGGTGAAGACACGGTCCCACAGCGGGGCCCTGCAGCGCAGCCCCGTGGGGCAACCCCTCTCCCCCCGGCACTCACAGGGAGTGTTGAGCAGGCGGGAGCTGTAGCAGTGGAACTCGATGCGCTGCTCGCAGTACTCAGAGGCGTTGGCCAGTGCTGAGACCTCAGCCCAGGAGGCGTTCCAGTACTCTACAGCCCCCAGGTAGAGCTGGTCCACACTGGAGCCCGTCACCCGTGTGGCGTAGTGGCGGTTGTGACGGATGATGGTCCATGCTCGGTCCTCTGCACTGACAGGGAGCTTTTAGGACTGGACCCCAAGGACACCCCCACTCCCTCTATCCTGCTCCAGCCCCGATACACAGGCAGGGCTGGTCCCCAGGGGCACTGGACAGAGGGACCCCCTGGCCTGCCGCTGCCCCCACCTCGGATGTCACAGTACACCATGAAGGGCTTGAGTGGCCCGCTGCCGTCCGGGTCGATGGTGTAGTTGCCCGAGGTTTTCCCGCTGACCCGGTAAGCATCACATGACTCTTTGTAAAGGGCTGGAAGAGAAGAATGAGGTGGGGGTCAGTGCGAGGGGGGGCACTGGGCAGAGGGAGGGGCCACACGTGCCCGTACTGTCCCTGACCCGCGAGTCTCCAGGCTCACATTTGTGACACGTCTCCCCCTTGTACCCCGTCAGGTCGCAGATGCACATGAAGTCATCCCAGGACTGGATGCAGCGGCTGTCGTGCTCACACAGGTTGGGGGTGCACCTGGGGGTGCAGAGGGCTCCTGTCCCAGCACCGGCACAGCCCCCCAGTGCCCCTCACTCCCAGGCAGCACCCCTGTCCCGGTCGATACCTGTCCGTGATGCCGCAGACGTTGAAGAACACATTGTGGTACTGTGCCAGCCGGCGGTACGCCAGCTGCTCCACATCCACGGGCTGCATGTCCACGTTCAGCATCTGCAGGCAGCCGTGGAAGGCTGTCTGGTTCGACCTGCAGCCGGTGACTGAGGCTGGCTTGGGGCAGCCTGCAAGACAGAGCAGGGTGAGCAGCCCCTAGGCACACGTCACCCTGGCCTCTGCCCCGCTGCCCACCTCCAAAGAAGTATTGGCTGCCAGTACGGAGCTGGAATGGGTGTGCCACCCGAAACTCGGCGCCATCGTCATCATCGATGGTCACAACAGCTGAGCCTTCCCGTGCCACCAGGTGCACTGAGTGCCAGAAGCCGTCATTCAGGCGATACCCTGTGGGGACAGGAGGGTGTGTGGGGAGGCTCTGCTGCCACACTGGCCCCACTCCCCGCGCTGGCTCCCCAGCCCACCTGCGGCAAACTCCAGCTTCTTCTTGCCGGGCTGGGCAATGGAGACATTGACCTGCCCCTCGCTCAGCACCATCTCGAGGGAGCCCAGGCCGTCAGAGAAGTTGGTGTAGAGCAGGAGCCCAGTGGTGTCCCAGGAGCGGAAGCGGAAGCTGACAGCCAGGCGGTTCCTCCGTGGGATCCCCGGCACCTGCACGTAGTTGTTGATGCCGGCAAAGGTGATGGGGGTGTTCAGCTGGTCCTGGCAGTAGTGGCCCACGCTGCCCTGGGGACAACCACGGGATGAGGTGAGGAAGGGGATGTTCCCGTGGCAGGGAGGCCCTCCCCATCCCCACAGTCCTGGCTCCAATCATGCCCGATCGATCCCAACGCCTGGTAGAGCCAGGCAGGCACCCCAGGCCAGGGATAACCTTGCGTGGTCAATGCAGTGCCGCTCGGCTGAGCACGGCCGCTGCCCAGCCCCGTGTCACCCCGCAGCAGGCAGGGAGCCTGGCCCCAGGCAAGGGGTCACCCCCCAGCAGGGCTAAGGACTTTCAGGAAAGGGGTCCTCCCACAGCAGGGACAGGACCCTCAGAGAAGGGGCACCCCCTGGCCTGGACCTCGAAGCGGATGTTGGGTCTCCGGTGCCGGGCCAGGTCAGCAATGTTGACCCCGTTGAAGATGATGTTCTCCACGCAGCCCCGGAAGTTTTGCCGGTAAGTGAGGTGCTGCTTGTCGTGGTCAATCACGCCCCCAAAGAAGATCTGGGAGGCAGAGGGAGAGGGTCGGTCCCTCTCTGGGGGGGACATCACAAGTCAGCATCCTGGCAGCCCCCTGCCTGCTGCACCCACCTCAGTTTCGAGGTCGAGCTGGTTGAAGGTGCCACGGCAGCGGAAGCGCTTGACCTCCCCGTCCAGCGTCAGGTTGACGTAGTGGCCGAGGCGCTCAATGTGCAGTGAGTGCCAGTGCTGGTCATCCAGGAGGCTGCCCACCGCCACTGTTGTGTGGCCCTCACTGGCGTGCAGTGGGCTGCTGCCTGGGGAGGGGCAGCGTCAGCCAGCAGCCCTCTGGCCCCGTGTCCTCAGCCCCCTGGCCCTGGCTCACCTAAGCTGATGTGCAGGAGGAGCTGGGCCTGTTTGAGCTCCACCGTGATGTAGTCACCCTGTGAGCCCTCCCCGTGCATCAGCACCCCGTCCTGCTCCAGTGTCTTGAAGTTGAAGGAGATGTCATCCTCAAAGGTGCTGATCCTCTTAGCCCGGAAACGGTAGGATATGGCGTCATCCCCATCGAAGTAGAGCACGTGGGACCCTGGGGAGAGCAGAGCAGCCCCAGCCGTGTCACTGCCTGCAGCAGCAGGTGCCCCTGGCATGGGGAACACTCCCTTCTGCTGTGGTCTATGCCATGGCTGCAGACCACATGGGCGTAATCCCCTCTGGGAGGGTTCTCCACATGTGCCAGAGCCAGGGTCCTGCTGCACAGGGCTGCTGGAGCCCCTGGCCAGGTACTCACGGTAGGGGCAGCCGTAGAGGCCCAGGCGCAGCCCGATCTTCCCACGTGGATTCCATGCCACTGGGATGATGCGGATGTAGCGCGCAAGGATGGGGTGGTGCAGGTCGTGCCGCACCACCCCACTCTCGTTCACGTTCCCGAAGAACGTCTGGGGATCAAGGGTCACTGTCAAACACCTTGCTCCAGGACAGGGGTCTCTGCCCCACTCAGAGGACCCCCTCCCGCAGGGACCCCAGGACTGCCCCCTACCCAGTTGCTGCCCTGCTGGAAGAAGGGTTTCCAGCTGGTGGGGTGGTCTCCGTAGAGCACAATGTAGCGTGTCAGCCAGTCGTAGGTGTTGAAGGTTCCCTGCGTGGCCACCGCGTTGATCCGGTGCTTTTGCATCAGGTCGATCTGGAGCCAGGGCTGCTTGTCCCGGGGATCGGGGGACCAGCCGCTGGTGCCTGTGGGGGGAGCTGCTCAGCCGACCCCTCAGCCCTGCACCCAGTGCCTCCCAGCTGAGCGGGGGCTGCTCGCTCGGCCCCGCTGCAGCACCCGACTGGACTCCTCAGCCCTTGCCGAGGGGCGCCCCCGGCCCACGTGCCCCGCCCAACCTGCGTCCCGATCCCGCAGGGGGACTCACTGTGCAGCCGGGCGAAGCTGGGCGAGTAGAAGATGTTGTATCTGGAGGAAGCACCGATGGAGTAGGAGTAAAGGGGAGCGACGAGCTCATCGTAGCATGGTCCTGCGGGGAGAGTGGGGCTGGGGGCGTGCTCGGGGCACTGAACTGGGCAATGTCCCTGTGGAAGCTCTCCCGACCCGGCCCTGCAGACCCAGAGGGCTCTGGGGACGCCTGCAGACTCTGCGAGCTCTGGGGACCCCGCGGCCCCCTCGGGCCGGCGGCGCGGCGGGTCCGCTCCTCTCTCCCCTCCCACTGCAGCGGAGCTGACACACCTCTGCGGGCCCCGGCGCCCGCACCAGACGCCTCTGCACTGACGTGGGCGACGGGACCCCCCAGCCGCGCCCCGCCCCGCCCCGCCGGGTCACGGTCCCTCGTGGGAGCCCGGGGGGTCCCGTGCAAACCCTCGCGGCACCGGCAAAAGACGCTCTGATGGGGTCGGAGTCCCCAACCCCTCACGGGGTCCCCCCGGCCGTGTCGGACGAAGCCCGGGGAGTCCGCCAGCAACCCCAGCTCTCACTGCAAGGCCCGTGCTCCATCACTCCCCGGTCCACCGCTCCCCATCTCCATCCCTCTTCGCCCC
>VXAY01000977.1:344716-359237 GCA_013399855.1 Oxyruncus cristatus
GGGACCGGTGGCGCGCGACCCCCCGGTCGGTCCCGGCCCGGTCTCCGCCGCCCTGTCCTGTCCCCACCGGTCCCGCCTCCCGGGGGTGCCCTTGGCGCGTCCCCATCGCCGTCCAGGGGGTCCCGTGGGGGGAAGTCGTCCTGGCGGGTGCGGGCGGGCGCGGGAGGTGCGGGACCCACGGGGCAGGGCCGGAGGTTGCGGGGCTCGCTGCCGGCTGGGTCCCGGCGTGGGGCCGGTGCCTCGGCGGCAGGACTCGGCTGCTGGGGTGCAGCCTGAGCCGGGCGCTGACTGCTCCTGCCTGCTCCAGCCCGCGCTGCCCGCTCCTCGGGGCGGGGGCCGCGGGGCTGCCGTGCCGGAGCCGTGCCAGACCCACACCGGCCCGGTGTCGCTGGCCATACGTGCAGAGGAGCCTCGCACTGCCCCGCCGGAGCGGTCCGGGGCTGTCCCGGGAGCACGTGCCGGGCGCGGGGAGCGGGCCTGGATCTCCCTGCTCCGGCTGCTTCCTCTCCGGAGGAAGCGGAGCGGCGGAAACCGGCGCTTCCTTCGGCCGGGCTGTGTGTGGGACGGCTGATAGCGCGGGGCGCGGGGGAAAACCCCGGCTCCCGGGGGGCCTCCTGCTCGTCCCGGCGCGGTCTGCTGCACCCAGGGCCGCGGGGCCGAGTCCTGGCTCGGGAGGGACACGCTGAGTGGTGACAGCCCTGTCCCGCTTGCTGCGGCTCCTCTCCCCTGGCTGTTGCAGGGGCTGCAGCACGGCCCTGGCAGTGCCAGGCCCCTGGGATGATGGGCAGTGGGGACAGTGGCAGGGCTGGAGCGTGGCCCTCTGGGAACTGGTGGCAGTGCCAAGGGCACGACTGTGGCAGGATCTGTCTTTGTGCTTCCCGCATCCCATGGGCCACCCTGGCTCCGGAGGGCCGGGCTGGCGTGGGCGGCTGGTGACGCCAGCTCCCCGGGGAGCCCTTCGCCGTGGCCAGGGGGTCCTTGGAAACCCACAGCGCTGGCTGCCCCTTCCTGGGAGCGTGGGAGCTGCCACGACTCCTCTCCCATTTATTTATATCCCTGAGAAGGAGCCGACAGCCATCGCCACCTCCTCTGGACTGCCCACGAGAAACTGGGCACTGTCTCCGTGCCCACAGCCCTGAGGAGCGTGTGGGGCCCTCCCCAGTCTCGGCAGCGGGTCAGTGGCTTGAGGTGCTGGCCCCGTGCACAGGCACCAGCACTATGTGACAGGTGCCCTTAATGCCACGGGTCAGTGGTGCCTGGCTCTGCCCCATGGTGCAGCCGTACCTGCGGCAGCTCCCCCCTCCCTGTCACTATTTTTAGTATCTGTCTCTTTTTCTTGGCGTTGTGTGGCGTGCTCTGGCCTGTCATGCCTCTGGCTGCCCTATTGGGCTGCAGCTGGCAGGAGCTCCTGTTCATCTCCTGGGACAGCATCGCTGGTACTGCTGTGTCCCCGCACCCCGCTCTAGCCGGGGTGCCCTGCTCGACCCGGTGCCTGACGGTGCCTGGGCTCTGCCTCGTGTCCCTGCACGTGTGCCAGGCTCGTCACGTGAGCAGCACCGTCCATGTCAAGTTGTGCCGTGCGAGGAGGAACCGACCCTGTCCCGCTGCAGGGCCAGGGACTTCCCAGTGCCGCGTCCCACCGCCGCGGGCAGGAAGTCAGCGGCCCCATTACAATGGGACTTTGTGCCGTAAGCGTATTACTCAGCACTGACCTTGTGCAATTCTGCACGGTATTCAGCTGGCCGGGTCAGCTGAGGACACACGGCCAGCGCGCCCGCCGGCTGCCCCCGCATCCCCGGGGTAGCCCAGCTGCAACCGTGGGCCCCACCGTGTCCGTGGGGGCACTGAAGCTCCCTGCCCCGTGGCAGCAGGATGTGAGCCTGTCCCTCTGGGCCTGGAGCTGGGTTGGCAAGGAGGCACGCAGTCAATGGGGGGATGGCCGGGGGCACCAGTCGATGACCATGGGGCTGAGACGTTTCCTTCCTCCCCAGGGATCCCTGGAGGTGAGCCTGAGCCAGCCCACCCGTAGCAGCAGTGGCTCGGAGCGGTGAGTGACCCCCTGCCTCCGGCCTGCCAGGCATCCCATCACATCCCTCGCATGCTGTGCAGGAGCTGGGGGACTGGCGTGTTGCGGGAGGTTGCCCTGGTGCTGATGTGTGCCGAGCACATCAAGCTGTGTTCACTCTGTCAGGTAGAGCAGGGATGGCAGAGCCAGGACTGCCGTGCTTGTCCCCATCCCTGGCGCATCCTAAGGCGTGTCTCCATTCCTGTGCCATGGCAGATAGCTTGACTGCTGCAAGCGTAGCCGGTGGGGCTGTGCGTGACTCTTCCTGTGCCAGGAGGCTCTTCTGGACCATGTCCATCGGCAGAGGCTGTGCCCTGGGGCGGTCTGTGCTGGGGAAGATGAGGGGCTGGGGCACAGGGGCCTGCTCGCTCCCTGTCCTCCCAGTACTGACGCTACTGCCAACATTCCTTCCTGGTTGTTCATTTTCCGAATTCCTTGGCAGGGCCGCGACTGCAAACAGCTTATTTTTAGCCAGGGTCATCTGCACCCGATGACTCTGCCGTGTTCCCACCGCAGGGTTGGGGTGCCCAGAGCCCCTCAGGACCCAGCTCACCCCGGTCCCCGGGCCAGCTCCTGTTCAGGGACTGCGGGAGGCACACGCGGGCACCCCGAGCTCAGCCCTGTGTTGTCCCCAGGTCCCTGCTTGTCGCGGAGGAGATGCGCAGCCTCATCGTGGAGAAGGGCCCAGGGCCGGCGGACGATGACCCTGATGCTCTTGTCAAAGGTGGGGTTCTGCCCCAGCTGTGGCTGGTCCCATCCCACAGGGACAGAGGTACTGGCTGGGCAGGTGCCAAGCAGACCTTCCCCTGCGCTGAAATGCTGGTGGGGCGGGTGGTGCCGGCGGCGGGGACTGAGGATTCCCTTCCCAGGCTGGCTGCAGCGGGAGATGCGGGGCTGCATGAAGACTCCCTGGATCCGTCCTCGGAAGTACTGGTTCGTGCTGACACCTGACTCCCTAGACTACTACAGCAGCAACGAGAAGGGAGCCCGACGGCTGGGCTCCCTTGTGCTCACCAGCCTCTGCTCTGTGCTCTGGCCAGACAAGCAGCTCTACAAGGAGACAGGTGAGGCGCCCGTGCCCCTTGGCCGGGCTGCGTCTTCATGGCCCTTTGTGCCCTGTGTCACCCTCCTGGTCCTGGGGGCTTTGTCGCCCAGAGAAGGGGCTATGCCGAGCCCCGGCCCGTGGAGCCTGGCCGGGGGTCCTTACGACGCCGGTGGGCAGCGGGTGAGTGGTTTGTCCCTCACAGGCTACTGGAGCGTGACGGTGTTTGGCAGGAAGCATTGCTACCGCCTGTACACGGAGCACCTGAACGAGGCCGTGCGCTGGGTGTGTGCCGTGCAGAAGGTCATTGACAGCAAAGCGCCCGTGCAGACGCCCACCCAGCTGCTCATGCGCGACGTGGAGGTGAGCCTGTGGCCCTGCCCACGCCTGCAGCCGCCGGCAGCTCGAGGATGGGTGTTCAGGGCCTCATGCGCCCCAGGGAGGTGGCGGGGGTCTGTGCCAGGCACTCAGCCGGGCGACCCCTCTGCAGCTGCTGCCATCACTTTGCCCCCCCCCCCAGGAGCACAGCGGCAGCCCCGAGGTTCTGGAGCAGATCTACCGCTGCAACCCCATCCTGCGCTACACCAGCGGCCCTCTCTATGCTCCCCTGCTGCCCTTCCCTTACGGCAGCCTGGACCAAAGCGGTGAGGGACGGGTGGGGAAGCCAGATCCAGCACCCTGGGCTGGTGGCAGTGATGCCCCAGCTGGGCACTGTGCAGGGCAGTTGGGCACTGTGCAGGGCAGTTGGGTGCTGGGTTGGGTCCTGGCTGGCCCCAGGTGTGAGGACAGTGCCCAGCTGCTGGCAGCTGTTAACCTCTGTCCCGTCCTGCAGCCCCCGGCCCCTGCAGCTACACCACACTGCGTGATGAGGCTGTGAAGCTCTTCAACTCGCTGCAGCAGCTGGAGTTGGAGCGGGACCCGGTGCCGCTGATGCAGGGCGTCCTGCAGACCTGCCTGGACCTGCCGCCGCTGGTGGATGAGATCTACTGCCAGCTGGTGAAGCAGACCACGGAGCCGCCGGCGCCGGGCGGGCAGGGCGACCTGCACTACTGGCAACTCCTCACCTGCATGAGCTGCACCTTCCTGCCCTCCCTGCCTGTCCTGCGCTTCCTGCGCTTCCACCTGGACAAGTGAGTGCCAGGGGTGCCAGCTGCAGGCAGAGAGCTTGTCAGGTTGCCAGGCCCCCTCGTGTCAGTGCCATCCTGACCCTCCTGGCATTTCTTGCAGGACTGAGAGCCGGTTCCCTGCCTCGGAGATGGCCAAGTATGCCTGCTTCATCCGGGAGGCACTGGCAAAGACGAAGGGGCGGGAGTGCGTGCCCTCCCTGGAGGAGATCCTGATGCTGATGCAGCGGCAGGAGATGATCTGCACCGTTCACTGCCCCGGGGCGCCCGCCTGCAGCGTGGCCATCAGCTCCCACACCACAGCCGAGGAGGTGAGGGGTCGCAGCCATGCCGGGCAGTGGGCTGGGGATGTTTTGGCATGCAGGGCTGGGTGGGGCAGTGTGTCATGGGAAGAGAAAGCGGCTCCTGCAGGTCTCTCCCACCTGAGCCACGATGGAGAGGGACCAGGGGCCGCCTGCCTTTGCCCACCATGACCTGTTTGTGTCCTTTTGCAGCCCTGAGCGCCGTGGCCAGGGACACGTGGTCACCGTCGGTTGCCTTTGTCTCGCCCAGGTGGCCCAGGAGCTGGTGTCGCGCCTGGGGCTGTCCCAGAGCCCCAACCTCTTCGCGCTCTATGAGCAGTCCCGGCGGCGGGAGCAGCCGGTGGGCAGTGCCACACTGCTGGCTGATGTCCTCACCAGGTTTGAAAAGTAAATGTCCCACACTGCTGCCTATGAGGAAAGGGGCGGGGGGCCACAGGCAGGAGGGGACGGTGTGGGGTGTCTCCACAAAGCTGATGGAGCTGGTCATGTCTGCTGCAGCCTGGCCGGGGAGCAGCGTGAGCAGGACCCACCGTGCCGGCTCTGCTTCAAACACTACGGCTTCCTGGACACGGACAATGTCCCACGGGACAGCCTGGAGTTCTCCCTCCTCTTCGAGCAGGTGAGTGCCCCACTGGGGTGGGGTGGCCGTGCCGTGGCGGCCCTGCCGTGGCGGCTCACCCCGCGCTCTTGCAGGCACACGAGATGGTGCTGCGGGGCTACGTGCCCACGTCGGAGGAGACGCTGCAGACGCTGGCGGCCCTGCGCCTGCAGAGCCTCAACAGCGACTTCTCCACCCACGCGCCCTTCCCGCGCCTGGAGGAGCTCTTCCCGCCCCACGTGCTGCACGCCCGCCTGCCGCCCCCACCCCACCGGCCCCCGGCCAAGTGCCGGGGGGCCCGGCTGCGCGCGGGGCTGCTGGCCGGCGGGCTCTGGGGCCAGGCACTGGCCAAGCAGCGGGCGGAGCGGGACCAGCGCCTGCGGGGCCGCCTGCGCGAGGAGGGGGCCAGCACTATGGCTGCCATCGTGGAGAAGTGGAAGCTGCTGCAGGGCATGGGCCGGCCTGAGGCCATGGCTGCCTACGTGGCCCTGGTGCGGGAATGGCCTGGCTTTGGCTCCACGCTCTTCGACGTCGACCTGCACGTGGTGAGGCCCCGGCCAGGCGGGGCATGGGGGCAGCCCTGGCAGTGGGTGGCCCTGACGCCCTTCTCCTCACAGAGCCCGGTGGGTGCTGGGCCCCAGCGCCTGTGGCTGGGCATCGGGGCCAAGGCTGTCTCGCTCTACAAGCCGGGGGAGCCCGAGCCCTTGGACAGCTTCTGCTACGGCCGCATCTCCTCCTTCGGTGCCTCCGACAGCAGCACCTTTCGCCTCTCTGTGGAGGACCGAGACCTGCTTTTTGAGACCTCCCAGGTAAGGGGCAGCCATCCCTCCGCCCTTCCCTCCCCGACGGGGGTGCCCCAGGGTGACACACACCGACCCCTCTGCCTGCAGGTGGACGAGATCGCCCAGCTCCTCAACACGTACCTCGCCTCTGCGGGTGCCCAGCGGCTGCCCCGGCCCCAGGAATCCCCCACCAGCACCCCCACCTCGGAGTCCACTGTGCTGCCCCAGGGGCTCTGCCCTGTGGCTGGGCCCTGGCAGCACCGGCCACCAGTGGGTTCCCCCCACAGCTAGCCCGGCACGGCCACACAGGTGCTCTGATGGCCGGTGCGGGAGCGTGGCCAGCCCGGCAGCAAGCGGCAGGTCTGTGCTGGCCTCCAGCTGTTCCGTGGAGCAGGGGGTCAGGGGCTCCCTCTCCCCCCACTGCCATTGCCTTTCTAGTTATTTCCTTAATTTATTTTGAGACGCCTGTGCGCCCCACATCTCCCAGCACTTTCCCTGGTGGGCAGCGGCGCCGCCCCACCGCGGCCCCCCGCACTGCCCTCAGGCCTGTTCCTGTCCCCCCATACCCTGGTGCCTTCGCCTCCAGCACTTGTGCTGTCTGACTGCTCTGTCCGCGCCCCGGGGGCTTCGCCTGGGGCAGAGGGTGTCAGGCAGCAGTGCTGTGCCATTGTCTGTCTGTCTGTCTGTCTGNTTCGCCTGGGGCAGAGGGTGTCAGGCAGCAGTGCTGTGCCATTGTCTGTCTGTCTGTCTGCTGGACCCACCCCTCCTGGAAAGCTGCGGGCGGCTTTTGGCCGAGCCACCCTGGGGACCTGCAGGCTCCTCCTGGCCCAGTGGCCAGGCCCTGTGGCTCTGCGGTGGCCCCGTGGCTGAGCTCGTGTCGCGGGGGTGGCCAGCGGGGTGGCAGCTGGTACGGCCGGGGCTCAGCCCCTCAGTGTTGCCTCTGTAGAGTTTGTCAGTTCTGTCCTGGGGAGGAGGGGTTGGTTGGTTGTTTTTCTAAATAAATGCACAAAGGAAAGGCTGGGCCTCCTGTCCCAGAGCTTGGGTCGACAGTGGGAGGCCGGGACAGTCAGATCCCTGGGGCAGCAAGGGCAGCGGGGCCTGGGACAGGCGGCGGGGAGTAGCAGCACAGCGTGTCCTTGGGGGCAGGGACCGCCGTCCCTCCGGTCAGCGCCGGGTGCCCTTTGGCACTTCACCAAGAGCACAGGCAGCTCCAGCTCCCCGGCAGCCCCTGGCACTGGCTGCCCCGGGCGGGGGGAACTGCCCCAGCCGCGGGCACTGCTGTGAGGCTGCTGCCAAAGAAGGCGTGGGAGCCCGTGCTGCCATGGTGGCTGTATTTTTAGCCTCATGCTTTGTGCCCCACAGGGTAGGAGGAAAACGCTAATTCTCACCTTGGGCTGCCTGGGCTTGGGCCGGCGTCATCACTGCCCCATGTCCCCAAGCCCGCAGCCCAACTCCCACAGGACAGGACCAGAGCTGCCATGTCCATGTCCCCTGACACCATCCGGCCCCAAGCCCGTGCCCTTCCCAAAAGTGCAGGCCCCTGTCTCAGATCCTGAGTGCTGAGGGCACCCCCAGCCCCTCACGGGGCCTCGCCCTCTCAGAACATCCGTGCGGGCACCACGTGCTCTGCAGGCAGGGCGGTGCCGGTCCCAGCCCTGGTCAGCCGTGCTGGCAGGTCCTGCCAGTATTTCTGGCTCTGCTGCAGCGGTTGCCCAGCGCCGCCCGGGCTCCACAGTACTGCTGGCTGGGGCAGGGCTGGCCCCATGCACCCCGGGACATGCCAATGAGCAGTGGCCGTGGTGCTCCTGCAAAGCTGGGCCCCCGCTGTGGCTGTGGCTGCACAGCAGGGCCATTCCATTCAGGCGAGGTGAGCACTGGCCTCAGTGTTGACAGCTGCTTCCCTGCCTGGCTGCTCGCTTGGGAGCTGTGCAAGCAGCATTAGTGCAGGAACAGCCTTTATTAAAGCAAAATAACCTACAAAAATATAGATAACAGCCCGTGCCCCAGGCCTGATCTGGCAAAGGAGGAACAAGGCTCCTGCCCAGGGCAAGGACTAGCTCAGCCACACGGAGCCTTTGGCCATGGGGATCGTGTGCACCCAACTCTGGGGGCCAGGCCTGTTCCCAGCCCCAGGGTCGCTCTCCTCCTCCTCCCAGTGAGCGTTGCTCCCACGGGTGGAGGCTCCCTCCCAGCACAGCGCGCAGCTGCCCCAGTCCTGTCCTGGGCCAGGGCACGTGGTAGGGCGGGGGCTGTGCCCCGCCGAGGGGCTGCAGGGGCAGTGCTGCTCCCCACAGAGCAACTCCAGCGGAGGAGCGCAGCGTGCGTGCGGCCGGCGCGAGGGCTCCGCCGCGCCGGGCAGCGCTGAGGGGTGAGAAACGTGGGCACGGCAGAGACGAGACCTGCCGGCGCGTGTGGGGGTGGCCGTGGGACCCTCCTGTCCCCTGGCAGGGCACTCACTGCTCCTGCGTGCCCCAGGAGATGTAGTCGGGGCGCGTGGCCGCGTGATACTCGTCGATGAGCTGCTGCACGATCTCCCGGGAGTTGTCGAGCTCGTCGAAGTTGTCCTTGAAGATGTCCTCCTTGCGGAACTGCTCCAGGAAGGCCTCCCGCTTGCGCAGCTTGTCGTACTGCCGGCACGTCCGCTCGAACAGCTGCAGAGCAGCGCGGGGTCACAGGGGCCAGGGCTCCCTGGGGACCCTTCCCGAGAGAACGGCACAGCGGCCCGCGGGACCAGACCTGAGCCCTGCTGGCAGCCACCCACCCCACACCCTGGCGGGGCCTGCCCTGGCTTCGTGATGGCCCCAGACTGAAGGGACACCAAGGCTGTGGGGCCCGGTGGGGTGGGGAAGGCGCTCACCGAGGAGATGTTGGTATGGTTTGCCATCATGAGACCACTGACGCGGTGAGCGGATGGCAGGTAAGGGGACTTGCGGGACAAAGCCACCTGGATGCTGGCAGGGCCCCAGGGGATGAAGTTGGCCAACTTCCTCTCCCGGATCCGCTGCAGACTCTTGTGAACCTGGTGGGATAAGAACACCAAGGGGAAGCAGGGTGAAGGGCAAAAAGCCTGGTCCCAGCAGACCCAAGAGCTGCTCCTCACAGGAGGCATGGCCACAGCAAGGTGGATTTCAGCAGGATTGTGGCCTCTCCAAGCGAACAGAGCTCACACAGGAGCAACCTGGAGCCAGTTCTCAGGCACTGTCCAGTCTTGCCCCAGGATCGCTGCACAGGCACTGACCGTGCCCTCCCCTGGGCCACACCATGGCCATCAGCACCTGAACGGCCGTGGGAGCTCACCTGTGTAGGATCCACCTCCCCCTGGATGATGTTGAGGATGGCGATGTAGCAGTGGTTGGTCTGCCTGTCTCGCCCTGTGGACACCATCACGTTTTTAGGCTGCAACAATCTTCTCATCACGTCCAGGACTGTGGTTTTCCTCACGCTGGCCACCTGCACAGGCCAGCCGGGGGTCAGAGGAGCAGGTATGCTGCTCCCTGCCCTCCCACTGCCCAGCACACGCATACAGCCGGGGGGGCAGCTGGACAGAGACGCCCTTGCCCCAGGGATAGAGCCACGTGCAAAGCCACATGCAGGAGGAAAATCCCAACATCACACAACAGGCGCAGCCAGGCTGAACAGACCGTCAGTAGAGCCTCCAGCATGAGGGCTGTCTGCCTCCCCCCACAGCACAGCAGGGGCTGAGGATGAAGCTCAGCTGAGAGCAGAGGGACAGAGACCTGTTTCATATTATTGCTGTCAAAGTTGGGTCCTGTCCCACTGCTGAGGCAGAGAGCAGTGGGGGTTTGACAGGAGAGGGGTTGTTCCCCACTCCATCCCCTCCCTGCCCTGCCCAGCTCCGAGCTATGGGCAGACCGGCCACTGCCATCCCTGAGTGCTGGCTGAGCTTTGCTCAGCTGCCACCTGTCAGGGGGGTCACAGCCAGGGCCAGCACCCGGAGTGCTCACAGCAGAGACAGCTGGGGGAGGTGGCAGCTCCCTGCTGCACCGTCTGAGCCACTGGCTGAGCCGTGCCCACACTCCTCCCTGGGAGGACAGATCACACACTGATACCCTTTTCAGAGCCAGCAGTTTTTCAGATTTGCTTCTCTGAGCAACATCCTGAGGAAATGCAGGCAGGGAGAGGAGAAGAGCAGCTGTTAGCTCCCGCCGGACCGCGACGGGCCAGTGCAGGTGAGCGCCTCCCGAACAGAACTGCCCCATTCGCACTGGGGGGTGGAGGGCCCTGGCTGGGGATGAGCCAAATGCAAGCACAGCGCTTGATGTGCTGAGGGCTGGCAAGTCCCCTCCCAGATACAGATCGAGCCCCAGGAAGGGGCTGACGCCTGGAGCCCAACATCAATTTTGGAGTAACAATGATCAATAGAGATCGGACCCAAATGGCCCAAGCTGTGGCCCACAGGGGTGGCAGGACTGGCAGGGCCATTCTGCTGGCCTTGCTCTGATCATTTCTAAGGGTGGCTTTTTACCCTGTGATCTTGACAGCCGCCCTGATGCATGCAGCAGGTAGCCTGGCACATGCACAACTGCCTGCTCACGTCTGATTCATTGCACACACGGCCATTGCGTGGTGTGAGCACACAGGCCTGGGATTTGGGACATGCAGTGACAGCTCACACCGGGACATGGGACTGATAGATGCTACAAGGTGAGCACGGCAGCTCCTCCTGCCCTTGGGGATGGGGAGGGGTGCCTGGAGCTGCCTTACCGACTGGTCGGTGGTGAGTGGCGTGTACCCCGTCATGAGGAAGTGCAGCCGGGGCGTGGGGATCAGCGAGGCGATCAGCCCAATGAGGTCGTTGTTCATGTACCCGGGATACCTGAGCGTGGTGGTGCTGGCAGACATGATGGTGGAGACCTGGGGGGGAGAGAACGGGGTCAGCGCCTGTGTCACCACAGCGTCACAGGGTGTGTCACAACCTGCCTCCTGCGGCCGTGCCAAGGGAAGCTGGAGCACCCACAAGGGCAGAGTACTCTCACTCACAACTCCAGGCCGCCCACCCGTGAGCCCAGCCCATGGAGCAGGTTAAGACTGAGCTGAACACAGCAGGGAAGCCCCATGCTGAAGAGCCCTTCTCACCAGCTGGTTGATCTGTGAGAACGACGGGTTCTGAATATGCAGCCGGTCTGTCGCGATACGATTCAAGGCTGTGTTGTCCAGAACCACCTGCAAGAGAAACATGGCTCCATGAAGGGCCTCGGAGGCAGCTGAGGAAGGGCAGTCCCAGCTACGTGTCACAGGGCCCAGCACAGCCCTGTGTGCAGGTGGCAGACACTGGAAACCACAAGCTGACTCATCTGTGGAGTGTAACCGACACTGTCAATGGAAGCTCTTCCCTCCCTCTGGGCTGTGCTCCCCGCACTCTCCCCAAGAGCTCTGCCCCTGGGCCAGCACCACGCACCAGCACCAGCACCAGCAGCTCCGGTGAAGCTGCTCCTGCCCTGCCACACACAGGGATCAGCTGCAGGGGATGAGCAGCATCTCAGTCAGACCCAAACGAAGACCCCAGCACAGGCTGAAGGTGCCGCCTGCTGTGGGGGTTGTGGGTGCTGAAAGCAGTGCCAGGATCAAGTTCAGGCAGAGGCTGCAGCACAGCTACACACGGGAAGCACAGACAGCCCTTGCTGCCTCAGGAAGATCTGCTGGATCCCAGAGGCAGAAATACCAGTGAGCTCCACAGGGGTTAGTACAGAACCAACAAGGGTCCCTGGGACCACCACATACGCTCGGCCCTTCTGTTCGGGGAACACTTGTTGCTACACCCAGGGCTCACACGCACGTGGTGCTGCTGCAGCACTTGCCCCAGCATGGGCCATGGTTCTGGTCTGGAGAGACAGGGCTGTCACCCTGGGGCTCGCTGCACCACGGGCCCCTTACCACGCAGTCAGCGTTCTGAGTCAGCCTCTTCAGTGTCAGCAGAGAGTTGTACGGCTGGACTACAACATCGCTCATCTCATCCTGGTTTGGGAACACCGAGTAGGTCTCCACCAGCTTCTTGGGATACCTGGTGAGAAGTGCAGCCACCTCAAGGGTTAACGCTGGCAAGCCAGCACTCTTCCCTCCCACAAGCTGCCTTCCCAGTCTCCAGGGCTCAGGACAGGGTGAGTCACCAGAGCTCCAGCCAGAGTGGCTCCCAGGGAGGGAGAGAATGTGTCCCAGCAGTGCCTACCCCAGCAGCACAGGAGCTGGCTGCCAGAGGAGCTACAGGGAGACTGAGCCATCCACAGGCTGATTAAGCAGCTGCTCACAAGCCTTTTCAAGAGGCTGCAAGCTTAAACAGGCCAGGACAGCAGCTCAGAGCCCACAGCCAGAGCCTCCCATCCTCCCCCTGCACAGTCAGGGTGTCCGCAGGCAGCTGCCTGATAAGAACAGCCAAGGGAAGGCAGAGCTTGGACAGTTTCAGAGCCCCTGAAGTCCCCAGGCATATCAGGAGCCGTCCCTCCGCAGGCAGCACGCCAGGGATTGCACAAGACAGTGTTTGGGTGGGGGTGGTGGCTCTGAGTCAGCGCTCTCCAGCTCTCCAGCTCTGGGCAGGGTGCCCAGGCTGGGCCAGGCTCTGTGGTGCAGGAAGGGGACAGGGCTGTGCTCACCTGTCATTCAGTCTCTCCAGGAGGTACGAGCCCAGCCCAGAGCCTGTTCCACCAGCGATGGAGTGGCAAAGCACAAACCCCTAGAAGGAAGCAGAAAGCAGTGCTGAAGCTGCAGCTCAACCCCAGTGCAGGCAGACAACGTGCCACCCCCAACACCTCCAGCAGAGACCCGCTGGCCAGGGCCAGAGCTCCCCAGGGCAGCTGGGAGCAAGGACACAGCGGAGTTGGCTCTGGCTCCTCTGTACTCCAGCCACAGCTCCTCAGCCCTCTCCTGCCCACACAGGTGGGATCCACAGCTCTGCACACCCTGCAACATGCACCAGCTGCCTGGAAACCTCCAGGATCCCTCCCACCCAGGCTTCAGAATAGCTCCAATACCACCTCCAGGATCCAGTCTGTCACACCAAATGCAGGTGTGCTTTCTTAGCCCTTTCCTGGGTCCTCCACGCCCTTTCTTCCTTCTAGAGTGACTGAGACTAAACTCCCACTGCCTGACTCCAGGGCAGCTTCCACTTGCTCAGCTCCCACAACAGGCTCCTGAATCTTCTGTTTGTTTTAGGTGACATTTGCCCTTCCCCTGCTGCCACGTGACAGCTTGAAACGAACACTGTGCACAGGTTCACATGGACGGTACAAAGAAAAACGCCCCATGAGCAAACGGTGAGAGGATTTCCAGGGCAGGCTGACAGGTGGAGTGGGGATGGACGAACCTGTCCCTGCTTCCCCTCTCTGTGTCTTCTATGCTCAGCCCCAGAAGCATGTTTAGCAAGCCTGTGCACAACAGAGTGCTGAGCTCAACCTTACAAAGAGCAGCCTGGCTGGGAAAACACCAGGCAGGGCCACCGGATCCAAATCCCCATTGTACTCACTTCCAAACTGTCACTCCCATCAGCCTCTCTGTCTATTATGTCAAAAATATCTTCATGGATCTTTTCTCCCTGCAAGAGAAACCAGACCTGGTTTTGCTCCTTTCCCACAGAACGTGGAGAAGAGCTGCTGTGATGCTAAGTCAGATTGGCAGTGTCACCCAGCGCCCCAGGCCCAGGGAGCCACAGTCCCTGCCAGTGACCGGGACTGAGCTGCACGAGGGGGTCATGAAAAAGCCCCAGGCCTGCTGGACTGCCCTGCGTCTCACCCAGCAGCACCAGAGCTGGTACCTGCGAGAAGCCACTGGCCCAGTTGTTCCCAGCTCCCCCTCCGTGCTCAGACAGGTAAATGTTTTCTGGGTTGTACAGGTTGGCATAAGGGGAGTTGAGAATGGAGTGGATGACGCGGGGCTCCAGGTCCAGCAGCACGGCCCGCGGGATGTAGTGCTCATCGTCGGCCTGCAACAGGAGCAGGAGGATCACGGCGCTGCTGCAGCCCGGGAAGGGAGAGCGTGAGCCACCCCCTGGCCGAGGGCAAGCCCAGCACAGCATGGCCGGGCCTGGCAAAGAGGAGGAGGGAGGGAGGGAGGGAGGGAGGCTGGCCCTGTGCAGCCTGTACCCCGGAGCACCCCCAGCCCGAGCGGGGGGGTTCTGGGTGCTTACATAAGGCACCATCTGTGGCAGTGCCTCGTGCCGCTGCTCCGCCCACACAGCACTCCACGGCCACACCGGGAGCGCAGGCGGCAGCCTGTCACTGGCTGTGAGCGGGAGGCTGGGCTGAGCCACCGCCCCAGCCTGTGGAGCTCTGGAGAGGGCTGGGGCAGGCACGGACAGCCCGGAGCCCCGCGGGGCCGAGGCCAGCACACCCCACGTGGTGTGTCCGCCCCACGGCCTGGGGCCGGCGGTACCTGGTAGAAGAAGACGTCCTTGCGGTCGGTGCCCTCGGTGGCGAACTCCTCCACAATGCCCTCGGGGCTGATGCCGTGCTCGGCGCAGAGCTGTTTCCAGAACTCGAACCCGACTGCGGGAGGGCGCAGTCAGACGGGATGGCCGGGCTGGGCACCAGCACCGGGATCGACATCGACACCGACACCGGCACCGGGAGCGGGGCAGGGCCCGGAGAGCCCCGGTCCG
>VXAY01000977.1:372094-382347 GCA_013399855.1 Oxyruncus cristatus
CGGCCCGGCCCCACCTTCCCCCACGGGTCCTCGCCCCCGCCCGGCGGCTCCGCCATCTTCCGCCCGCCCGGTCATGTGACCGCCGCGGGGGCCGACGGGAAGCGCGTCCCGCCTGGCGGCGCCAGGGAGCGCCCGCGCCGCAGCGTGGGCGTGACGTCATGGCCATCGCAGTGACGTCATCCTCCGTGGGGTCATCATAGAATCAGACGGGTTGGAAAGGACCTCTGAGATCACCAAGTCCAACCCTTGATCCAACGCCACCGCGGCAGTTACTGGACTATGGAACCAAGTGCCACGTCCAGCCTCCTCTTAGAAACCTCCAGGGACAGAGAATCCACCACTTCCCTGGGCAGCCCATTCCAATGGCTGATTACTCTCTCTGGAAAGAATTTCTTTCTAATATCCAACCTAAACCTCCCCTGGCACAGCTTAAGGCCAAGCCCTCTTGTCTTACTGCTGGTTGCCTGGGAGAAGAGACCAACCCCCACCTGGCTACAACCTCCTCTCAGGGAGTTGTAGAGAGCATCGCGTCCCCAGAGCGGCACCCCCGAGCCCCGCAGCGCCGGGGGCCAGGTCCATAATGGCAGCTGGGAGGGGCAGGGGGCACCGGAGCCCCTGTGGAGGTGGGTGGGGGGACGGAATCGGCACAGGGACACGGGACCGGCACACGGACATGCACAGTGGGAGCAGCCTCTTTACTGGCACCCAGCAGGGCTCAGCCCTGCAGGGTCCCCCGCACTGGGGGACATCAGGACGCCCCGGCCCCTCCGTGGAGCCGGACGGGCTCCGTGGGCTCGGTCCCGCGCTGCTCCGTCCGCCGGCTCTCGCAGGGCAGTGGTGGACACGGACCCTCCCGGGGCCACGCAGGACTGCCCCTCACAGGTGGGGCTCGTGGCCGGGCTCTGGGTGCAAGCGCTGCTGCAGCAGGTCCCAGGCCTTCTGCACCTGCCAGAGAACCACCCGGGGCAGCACCTCAGAGCCCACGGACCCCAAGAGTGGCACCTCGGCACAGGGTCACACAAGGGTCCCACGCCTCCTCTCCCTTCCCAGCTGCATCTACGCCCCCAAATCCCTCCCTCGTGGCCGTGTCCAGAGGCAGCCTCGATGGCGGGAGTGCACCCAGGCACAGAGTGCCCAGCCCGGGCACAGCACGGAGCCCTCTGGTCCCCCAGGACACCCCCAGTGCTGCAGCAGCCCCGGGCTCACCTGCTGCCGGGTGATGTCTGGCTCCCAGAGGGTGCAGAGCACCACCTGCGCCCGCTCCACCCGCTGCCTGTTGGTCATCTGGCTCTGCAGCCGGCGGCGAGCGGCCTCCTCGCTCAGCCCGTCCCTGGCCACAATGCGCCTCACGGCCTGGCAGGGACAGAGGGGACACTCAGGGGGGGCTGAGGGCCAGCTCTGGCAGCGAGCAAGGGGCCCAGGGCACAGCCCACCTCCTCCTCCGGGATGACGGCTGTCCACACCTCGTGGACCATGTTCTGCCACCCAGCCTCCAGCAGCACGGCAGCATCCAGCACACACACGGTCTTCCCTGCGGAACAGGGGCATTCCTCAGTGCCTGACCGTGGATGGAGTGACAGCTCCTCGGCTCTGGCCCAGCCTGGGCTCAGTTCCCCCCTTTCTGCAGCACAGGCACTTCACTGCTGAGCTGACGCTGCAATGGAGCTGCCCCCATTACCTTGAGCGTCGGCCTCGTGGATCTGCTCCCTCGCCATCCGGGCTATCTCGGGCCACACAATGTCTGTCAGGCTCTTCAGCCGCTCCTACAAAGGACCAGGGCAGGATTCAGGATTTGGTCCCTTACCCTCAGAACTCCTGGGCAGCCAACAAGGGGATGGTGGCTGTCAGCAGTCAGGGGGCACCCAGGAATGTTGGGGGGTTATTATTTTCCTTGCCCTGCCAGGCACAGCAAACCCTCAGTCTTTGCTGCCCCTCAGCACAGTGAGTCCTGGCGCAGCAGCACCCACAGGAGACCCAGGGGGTCCCTCAAGCCCTTGAGCTAGGGCAGCACTGGAGCCACAGGCTGAGCACTGGCCCTGCCAGCAAGGCCAGGTGTCCCTGAGCCCCCCCAGGTACAAGGGGCAGAAAGCATCAGCTCCACATACATCAGGGCTTTTGCTCCTCACTGGGTGAAGGAAAAGCATGGGACAGAGGGGACAGGGATGGGGAGGCAGCAGCAGCTGCAGGGCAAGAGGACCATGTCCAGCACAGCTGCTGACTCAGCTAGAGAGAGGGGATCTGTCCTGCCCTGTCACTGACAGGAAGCGCAGCCAGGAAGGTGTCATCAGTTCAAAGGACTGAAAACTAAAAAGCCTCAACGCAAGGGGAGAGCTCCCCTGGCTCATGGGATTAAATACTGAGTCTCCGTGCTGCTTTTACCTGGTTTCCAAACACTTTGGCCCCAAGGACTTTCCTGTTAATCATCCCATCTTCATTCAAGATCTCTGCAAGACAGAAGCACAACAGGTTTGGGAGGAACAAACCCAACTCCCACCCCTGGGGTAAGCCTGGGTCAGGGAAACAACTTTGGCACAGGGCTCTCAGCGGGATACAGAAAGGGCCTGTAAGACCTGACCTGGCAGCTCTTCACCTGACTCACGAAAAGGACAGGGAAGAGCTCACCCCAGGCAAACAGCAGCCCAGTTCAGCCCTCCCCACCAGCAGTTCTGGGACATGGGACACACGATATTTGGGGAGCCCAAAACCCATGGGGCAGGAGGGCGACACGGGCCAGGGCTCCTCGGGATGTTGGGGCACTCCTCCCTCCCCCTCCTCCTCCTCCCAGTCCTCCCCACAGCCTCTGGTGGCTCTACCTGCCCCAAAGGCTGCCACCACCTGCTCGTAGGCCGGGCCACCAGGGACATAGACGGCGTGGCCCAGCTTGTCGGCATCGATGACAAAGGCGCCCAGGTGCCCCAGGAGTTTGGCGATGGAGGTTTTCCCGCTCCCGGTGCCCCCAGTGAGGCCAATCACATACGGGCGTGACGGCAAGGCCGGGTCTCGCTAAGGGAAGAAGGAAAGCTGTGGCAGCAAGCGGAGGACTGGGCTTTGCTGGAGAAGGATCCCAATGCCCCGGCCTGGAGATGGGCATGAAAGGCTCTGGCCTGCAGAGAAGCAGGAGTGCTGCCAAACTCTGTGGAGCCTGAGACTCCCACCCCTCCTCCCAGGCACACCGCTCCCGTCGCAGCCGTGGTTCTCCCTCACCCGTGGGGGCTGCAGCAGCGTCCCCAGCAGCCTCTGCCGGAGGCTGGAGGAGCTGATTTTCTCCTCCTCGTTCTGTCTGTGGTCAGGGTCCTTCATCAACTGGATCTCGTGGAGAGCCAGCTCAGGGAGTCCCTGAGGAGAGAAGGGAGCCCCAAGGGCCATCAGCCGTAGGCAGAAAGAACTGAGATCCGATTTGCCCCCAGGCAGTGGCGGGCAGGGGCGAGAGGGGGGCAGGGGCAACCCTGGGCTCCGGCACAGGAATTACGTTTTCAAGTCTCTTCCTATTCACGGCCTCCCCTCCCCGGAAGGTCTCCTCGCTGACCACCAGGCACTGCAGGTCGGGGTCTGTGACCGAGGGGCCGAAGGGGTCGGCCAGAGGCACGATGTCGTAGCTCAGCGAGGGCTTCACGTCCTCCAGGAACTCGCGAAGCTTTGCCGCCCGCAGCTCGTAGGGCTCGATCAGCTCCGGCAGAACCTTGTCTGCCAGGTGCCGGCCGGGGGGGGAAGCACCAGAGTGACAGAAAAACAAGACCGGGAGAAGGGAGACAAAACTCGTCCATGACTTTGAGTGGCTGCTCCCTCCTGCCCTTGCCCCCACTGCACCCACACACCTTGCTAGCTGTGGACAGGACACCAGGTCCCCACCGGGTACCCACTGTCACCTTGCCTGGGTGGCACCGCTTTGGGCGGGTGGTTGCCCGGAACCCCCGTGTCAGCGGTCCCCCAGACCACCGCCCTGCCCCGGCCAGCACCGGGCTGACCCCTCGGCCACCCCGGACTCACGGCGGAGCAGGTCTCCGTCGGCCACCCCGGCCAGGAGCCGCCGCCGGGCCAGGAGGCAGCAGGCGCTGAGCAGGAGCCGGTGGGCGCCGTGGAGCCGGTCGAAGGTGCCGCCGACCGCCATGATTTTTTAAGTTCACAAAACTAAAGGCTTTGAGACTTCATCAGCTGTTCCAAGTCCTGAGTTCAGCAAGTTCAGACTACTTGAAATATAGTACAAACAAGTGTTTCCTAACACTTTCTTTCCTGTTTAAGTCAAGCTCTTGCACTTTGGTACTGCTGTTACATTAGTTACCATAGTATGTATGGCTGCTTAAGGAAAGCTAGTGGGGAAAATAGTTCTGAACTTTCCCATCTTTCTGAGTTTATCTGGCATTAAAAATAGCAGCCAAGTATTTTCCTGATCATTATCTTTTGTGCTGGTAACTGAATGCCTTTTTGAAATTCTGGATATCCTTTATTTATTCCTGCTTTGTCAGAGTTCTTTTGATGTGTGTTCTGATGTGTTTGCACTGAAGGTCTACAGGAGTCTGTAGCTTAGAGAGGGCTCTGCCTGCGAGTGCTTGAACTGACAATTGTGTATTAAAAGTCTGGAGTTAGCTTAAAGTTTGCTGCCTGTTTGCTATGAACTAAATAACTCTTCACTGCAAAGCAGAAAGCATCCAATTAGGNGGAGACCGGCAGGCCCGGCCCCAGCGCGGCCCCGCCCGGGCGAGACTGAGCGACAGGGATGGAGCCGGAGCTGTGCGGCTGCAAAGGGCTTTATTGGGGACGCGGCAGGACCGAGCCCGCACGGCAGCGGGTCCCCGTGTCCCGGCGGCTCCGCTCAGGGCTGGTCTCCGCCGACTTCGCTGCCGCCGAACACGAAGTCGTGCATGGCGCGGACGTACGCGGAGCCGTCGGGGCTGCCGAGCCGCAGGCGCCAGAGCGGGGCGAGGAGCTGGGTGCTGGCGCAGCGCAGGGGCGGGCAGAGGCTGACGATGGCCTCCAGGAACACCTGGCACCGCAGAGGGGTCAGAGCCGTCCCCGGCGCGGCTCCGCGGCCACCCCTATCCCGCGCGGACTGACCGGCAGGACCTCCTCCACCTCCTGGGCCGCGTCGCGGAAGAGGCTCTGGCAGTGCCGCAGGTACCGGCGGTACAGCCCCCGCGTCTCGGCGTCCAGGCCCTGCAGCTCGCTGCCCTCGGGGTCCGGGCACTGTAGGTTGGCCAGGAAGCTGGTGCGGACGGGCCCGCACTCCACCAGCGTCACGCTGCGGGAAGGAGAGCGTGAGACGACACCGTATTCCCGCCCTGGCATTTCCCCGTCCCGGTGGGAGGCCGGCAGGATCCAGTCCCCGCGGCACCTCTGGCACTCACTGGATGTTGAAGGGGCGCAGGACGATGGCCAGGCTCTCGCACAGCCCCTCCACCGCAAACTTGCTGGCGCAGTACACGGCGTTGAAAGGTAGCCCTGGAGCAGAGCCGCACCCTGAGCCCCGGGGGCTCTTCCCCGCGGCTCCCCACACCCCAGGGTGCCGGGGGTCCCACCTTGCAGCCCCCCGATGCTGCTGGAAACAATGATCCGCCCGGCCCTGCGGCGCTTCATGGTGGGCAGGAATGCCTGGATGGTTCGGACGGCCCCGAAGAAGTTCACATCGAAGAGGGTTTTCATGGCCTGGTCGGAGCAGGTCTCCAGAGGTCCCATCAGTCCCAGCCCCGCATTGCAGACTGCTGGGCATGGTGCAGTCAGCCAGGCACTGCAGCCCCCACATGCCGCCGAGTGCCAGAAGGCAGGAATGGGGGGGCCTTTCTCTGCTGATGAGCCCTTGGCACCCCCAAACCCATCTCCGGCACCCCTACCCTGCTGAACACATCCCATCCCAACCCCAGGACTGCTGGCATCTCCCATGATTTGGCATCTACATTCTGAGAGGGTTGTGACCCTGGTCATGTCCCCCCAGGCACCCGAGGGACAAGAGGGGGCAACAGGAAGAGTCGTACCCAACACGTCCAGGCGCTGCTCCTGCACCCTCTGCGCCGCGGCTGCCAGCGAGTGCGGGTCGGTAACATCGAGCTGCAGGACCTCCAGCGTGTCAGGGCAGCGGCTGCCCAGGTGCTCCAGCAGCCGCTCGCTCTTGGCCAGGTCGCGCATGGTGGCGTAAACTGGGGAGAGAGCGTGGCCGCGGGCAGCGAGGCCACAGAGCCCAGCCCCACAGGGCTGACCCAAGCCCACCCCCAGGCACTCTCTGTCCTTTCTGAGGTGCTGCCTGGCCCAGCCTGGAGACCCCCGGGGGTGCTGGACCCCCCCCGGGGCAGAACTGTCCCTTTACCTTTGAAGCGGCGAGTGCTGTCGGCCGCCAGGCGTGCGGCCAGTCCCAGCCCAATGCCCGAGGAGCAGCCCGTGATCAGCACCGTGGTTCTCTCCATGGCCCACAGTGCTGGCCCAGGGGGGCTGTGCTGCTTAAGAGGGCTTGGGAGGGGGATTCCCCCCACCCCACACCACATTGTTGTGTCTGCTGCCTTATCTCAAGGCCCCTCCACCGACCTCCCCGCGCGTTCCTGGGGCTCCCTGCGCCTTGATGCGCTCGCAGGTGCTGCGATAACGACCCACGGGGGGAGGCTCTGGGGCACAAGGGGAGCCGCAGCCCCGGGGGAATCCGCACCAGCCACGCCGTGCTGTGCCAGGCACTCCAGCTGCCAGGACTTGTCTGGCAGTGCATTGTTCCTGCCATATGGGATTAGAGCCCAGCTGCTCCTCTACCCCTTGTGTTCCACACAGTCCCGCACTGGGGAGACAGGTTGGACACGCATAGGAGAAAAGAGTCTTTATTTGCTCCACAGCCGGGCTCTGCCTGAGCTCCAGCTGGAGAAAAGGCCTCAGAAACCCCATCCTGACAAAGCACGGCCCCCAGCAATGCTGCAGGAAATGCAACTAAGTCTTTTATGATACAGAAGGCACCAAACATGGGCACGGCCGTGCAGTACTGGGTCCCTTCAGGCACTGGGGTCCAGGGCTGCTCTGCCCCCACACCACTGTCACCTCCCTGTCTGCTTCTCCACCATCACAGCCCCTGCGAGCCAGCCAGGGCCCCACAGCAGGGACACATCTGTCCTGACCCTCTGCAGAATCCCCCCAAGCTTCCAGCTGGGAGCACTGGGGCAGCCCAGCTTTCCAGGGGATAGGCTCAGGGCAGGCAGGCAGGGCTGGGCAAACAGCACATGCAGGACGTGTCCCTGGGGCACAGCCTGCCCCCCACCCATCTGCCAGCCCCTGTCAAGGCACATCCTGCCTACACAGGAGAAACAAGGGGTCCAGGCTGGCTGGGTGCCACCAAGGCTCTGTGCCCCGCTTCCAGTACTGCCAGGACACAGCCATCAGGTCAGGAGTTGCAGGAGCCTGGATCAGGAGGGCGCGAGGGCTCTGCCTTCCCTTCCTGGGGGAGGCTCCGGAGGCACAGTCCAAAGTCATGCCAGCCCAGCCCGGCTGCGCCACAGGGCACTGGGGTAGTATTTGAGGAACAGCTTCCTGGAGATCTCCAGCGTGTCCCCGGCCGGCACAGTCGGGTAGCGCTTCTTGTTGTAGACGAAGCCTCTCTCCACTTGGAAGACAGCCTGGTTGAACTCGTCCTGGTGGAAGGGGCGGCCCGAGTTGAGGCTTTCCACCAGCACAGAGACGAAGAGACTCCAGCGCACACCATAGTAGTCCAGCACCAGCCCCCCCAGCTGCTTGTTTGCATAGTCCAGGATGTTCCCACTGGGCCCCCAGAGCGTCACCTGGTTCCGGGCATTCAGCTCGTACTGCTCTGCCTCCTGGTCGCTGGTGGCCATGGCGCGGGCGCTCTCCAGCCAGCGGCCAAGCAGGAAGAGGCTGTGGCTGGAGAGGAGGCTGTCCAGCTCGGGCAGCAGGTCGTACAGCAGCACGCCACCGGCCGTCAGCAGCTCCGGCAGCGCGTGGCTCTGGAAGGCGCTGCGGATGTCCAGGTAGTAGTTGCTCACCAGCTGCTGGGCCGCCTGCCGCGTCACGTCCACCAGGTCATAGCGGAAGGTGGGGCTGGAGCCCAGCTCGGCGCCGGCGCTCAGCAGCAGGCGCCAGGCCTCGTACACGTCGCTGGCGTTGTACCAGAGCTCCGTGTCCATGTGCAGCGAGGGCCGGCGCACCAGCGGGCTGCGGTTGTGGTTGACGCAGACGCCGGTGCAGTTGTACACGCTGCGGAGGAGCAGGCGCCAGGCGCCGGCTGCAGCAGCGTTCGGGGCGCCATAGCGGCGCTCAGCGTAGTGGGACACCCAGCTGGGGAGGTCGAGGGGCTCCTGCCGCCAGCCCAGCTCATTCATCAGCTCGTACACCATGTCGTTCTGCTCGATACCCTCAGGCACCAGCCCTGTGCCCACCATGGTGGAGTTGGGGAAGCGCCGAGCCATGAAGGGGCCCTGGTTGATGGACTCCACGGTGCCGAAGAGGCCGTGGTTGCCCCCGAAGTTGTGCAGCATGCACCAGATGAAGGGTTGCCCGTAGAAGGACTCTGTCCACTGGTAGACAGGTTTGGACTCAGCAAAGAGGTCAAGAACAATCATCCTGCCGAGGGGCACGCCGTGCAGGAGGGCCCGCACCTGTGCCGGGTGCCAGAAGTCTGGCTGGTGCTGGAAGAGCCAGCCCTGCATCAGCCACAGCGCCTCGGGGTCAGCTGGGGATGGAGAAGCACAGGGTGAGGTCCCCTCCAGGCAGGGCCCACAGGCGTCCCAGGAGGCCCTGGGGCCACCAGCACCCCTCGTGGAAGGGACTTTGAGGGTCTGGCACCAATGGGGTCTGTCGAGTGCAGGCAGCTCAGCGCTTGCATGGGGCCCACAGCCTCCTTCCCCAGCCCCAGTCATCCCACCCGGAGCCTCACAGCCAGGCCGGCACCACACACTGACCCACCTCCTGTCATCGACCTGAAGACAGCATTGCTGACCCTCGAGAGATAGGCAGGGTCAGAGGAGAGGGGGGTCATCTCATTGAAGGTGTCGGCACTGTAGACGTGGTCTGTGCCGAACTCCTTGATCAGCTCCTTCAGGAAGAGGGTCCCAATCACCTGGAACATGGGGTCCTCCGGGTCCAGCAGGTAGATACATGAGTAGGTGCAGTCGAAGTGGCTCCAGCCCCCCAGGCGAGTGGCATTCACGCGTGGGAAGACCCTGCGCCAGAAGGCAGAGACGGGGATAAAGAGCAGGGCAGGACAGGAGCACTGTGCCCCTGCGGGGACAGTGCACCCTCTTGGGAAAGCCGCAGGTGGGAGGTGCCATAGGTGCCGTTATGGCAAAGGTGTGACCCTGGAAAGGGCCCAGGGCAGAGCGAGGGCAGCACCCACCGAAGGATCCCCTGTGGCACATGGCCTGCGAAGGCTGGCAGCACCGTGGTCATCCCCAGCGAGCGCATCCGCTCCACGATCCGGTACTGGGAGAGAGAAGGAGGGAGAGAGCAGGGAGAGAGGAGCCCACGCCTCCCCGCGAAGGGCTCTGAGAGCTGCTGGAGCTCGGGGAGGGACGGGGGCGGTCCCTGAGTTTCCATGAGTGTGGCCAGGGCAGGGGGTTGCAGGGGTCTGTCCCGGACGGGTGCGGCCACCCCGGTACCTGCAGGTAGAGCTGCTTGAGGTGCCAGGCGGGCGGCAGCGGTCCGGCCCAGCGGCGGAGGTTCCCCATCCGGTTCCAGGCCAGGAACGCAGGGCCTGTGAAGTACTTGTCGATCTCCGACTGATTCAGCCCCAGGTTGCGGTAAACCTGCGCCAGGCCCCGAGGGTCAGCCGCTCCCGGTGTCTCCCGGTCCCCGCCGCCCTCCCGGCCCCACTCCTCACCCGCTGCCACACCGCCTCCTGCCCAGCGAAGGCCGGCGCCAGGTTGATGCCGCTCAGCGCCATCCAATCGATCTCCCGCTCCCAGCGCGCCCAGTCCCACCAGGCGAAGGAATAGCTCTGGGCGCACACGTTCTGGTAGTAGCGGTACCTGCGGGAGCGGCGGAGGCTGCGCCCGGGCCGCCCCGCGCCCTCGGGGCCCCCGTTACATAACGGCGCCTTGTCCCGCGCTAACGAGGCGTGAGCGGCGCCGCGCGGCCCCGCGGCCCCGTTCCCTGCCGTTACCTGCCGGGGGCGGCGGCGCGGATCTCGGCCCGCAGCCGCGGCAGCGGGTCGGGCAGGCGGAGCTGCGCCCCGGACCAGGACAGGTGGCAGCCGCAGAAGTCGCGCAGGTAGCGGTAGAGGCCGGCGGCGGTCGCCACTCCGCTGGAGCCCGTCACGGCCACGGCCACGGCGGCGCCGG